>CM042181.1:16332893-16350393 GCA_023376005.1 Doryteuthis pealeii | reverse complement strand
GGTCATTACATAATTGTTATTAAAAAACCTTATATGTCACTAAGAACACTACACACATTCATACATGCACACGTGCGTGGATATGATCATGACGTTGTAGTCCTCGCGTACTTTCATGTGTACGCACATGCCAACATACGCACACGTACAAACCGAACAGTCTGCATCAGACATTACACACGCAATCATGAAAACAAACAAGTGATATGCGAATACAGTTAACCAAACGCACACATTTAACCATATTTATATCATTTGCATAATTTTCAAAAATACTTTCGTTGCCTGAAGACTGCCGCAGAGCAAGAAACCAAATGGTAGCAAAATTGTTCCAATGATAATGAATATAAGCTAAACCTTCATTTATCTATTATATATATATATATATATGAGGGTGAGTCAAAATGTAATGCCATTTTGTTTAGGACAGGTATAATTACCAACACAGGAACATGTATCATACTACATCAAAATGAAGCTGGTCCTCTGTCGATTACATCCCTACTTTTCCACATAGTCACTGTTTCTCTCAATAGGAATGTTCTACCTTCGAATGAGAGAATGTAAAATTATGTTGACTGTTCTTTGAGCCACTTCTTCACTACAGATTTCACTTCCTCATCACTGGAATAATGTTTGCCTCAGACTATCATCTCTTTGGCCCCATGAAAGAGCACACAGCCCTGTCCAGGATCTGATATCTGCTCATCAAACCAGTTTCATAAAACAATAACAATTATGCTACACGATCTTCCCTTTTGAATAAAGTCAGCTGGGGAAAAGAGAGATAGATCTATGCCTTCTACAAGGGCATTAGCACAAATTGAAGTGCAAACAGCTTGTCCAGGATCTGATCTCTGCTCATCAAGCCCATTTCATAAAACAATAAGAGTTACGCTACACAATCTTCCTTTTTGAGTAAATTCAGCTGATGCCAAAGAGAAGAATTCTAAGAAAAAAGTTTGGGTCTTTACCTGGCATGTTTCCGATATATTCCACCACAATTTGCTTAAAGAGTCTGTGTTTCTGACGGAGATAATTGCGAATTAGATATACCTAGAAATGAAAAGTAAAAAAGTTCAGACAAGAAACATCTAAAGAAGGTTGGAAAGCACACCAGCTGAAACATTGTGTATCTAACAATAAAGATGAGGATAAAAGTCTGAAAAATTCAAATAATACAAATTATCAAGCCTCATCTAAAAAATTCCAAGAAATAGTGTAGATAACAATAAAGATGAGGACAATAGTCCGAATAATCCAAATAATACTAATTATCAAGCCTCATCTCAAAAATTCAGAGAAATAGTGTAGATAACTATAAAGATGAGGACAATAGTCCGAATAATCCAAATAATATTAATTATCAAGCCTCATCTCAAAAATTCAGAGAAATAGTGTAGATAACAATAAAGATGTGGATGACCAGCAAAAACTCACATCTGTCAGCTCCATGCTGACACTACGTGCCGTGTAGAGCACTGGACAATAGGGATGGACTTATTTTGCAAAGAACATATGCTAGAATTATTTGTTCCATCTTTCCTCTGTATTAACAATAAAACAATACTAGCAGAGCTACCTGGAATTGCCCGGGATATAAAAAGTTAAATAAGAAATCTCATATCTATATAGGGTGTTCCACCAGGCCCTGACACTCACTTTTTTCATGACTGTCCTGAACAAAAATTATCAACCGTCCCGAAATCAAAATATATTTGTTTAATTCATTAGCATCATCTATACTTGTCAGTCATCAGTAGCATAATAACATGTAATAAAACATTAAGAAAAGCTGAAGCAGTTGACAGAAACATTTATTTATAATCAAGAATAATAAAATAAAAATTTTATAAACTAAAATTTATTCTATTTCCATCTTTATGCGGACATTTTCCAATCATAAAAATATATACTGTGTGACTGTGTCTATTCTTCAGGGTTGTTGCCATTAGTAATTTTAAATCTAGAACTAGACATTCTTTTTAGGTCAGTATTCGATCACTGGATGGTCAATATTGGAATGTAGTACTAACTTTTAGGAAAATTTTTTACCGTCCCCAGCAAACTGTCCCAAATGACGTATTGATCATCCTGGATGTAATTTTTATCAATGATGGGACGGCGTTAATGTCGAGTCCTGTGGGACACATTTTAAATGCTATTTTCTCAGATTATAAAAATGACACAGAGTACTAAATATATTTATCACATAACCGATACACAGGAGTTTTACACGTTATCTAAGATTTTAATATTACATTAAGTTTTTATTACTTTCAGGTATTGATTTTGGTGATCCTCATAATGCCGTGGAGTCCAAAAGAAATTGTATATGAAGTCGAAGAATACTTTGCCAACCAAAGATCCATCGTTGCAGAAAAAAAAAAATTCTGACAGCATTTTGGAAAGTGAGAGGTACCATCCGAAAGTCGATCCTTCATGCTGTTACAAATTTCTGAGAGACAGGCAATGCCGTAGAGAGATAACAGCTATTTCAGTTGATATACTAAACTACACTTTACGTAATATGAGAAATCTAGCTCTCGAATGTTTTCATCATAATGGGGATCATCTCAAGGACATTATATTCAAATCTTAGGTCACATGTAAATGTCCTGTGTACCATATTAGTTTACGCCATATTGAAGGAAGAAACGTAATACTCTTTTTATAACTTATTTTTAAAAAACGACGATCATATCCGTATTATTTCCTAATTTAAGCACGACAGTGTTTTTTTCTTTTAGAAAAATCATAGCTGATATTCTAAGGGAGTATACATTTTCTTGTCAATAAAAAAACAAACTGGAGATTGCTTATGCCTTGAAGCCACTTAAAAAATCACTAAAAATCACTTAAAAAATCATAGCTGATATTTTAAGGGGGTATACATTTTCTTGTCAATAAAAAAACAAACTGGAGATTGCTTATGCCTTGAAGCCACTTAAAAAATCACTTAAAAAATCACTTAAAAAATCACTTAAAAAAATCATAGCTGATATTTTAAGGGGGTATACATTTTCTTGTCAATAAAAAAAAAAATGGAGATTGCATATCTATTAATGCCTTGAAGCCACTTAAAAAATGTCGATAAAAACACCTTCAAATCGATAACAAAAATATTTTAAAGAGGGGGTGTAAAATATTTACATCTACTTGTCGTAAAAAGACTTGGGTTGCAAAATATGATTTTGACGGTCCCATTTTTTATACTTGTTTGACTTGGATATATGAATGGGGAGAGGAGAGGAGAGGCAATGGGTTCTCATGTGGGTTCTGTATCATCGGAAACCATCTTTCTCTGGGCTGATTCCATCCTTCTGCTGGGCTGATTCCTTCCTTCTGCTGGGCTAATTTTTTCCTTCTACTGAGCTGTGTTGATTCCGTGGTTGATAATAATGTTGGTAATAATGAAGCAAGACTCGATTATTTTACAAGACATCTTTATTAGCCCCAAAGGGTTTTATAACCCCACGGTGAGAAGCTGGCATCTTGGGAGCAAAGGACCCTTGTATCTGCTCCTTTCTACTAACAGACAAAATCTAAGTCAGTTCCCTTCTCACACTCGCCTTCAGCCAATCAGAAATCGGTATCTAGGTCAGAGAAAGGTGAATCGCCTATCAATCACTTTTACCACTTCCTATAACGGTCAATGGTAACTTTCCATTTACCTTACCATTATTTGAATTTTAACTACACTTACAGACATAATTCGTAGGCTACCCACGAATTATGTATCATTTTAACCAGAGGGTGTTCGGAATAAATTTAACATTTGGTTATTTTTCTCCGTAGGTTGGAGGTACTGATGCACACTATGCATCATTTAAAAGCTTGAACCCTTCTACATTCATATATGTGATGACAGATAGCATGGATGACTGGAACCCACCTGAATCATGGAAGAGAATAACTTGTATCATGATGATCGGCACCGGCCATCAAAATAAGGAGATTATGGTTGCTGCTCAATATTCCCTGATCACTGTAAAAGCAATCAGGCATGAAATGGAGAATTGTAATGTCGACTACGAGGCTGTGGCTAGAAGAAAGCAACACAACAGATGATCTGATTGCGTTCGTATTTCTCGAAAATCTGCAGAAAAAAATGTTGGAGGACCCTGGCATTGGAATTCGGGCTTTTTCACGTGAATTGAATGTTTCAGCCTCTACCATGAAACTTGCACTCAATGAAGACCTTTGCTACCAACGATTTTTATAGCATTTGAACTAGAGGGCGTTGTAAGATGAAAACGGTTGTACAAATAAGGAACATGAATATTAATATATAGATGGACCCTCGTGTCTGCTCCTTTCTACTAACAAAATCTAAGGTAATAATGTTGGTAATAATGAAGCAAAACTTGATTATTTTACATGATGTCTTCATTAGCCCAAAAGGGTTTTCTAACCATGTGGTGAGAAGCTGGCATCTTGGGAGCAAAGGACCCTTGTATCTGCTCCTTTCTACTAACAGACAAAATCTAAGGTAATAATGTTGGTAATAATGAAGCAAAACTTGATTATTTTACATGATGTCTTCATTAGCCCAAAAGGGTTTTCTAACCATGTGGTGAGAAGCTGGCATCTTGGGAGCAAAGGACCCTTGTATCTGCTCCTTTCTACTAACAGACAAAATCTAAGGTAATAATGTTGGTAATAATGAAGCAAAACTTGATTATTTTACATGATGTCTTCATTAGCCCAAAAGGGTTTTCTAACCATGTGGTGAGAAGCTGGCATCTTGGGAGCAAAGGACCCTTGTATCTGCTCCTTTCTACTAACAGGCAAAATCTAAGGTAATAATGTTGGTAATAATGAAGCAAAACTTGATTATTTTACATGATGTCTTCATTAGCCCAAAAGGGTTTTCTAACCATGTGGTGAGAAGCTGGCATCTTGGGAGCAAAGGACCCTTGTATCTGCTCCTTTCTACTAACAGACAAAATCTAAGGTAATAATGTTGGTAATAATGAAGCAAAACTTGATTATTTTACATGATGTCTTCATTAGCCCAAAAGGGTTTTCTAACCATGTGGTGAGAAGCTGGCATCTTGGGAGCAAAGGACCCTTGTATCTGCTCCTTTCTACTAACAGACAAAATCTAAGGTAATAATGTTGGTAATAATGAAGCAAAACTTGATTATTTTACATGATGTCTTCATTAGCCCAAAAGGGTTTTCTAACCATGTGGTGAGAAGCTGGCATCTTGGGAGCAAAGGACCCTTGTATCTGCTCCTTTCTACTAACAGGCAAAATCTAAGGTAATAATGTTGGTAATAATGAAGCAAAACTTGATTATTTTACATGATGTCTTCATTAGCCCAAAAGGTTTTCTAACCATGTGGTGAGAAGCTGGCATCTTGGGAGCAAAGGACCCTTGTATCTGCTCCTTTCTACTAACAGACAAAATCTAAGGTAATAATGTTGGTAATAATGAAGCAAAACTTGATTATTTTACATGATGTCTTCATTAGCCCAAAAGGGTTTTCTAACCATGTGGTGAGAAGCTGGCATCTTGGGAGCAAAGGACCCTTGTATCTGCTCCTTTCTACTAACAGACAAAATCTAAGGTAATAATGTTGGTAATAATGAAGCAAAACTTGATTATTTTACATGATGTCTTCATTAGCCCAAAAGGGTTTTCTAACCATGTGGTGAGAAGCTGGCATCTTGGGAGCAAAGGACCCTTGTATCTGCTCCTTTCTACTAACAGACAAAATCTAAGGTAATAATGTTGGTAATAATGAAGCAAAACTTGATTATTTTACATGATGTCTTCATTAGCCCAAAAGGGTTTTCTAACCATGTGGTGAGAAGCTGGCATCTTGGGAGCAAAGGACCCTTGTATCTGCTCCTTTCTACTAACAGACAAAATCTAAGGTAATAATGTTGGTAATAATGAAGCAAAACTTGATTATTTTACATGATGTCTTCATTAGCCCAAAAGGGTTTTCTAACCATGTGGTGAGAAGCTGGCATCTTGGGAGCAAAGGACCCTTGTATCTGCTCCTTTCTACTAACAGACAAAATCTAAGGTAATAATGTTGGTAATAATGAAGCAAAACTTGATTATTTTACATGATGTCTTCATTAGCCCAAAGGGTTTTCTAACCATGTGGTGAGAAGCTGGCATCTTGGGAGCAAAGGACCCTTGTATCTGCTCCTTTCTACTAACAGGCAAAATCTAAGGTAATAATGTTGGTAATAATGAAGCAAAACTTGATTATTTTACATGATGTCTTCATTAGCCCAAAAGGGTTTTCTAACCATGTGGTGAGAAGCTGGCATCTTGGGAGCAAAGGACCCTTGTATCTGCTCCTTTCTACTAACAGACAAAATCTAAGGTAATAATGTTGGTAATAATGAAGCAAAACTTGATTATTTTACATGATGTCTTCATTAGCCCAAAAGGGTTTTCTAACCATGTGGTGAGAAGCTGGCATCTTGGGAGCAAAGGACCCTTGTATCTGCTCCTTTCTACTAACAGACAAAATCTAAGGTAATAATGTTGGTAATAATGAAGCAAAACTTGATTATTTTACATGATGTCTTCATTAGCCCAAAAGGGTTTTCTAACCATGTGGTGAGAAGCTGGCATCTTGGGAGCAAAGGACCCTTGTATCTGCTCCTTTCTACTAACAGACAAAATCTAAGGTAATAATGTTGGTAATAATGAAGCAAAACTTGATTATTTTACATGATGTCTTCATTAGCCCAAAAGGGTTTTCTAACCATGTGGTGAGAAGCTGGCATCTTGGGAGCAAAGGACCCTTGTATCTGCTCCTTTCTACTAACAGACAAAATCTAAGGTAATAATGTTGGTAATAATGAAGCAAAACTTGATTATTTTACATGATGTCTTCATTAGCCCAAAAGGGTTTTCTAACCATGTGGTGAGAAGCTGGCATCTTGGGAGCAAAGGACCCTTGTATCTGCTCCTTTCTACTAACAGACAAAATCTAAGGTAATAATGTTGGTAATAATGAAGCAAAACTTGATTATTTTACATGATGTCTTCATTAGCCCAAAGGGTTTTCTAACCATGTGGTGAGAAGCTGGCATCTTGGGAGCAAAGGACCCTTGTATCTGCTCCTTTCTACTAACAGACAAAATCTAAGGTAATAATGTTGGTAATAATGAAGCAAAACTTGATTATTTTACATGATGTCTTCATTAGCCCAAAGGGTTTTCTAACCATGTGGTGAGAAGCTGGCATCTTGGGAGCAAAGGACCCTTGTATCTGCTCCTTTCTACTAACAGACAAAATCTAAGGTAATAATGTTGGTAATAATGAAGCAAAACTTGATTATTTTACATGATGTCTTCATTAGCCCAAATGGGTTTTCTAACCATGTGGTGAGAAGCTGGCATCTTGGGAGCAAAGGACCCTTGTATCTGCTCCTTTCTACTAACAGGCAAAATCTAAGGTAATAATGTTGGTAATAATGAAGCAAAACTTGATTATTTTACATGATGTCTTCATTAGCCCAAAAGGGTTTTCTAACCATGTGGTGAGAAGCTGGCATCTTGGGAGCAAAGGACCCTTGTATCTGCTCCTTTCTACTAACAGACAAAATCTAAGGTAATAATGTTGGTAATAATGAAGCAAAACTTGATTATTTTACATGATGTCTTCATTAGCCCAAAAGGGTTTTCTAACCATGTGGTGAGAAGCTGGCATCTTGGGAGCAAAGGACCCTTGTATCTGCTCCTTTCTACTAACAGACAAAATCTAAGGTAATAATGTTGGTAATAATGAAGCAAAACTTGATTATTTTACATGATGTCTTCATTAGCCCAAAAGGGTTTTCTAACCATGTGGTGAGAAGCTGGCATCTTGGGAGCAAAGGACCTTGTATCTGCTCCTTTCTACTAACAGACAAAATCTAAGGTAATAATGTTGGTAATAATGAAGCAAAACTTGATTATTTTACATGATGTCTTCATTAGCCCAAAAGGGTTTTCTAACCATGTGGTGAGAAGCTGGCATCTTGGGAGCAAAGGACCCTTGTATCTGCTCCTTTCTACTAACAGGCAAAATCTAAGGTAATAATGTTGGTAATAATGAAGCAAAACTTGATTATTTTACATGATGTCTTCATTAGCCCAAAAGGGTTTTCTAACCATGTGGTGAGAAGCTGGCATCTTGGGAGCAAAGGACCCTTGTATCTGCTCCTTTCTACTAACAGGCAAAATCTAAGGTAATAATGTTGGTAATAATGAAGCAAAACTTGATTATTTTACATGATGTCTTCATTAGCCCAAAAGGGTTTTCTAACCATGTGGTGAGAAGCTGGCATCTTGGGAGCAAAGGACCCTTGTATCTGCTCCTTTCTACTAACAGGCAAAATCTAAGGTAATAATGTTGGTAATAATGAAGCAAAACTTGATTATTTTACATGATGTCTTCATTAGCCCAAAAGGGTTTTCTAACCATGTGGTGAGAAGCTGGCATCTTGGGAGCAAAGGACCCTTGTATCTGCTCCTTTCTACTAACAGACAAAATCTATCTAAGTCAGTTCCCTTCTCACGCTAGCCTTCAGCCAATCCGAAATCAGCATCTAGGTCAAAGAAAGGTGAACTGCCTGTCAATCACTTTTACCACTTCCTATAATGGTTAATAGTAACTTTCCATTTACCATACTGTTATTTGAATTTTAACTACACTTACAGACATATTTCATAGGCTACTCATGGATTATGTAACATTTTAACCAGAGGGTGTTGTAAGATGATAATGGTTTTACAAATAAGGAACAAGAATATCAATATATAGATCGTTGAAAGTTCAACAACTCACCTGGTCTTTGTAAGCGCTAACGACGCAAACGTCTTTTGGTTCAAAAGGTCCCAGGTCAGATGGCCAATTTGAGGAAATATTGTGTACACAATCCACAACCTGGTTCACCTCCGCTTCGTTGTAAAATGACGTACTGTTAGCGCTGTGTGCCTCTATACCGCTTACCGCATAAAACTGTAGTGGTTTTAAACCTGTCATTGCCGAGAGAGTTTTTTCACTATTCACATACGTCGTTATGCCATAAAAGCACGTGGAAATGAATGTGGTGATCTCATGGACGCTGCGATAGTTTTGGATCAGAAGTGTATGAAGAGGAAAGTCTGAGTTCAAGATCTGTTGAGGGTGGTTGGAATAATAGTCAAAGAGTCTTTGCATAATTGAAATTCCAAGACCTTGTTGACGTGCGACAGTAGAATGGATCTGGGGAAAAAATTAGAACAATGAATAATGTTTATATTATGCAATTCCTTATGTTGTAAAAGTATAGAAAATGGCTATTATTCCCTTGAAACTTTGCTTTTCTGTCCTGGATAACATTATGAAAGACAAATTATAAGAAAAAACTACTGAATAAAACATATGAATTTCTGGGGAAATGCTTCCATAAATTACATAACTCATTACTGTATTATTAAGATTAATATAGATATAAAATATAAAAACCTACTGAATAAAAAACTTGAATTCCTGAGGAATAAGGGGGATTGTATACAGCAGAGACTGTGTTTTAAAAAAAACATTTACCTTGACACCCATTTGGTGATGATCCCCGGCCAGAACGACGTAGGTGTCTTCTGTTGCAAACGTGAGGGGAAGTAAGATTTTACATTCAAATTCTTGGGCCGCCTCGTCAACAAAGATATGCGTAAAAGCTCCTTTTAACTGGAGTTTCATTAGCTGATAGCAATTCTCCAGTGTGGCGATAACGACACGGACATTTTTGATGTCTTCCTTTTGGGGATTTCGAAAAGCACTATTATTGTCTGTCATCAAGGTATAGTTGCGTATGACCTCTGGTACAGTTGAGATGTGTCGGCCAGCATAATAGGTACGAAGCAATGACTTTTTCTGTTTTTTCTTTTCCATATATTCATGCAAATGTTTCAGTATATAAAGGTTTGCAGAGCTGTAAAATAAAATAAAGAATGACTCAAAATCAGAGTAATTCATGACAACTGTCATCCAAGGCATTTTAACTTTTCATTTTCTGATTTTTCTATTTTCTGATTATCAATGCATTTCTATAGTAAAATCATTAGCAATGCATTTACATTATACAAATGCATTCCTGACCACTGACATGCATTTCTATAGCATTTGCATTAGCACATTATTGCCAATAGCTATTTTCTATCAGTAATGCTTGTCTTAATTCCTGACCACTGACATCCCTTTCTTCCTGATTTTCAATGCATTTCTATAGTAAAATCATTAGCAATGCATTTACATTATACAAAAAAGCTATTTTCTATCAGTAATGCTTGCATTAATTCCTGACCACTGACAATCCCTTTCTTCTGATTTTCAATGCATTTCTATAGTAAAATCATTAGCAATGCATTTACATTATACAAAAAAGCTATTTTCTATCAGTAATGCTTGTCTTAATTCCTGACCACTGACAATCCCTTTCTTCCTGATTTTTAATGCATTTCTATAGTAAAATCATTAGCAATGCATTTACATTATAAAAAAAGCTATTTTCTATCAGTAATGCTTGCATTAATTCCTGACCACTGACAATCCCTTTCTTCCTGATTTTCAATGCATTTCTATAGTAAAATCATTAGCAATGCATTTACATTATACAAAAAAGCTATTTTCTATCAGTAATGCTTGCAAATTCCTGACCACTGACAATCCCTTTCTTCTGATTTTCAATGCATTTCTATAGTAAAATCATTAGCAATGCATTTACATTATACAAAAAAGCTATTTTCTATCAGTAATGCTTGTCTTAATTCCTGACCACTGACAATCCCTTTCTTCCTGATTTTAATGCATTTCTATAGTAAAATCATTAGCAATGCATTTACATTATACAAAAAAGCTATTTTCTATCAGTAATGCTTGCATTAATTCCTGACACTGACAATCCCTTTCTTCCTGATTTTAATGCATTTCTATAGTAAAATCATTAGCAATGCATTTACATTATACAAAAATCTATTTTCTATCAGTAATGCTTGCATTAATTCCTGACCACTGACAATCCCTTCCAGATTTGTAATGCATTATGCATAAATTATTAGTAATGCATTTACATTCAACACATAATAGCCCAAAATTATCAGAAATAATTCCTGACCACTGACAATCCCTTTGACACATTAATAAATAAGATGTTGATAAAGATTAAATAATTATTATTTAATAATCATTGAGAATATAACATAAATAACTAAGGGAATTGTGACATTGGTGGTGTCCTAGTTTTGATTACAGACACATACATAATCTCTATTATAATAAGACTAGACTTTAATAGAGATATCATTCATAAATAAAATCCTGATTAAGATTAAATAATTATTATTTAATAATCAATGAGAATATAACATAAATAACTAAGGGAATTGTGACATTGGTGGTGTCCTAGTTTTGGTTACAGACACGTACATAATCTCTATTATAATAAGACTAGACTTTAATAGAGATATCATTCATAAATAAAATCCTGATTAAGATTAAATAATTATTATTTAATAATCAATGAGAATATAACATAAATAACTAAGGGAATTGTGACATTGGTGGTGTCCTAGTTTTGATTACAGACACATACATAATCTCTATTATAATAAGACTAGACTTTAATAGAGATATCATTCATAAATAAAATCCTGATTAAGATTAAATAATTATTATTTAATAATCATTGAGAATATAACATAAATAACTAAGGGAATTGTGATATTGGTGGTGATATTTTAGAAATCATGCAGAACTGCTGCTTACCTGTTACACTGTGTACATATTAGAATTTTGCAGTCTGGCTTTGTGTCAAGTAGTTCCATGGTGGCTTGAGCCAGGGTTTCGGTTTTCCCAGTTCCATAGGCGCCATTTAAAATAAACGGACAAAGAAAGTGTGCTCGTTCACCAAGGACGTATTTCACTGCAACCAGTTGCTCTTCATTCAAAAGCTTAGAGCTGTGTAGAATTTTTTAAAAAAAGAAAAGAAAGAAGTTGATGATAGATGTTACATAATTATTAGATACCTAATGATTATGGCAATAGTGTAGAAATCATAATGGCGATTAGTGCAGCTGATGGCCTTGAGAGTGAGTGACAGCGCTTGACCTCACTCTCACCTTCCGGGAATAAATCGTGAGAAGACCCTGTTCCGGTTTAAGGATATAGTAAGTTTAAGGCAGTTAGAAGTTAGAAGCCGAGCTAGCAAGATGTAAGGATCTGCGCAGACGTCTGGTTTGGGGATTTATAAATAAAGTAACATTAACGTAAATCGAAGTCTTGTGTTCATTACCTGAAAACTAACAATAACACAGGGCTTCTGATAATGAGAAATCCTAACAGAAACCAGACCCAAAGTCCTCCTTAGAAGATATACCAAGTCAACATCAGACGCGAGACCAAGATAGATGTTAGAAGATAGAACCAAAGCCGGCCAGAAGAATAGATGACCAAGATATAGAAGAAGTAAAGAAGTAAAGAAAGGTATATAACATTATATAGATTTGGTACTGTGAAAACCCCAGTATGCAACATAGAGATGAATTGTAGATTATTTAATTATATTATACTAGCAAAAGTACCCGGTCTATGACCGGACTAAAAAAACAAAAACATGTTGAGTTATCGTTAAATGTTTTTATTTAATTTGTTATTTTGTTTTTTTAATTCACTGTAAAAATAATTCAATGGATAGAAGCACATACAAATTACATATTTAGAAAGATTATTTTATTTTCTTTCGAACCATATGAATATTTTAAAGATTAACGCGAGAAATTTTTTCCAGCTGAACTGCTTATAATGCAATTTATTTTACTAAAATTCAACTAATTTATGAGGAAGTGTGTCCTGGTCTCCTGCCTCAGAAATTGCTACTCGGTGACTATCAAAATAACGTTCCTAGCTATGTCGTCTCGGTGGTGTTACTTGAAAGAAAACAACCAACTTAGGGCGAAAACAAATGAGAGAAACAAAGAGGGAAAGGAATATTAAGAGACATGTTACCTGCAGTTTATGGGTCTGGATTTCTGTGATAAAACATTTTTCGCCGGATCCGGAAAGACGATATCAATGGAGGGCAAATTATCCAAGGCACAATGCATGAGGCAGAAAGACGTTCTGTTGAACTGAAATTGTACCTCAACTTTTTGGACCGTTTTCGATTTGAGACCAAACTCTTCAATACACTGTGGTGACAGAGAAAGGTAAATCTTATTGCGGGAATATCCTTTGATGCTGTAGTTGTTTTCAGTGACAATTTCCACTTCGTAAATCTTTTTGCTGGATTTCAAAAAAGAAATATAGACGGATGTACAGTTCGTAAGGATCATCTTTCCTATGTCCGTGTCCTCGGAGATATCATCTGTTAAAGACAGTTCCCCAAAAAGTGTACCTGATTGCGATCTTACCCAACCCGAATCAGTTTGAAGGATTTCTAACACATTCATTTCACCACAGAGATCGTACCTAAAAATAAAAAAGAAATATATATATATATATATATTGAAATGAAATAACTGATTCATTATAAAATACATTCATTGATAAATCAACACTGAAATTTTCATTAAAAATGGATATTTCCCTGATTTTTGGTAAATTTTTTTCAAACAGGGGGTCAAAATTGTATTGAAAAAAAACCTGGATTTTTCAACAAATTGGGTATAACATATATATATATATATATATATATATATATCTTATTATAATGGAGATTGTGTGTTTGTCTGTCTGTAACCGAAACTATATTACCATACAAGTCACAATCCCCTTTGTTATTTACATCATATTCTCCATGATTTTATTTTTATTTAAACCTCAATAATTAATAAAATTGTTTTCATTACTTACACTGTTGACGATATCTACATACTAATAACATGCAATTGTATTTATATATACAACAAAATAGCAGTTTACAGTATGAATGGGAAGGTTAATTTGCATATTGATATTAAAAAATTGATTTTAATAAATATATGCTTAGTATTATTGATTTCTAATTGTTTGGTTTTATCTTATTGAATATGAGCAAAAATCTCTTCAATAAATCTTAAAAGAAATCCATTAACAAGAAGAAATAACTGTAATATTATTCTTTACTTCCTATTTTAACTAAACAGTTAAATTCGGAAAATTTATCAATGAAAGACGGGAGTAAGGGAAAATGATGGAAGAGTTAGTTTCAAAGTTGTTCTATTTTTCAATCATACCCCCTCTGTTCAAAATCTTTTTATCTACATTCTTATTCGGTTTCATTAGCCTTTCTAATTTAATATGATATTTTATTATAAAATTTAACTAAAATACTTGCACCCGGAGGGTGCATATATTTGCTAGTATATATGAAGATAGGAGGGTTAGAGTAAAATCCAACAGTATGAGCTGAGGTAAGAGGAAGAATGAACAAAAATGATGACTCAAACAAGTCCAAGTGGGAGAGAAATATTTTGTCAGAAGGATGAAATATTTCTCCCCCAATTGGACTTGTTTGAGTCATCATTTTTGTTCATTCTTCCTCTTACCTCAGCTCATATATATATATATATATATATATATATATATATATATATGGTGATGCTGATAGCTTTTTTATTTAGTGTGTCCTGGGATGCACATATTTGCTTTGAATGAGTCCCCGAGAAATTTGATGGTTCCTAACTAAAGTTTCTTAATAAATTGTAGGGTTTTATATATGATCTGGGCAAATAACTAAAGCTGTCTAACTCCTATCTTGTAACCTATCCTTTGTAATTCATTTCTAAGAAACTATTGAAATGTATTTACGTTTAGCTTGAAATGGCAAGGGAAGAAAAAAGAAAAATACTGGGATGCATAGATATGATTTTACTGCATCCTCTTTGATTTTTGTGCATCGGTGATGCAGGACGCATACCTATCAGTATCTATGTATATATATATATATATTATATATATATATATATATAACTGAAACCCAACTGATTTATCATCAAGTCAGAGTTCTGATATATATATATA
This sequence comes from Doryteuthis pealeii, assembly GCA_023376005.1. Taxonomy (NCBI): domain Eukaryota; kingdom Metazoa; phylum Mollusca; class Cephalopoda; order Myopsida; family Loliginidae; genus Doryteuthis; species Doryteuthis pealeii. The sequence continues at coordinate 16,335,395 of CM042181.1, read as the reverse complement.
TATGAAAAATAGATGGAAATTAATCCGACAGTATGAAATTCAACATTTTGAAAAAACATATGATGTTTGTTATGTAATTGCTGACAGTACTGTTTCAACCAAATCGATAAGTTGGTCTTCATCAAAGAGCGACATAGATGGGAAGAGAAGATATCCGTTAAAAAAGACTGTTTACAGAAACGAACGCTGGGTTCAACCGCTGAAATTTTTGAAAAATGCATGTTCTGTTTTAAAAATAAAATAAATTTTATTTTTAATTTTAAAAAATCAGAAGCATTATAGTTTATAGAAAAACTCAAAAGAGTTTGTTGTAAAAGTTCTTTTGAGTTTTTCTATAAACTATAATGCTTCTGATTTTTTGAAAATTAAAAGTGAAATTTTATTTTTAAAACAGAACATGCATTTTTCAAAAATTTCAGCGGTTGAACCCAGCGTTCGTTTCTGTAAACAGTCTTTTTTAACGGATATCTTCTCTTCCCATCTATGTCGCTCTTTGATGAAGACCAACTTATCGATTTGGTCGAAACAGTACTGTCAGCAATTACATAACAAACATCATGTTTTTTCATAATGTTAAATTTCATATATATATATATGAAGATAGGAGGGTTAGAGTAAAATCCAACAGTATGAAATGAGGTAAAAGGAAGAATGAACAAAAATAATGACTCAAACAAGTCCAAGTGGGAGAGAAATATTTCATCCTTCTGACGCGAAGAACTTCCTTTGGGCAGCATTTTTTCATTTATGCATGTTGAATTAAACAAAAGACACATCTCCTGTTTAATAATTTTATTTTTGATCTTTTCAAGTTTTCTGGCCAACTTTTTAATATTTGGGTGGAATTTGTAGATTAGTACTCGGGACCTGAACTTTGGTGGACTAATCCATGAATTCCACCCAAATATTAAAAAGTTGGCCAGAAAACTCGAAAAGATCAAAAATAAAATTGTTAAACAGGGGATGTGTCTTTTGTTTAATTCAAATTAAATGAGAGAGAGGGAGGGAGAGAAAGAATGAGAAAGGGGAGACAACAGAGAGAGAGAAAGAGTAAAGCAATAGAATAAATTGGACCAAGTCACTAATAGGCACCCCAGCTGAGTGCAAGAGAGAAAAGGAAAACGAGAGAGAGAGAGAGAGAGAGAGAGAATTGAGACAAGAGAGATATTTTGAACAGAACCAAGTCACCAATAGGCACCCCAGCTGAGTGCAAGAGAGAAAAGGAAAACGAGAGAGAGAGAGAATTGAGACAAGAGAGATATTTTGAACAGAACCAAGTCACCAATAGGCCCAGCTAAGTGCAAGAGAGAAAAGGAAAACGAGAGAGAGAGAGAGAGAGAGAGAATTGAGACAAGAGAGATATTTTGAACAGAACCAAGTCACCAATAGGCCCCCAGCTAAGTGCAAGAGAGAAAAGGAAAACGAGAGAGAGAGAGAATGAGACAAGAGAGATATTTTGAACAGAACCAAGTCACCAATAGGCACCCCAGCTGAGTGCAAGAGAGAAAAGGAAAACGAGAGAGAGAGAGAATTGAGACAAGAGAGATATTTTGAACAGAACCAAGTCACCAATAGGCACCCCAGCTGAGTGCAAGAGAGAAAAGGAAAACGAGAGAGAGAGAGAGAGAGAGAGAAGGAGAGAGAGAGAGAGAGAGAGAATTGAGACAAGAGAGATATTTTGAACAGAACCAAGTCACCAATAGGCACCCCAGCTGAGTGCAAGAGAGAAAAGGAAACGAGAGAGAGAGAGAGAGAGAGAGAGAGAGAATTGAGACAAGAGAGATATTTTGAACAGAACCAAGTCACCAATAGGCACCCCAGCTGAGTGCAAGAGAGAAAGGAAAACGAGAGAGAGAGAGAGAGAGAGAGAGAGAGAGTTGAGACAAGAGAGATTTTGAACAGAACCAAGTCACCAATAGGCACCCAGCTGAGTGCATTTTTCAAAAGAACAGCTTTTGCTTTGACAAGAGAGAAAGAAAGAGTAAAGAGATAGAATAGGATAATGAGAAAAAAAAAAGAATGATAGAGAGAGAGAGAGAGAAAGAAAGGAGAGAAAGAAAGAGTAAAGAAATAGAATAATTGGACCAAGTCACCAATAGGCACCCCAGCTGAGTGCAGTTTTCAAAAGAACAGCTTTTGCTTTAACAAGGGAGAAAGAAAGAGTCAAGAGATAGAATAGGATAATGAGAAAAAAAAAAAGATTGATAGAGAGAGAGAGAGAGAGAGAGAAAGAAAGGAGAGAAAGAAAGAGTAAAGAAATAGAATAATTGGACCAAGTCACCAATAGGCACCCCAGCTGAGTGCAGTTTTCAAAAGAACAGCTTTTGCTTTAACAAGGGAGAAAGAAAGAGTCAAGAGATAGAATAGGATAATGAGAAAAAAAAAGATTGATAGAGAGAGAGAGAGAGAGAGAAAAGAAGGGAGAAAGAAAGAGTAAAATGGAATAATTGACAAGGGTGAGCATAACGAGGTAGAGTGCATTATTCTCTTCTGTGTTGTGTG
>CM042181.1:16301923-16332793 GCA_023376005.1 Doryteuthis pealeii | reverse complement strand
GAAGAGATAAATTGTATATCCATAAGAATTGATTTATTTCAAAACTTTATCGGCATTAAATGACCCACTGAGGTTGATATGCCGTAAAACAAAACAAATCAAACCAAATCCTCAGTGATAAACATCTGCAATTCCTGAGGGTATGGTGACGTAAGCAGTGACGTTGTGACAGACAGACACCCAATCTCTATTATAATAAGATTAGACAGGAATGCTTGAAAGTATATTATGGGCTTCTCTTGTCGAATTTTTCAAATTTCATTAAGCTGCGTATTAATATTATAACAGTGGTTATTTCCTATAACTCTAACATTGTGATACTATGATTGAAGACGAACATGGTCAGAATAAATAAATGAATAAGAAAGAGAATAGGTTAAAGCCAGGCATAAGTAAAAGGGGTGGATGGTTGACCTTTTTACGAATCCAAAGATTAGGCCGTAAAGTTTAAGAGACTTGTACGACCACCATGAAGTTAGGCCACTTAGTGATAATATCTTATGCATCCAGGTATTAAAATCAAAGAGGCTATTTTTATGAGGAAATCTCTTTTGAAAAAAATTAATGTTCGAAGTGTTGAAGACACTAAATCTGGAAAAAGATTTAATTGCTTTAATTTTAAGGGTTAATGACGACTAGAAGTCGGCAATTGGATTTAAGTACTGGCCATCTGTGTGGCCCGGAGAAGATGGGTAGGGAAGGAGAGTTTGACATAAATACAGCTAAACTCCAGCACTGAGGCAGTCAACCCCGGGCCCTAGAGGTGTTAACGTTGGTAGCAGTAGTTTGCCCCGAATCCACAACAAGGAAGTCAGTAGCCAGCCAGTTGGATAGAGAGCGAAGTATCACACACACACCCTTCTTCCATCCGCATCTTGTTTACAAACACTTGTAGTTGTTGTTTGTTTTTAATCCTTGTGAACCTGTCTCTGACTCGTGCCCTTCAACTCGGCCAACGCAGAATATCACAACGTTTGGGGGATCTAGACACCGTGCATCGAAGGTGCAGAGCGCAGAACAGGTCGTCTCACAACATAAACAAAGGGAAACCACTCTTGATGAATTATAAATTATTTATTTATTTTCCCATTAAACTAACCCTAAACCCTAACCCTAACCCTAACCCCGTCTTCTTTTTTCCTAGTAGATCAAAAAATAAATAATTTATCAGTCAAGAGTAGTTCCCCTTTGTTTATGTTGGAGTTATAGGAAATAACCATGAAAGTTGTATAGTATAAACTGCTCGTTTTGAGAGGCCGGCAACATAGGTGTATCTAGATCATTTTTCTTATCTGCGCTTTTTCGGGAGGAACGGAGAGTGTCATTATTATCACATTTTTTTTTCAAAAGATAAAATTGCCTAGGTTACAATGTCAATCAAGTGTTGCATAGCGCCTTCTTTACCGGCACTAAATAGGTATGCTGTTATATACTGGTCTTTTCACCGTACTAAATCTATATAACGTTATATACCTTTCTTACGTCTTACTCTGGTCGTCTATTCTTCTGGCCGGCTTTGCTTCTGATCGTCTATCATCTATCTTGGTCTGGTATATCTTCTAAGGTCTCGTCTTGTCTTCTATTGAGGATTCCGGGTCTGGTTTCTGTTGGGGATCATTCCTTATCAGAAGCCTTGTGTCATTGTTAGTTCTTAGTAATAAACACTTCGATTTAGGTAGATGTTACTTTATTCCAAATCCCCACCCAGACAATCTGCGCAGATGAGGCTTACATGTTGCTAGCTCGGCTTCTAAGTTCTAACTGACTCTTACTTACTTAGTATCCTTAAACCGGAAGAGGGCCTTCTATTGCCTTCTGGTTCTCACGATCATCCACAGAACGCAAGGTCAGAGTGAGGTCAAACGCTGTCACTCACTCTCAAGGCCATCAGCTATACTGATCGCCATAATGATTTCTACACTACCTTAAAAATGTATTAGGGATCCAATTATTATGTAACACAAGGGTTGAAAAAAATCTGTATACATATATTGTTACTTGATTCTGTAAATATATATATATATATATATATATATATATATATATATATATATATATATATACCAAGCGTGTTGGTAGATCCTTGCGGAGAGAAAAAACCCGGCAGAGAGTTTGATTGTAAAAATATACTACCAAACATCAACCAGGAAGAAAAAAATTTTTGAAAAAAAGAAAAGACCAAGATATTCGTACCAACAAAAAATAATCTATTGGTATAGTATTTGGCCAAAAGAAAAAACAATTTATATGCATATATATGTATATAAGATATATATATATTCATATAACCGCTTGGAGAAGCTAATTTGTAAAAAGTGCTCGATACCTAAGTAGAGCCAAGTAATAAGGATATCTACTGAGTCAGACGAACCTACTGTTAGTTTCGCATAAAGCTCTTCAGGGCTAAAATCTGACTCTCTATATATATATATATATATATATATATATGGTGATTGCCGCTTCTTGACAGAATAAGGCCATTTCTACAAGTAGTCCAGATGTGAGCAGTTGTGAGCACGCAGATGGCCCACGGATCCAGCTTGTTTTTATGTACCCTGTCACACATATGAAATCCTCGACATACAGGCGCTGCCACACAGGTCAGACTTCAATGTAGGAAATGTTTCCATGGCGTCTGTCATGTGTCGCTTCAGAATGGAGGGCTCGAGTCACCTTACCTCAAACTTCTTACAGCTATCATCGGCCTGTCTTTCTATGAGGATGTGTATCCAGCCCACCCCTTCTGTCAATTGGTCCTTATAACTGAAGCTGATTTCCGCAAGAACATCGGTGTCTGCCCCTTATCGAGATACTTCCCTGTCACGATGCCAGTACGTAGTTTGAGGTTTCCCAATCTCTCAAGATCGGGAGGTGTCAAGACATTCCAGGTGGCTATTCTTAGCCTTGTTTTGTGTTGTAGTATTTTCTAGTTTTCGCTCTGCTAATGTGGACAACCGTCGAAACGTTGGTTTCTGGCCAGCTTGATAGGTGCACCGGCATTTGTTTAGGTCACCTTTTCTAGACACTTCCCAAATGGCTGGGTGAACAGTGTTAACCAAGGGGCTGTTCATTCACCTACAACCTCGCCGAGGCACGTTGCTGTTCAACCAGCAAGGCGGTGACGTTAAGTAGGTCACGAATCACGCCGTATGTAGATTCAAATCTGCATGCTTCCATCCCGCCAGGCCTGCACACCTCACCATTCCTCCATCACTCTGGGACTTGTAGAAATATCTGCACATGTTTTTTGTTTTACATGTTGCGCGCTTGTGCGACACGCACCGCATGCCCTCCTTCCCCAAAGTCAAGTATCAGTGACAAGCCGAGGCAAGATGACTGGGAGACTTTGGCGAACGCAGGTGGATGATCTGATGAGATCTACGGGACCACCACACCGAGAAAAAAATCCCCAAAAAGCAAAGTTTTAACTTAGTATAAGTCCACAGGTACCATTTTAGATTATCGAGAATCAAACTCGGTAAGCAAATTCAAATTAATGTTTTTCAAAGACGCTGGAGTTCGGACTATTAGCAGTAAACAATAGGGTATAAAGATATAAACAGGAGTTAATATCTTCAGTGACACTGGAGTTAAACTGTGAGTAAATTGTGTTAGAGTCAAAGATAACATGCAAAATGCTAGACATAAAATTCGATATATCAGCCTTTTCTATAAAGAAAGAAATATTAAAACAGTTACTTATCTGAAACCAAACTTATTCGTGCTTGTCCACTTCTTTACTTGTTGACTTTCATAGTGACTTAGCATGTTTTTTATTTATCTACTTTTTTTTCGTTTGCCTGGAGACTGCCGATACGGGGGGGGGACAAGGAAGAAGTCATTTAAAACAGAATAAATATTTATAAATATTTAATATATATATATATGTATGTATGTATGTATGTATTTAGGCAGCATTTTTTCTTGTAGGCATATATTGTTAAATAATGCAGCCATTTTCTGTTTGCAAGTTTTGTCCTTTGTTTTTTCGTATTGCTGGATTATTTTTGTAATATCTGTCGAAAATTGGCTGATGTATTTGCCATATGTCATAGACTGAGTACTTTCTGCCCTATCATGGGCCATCTTCAAGGTATTTTGAAACCGTACAACAATGGGCTATTCCATTTACCATTTATATAGGTTGTGTTTATTATTGTTGTTGTTATTATTATTAGTTTTATTATTATTATTGTCACTATTGAAAAAAAAAAAAAAAAAAAAACAGTGACTGTGGGAAAGTAGGGAGGTGATCCACAGAGGACCAACTTCATTTTAATTCATGATACATGTTCCTGTGTCGGTAATTATACCTGTACTAAACAAAATGGCATTACTTTTTGACTCACCCTCGTATTTCATTTTTTTTTTTAATTGATAAGAATAATATTATTGAATAGTTTAAGAAGTCACTGAGCACAATATCAACATTTTCAGAGTTCATGGAGCATTAGGATGATTGTCTTTAATTATAATCTTTCACTGAAATCCTGCACGTACATAGGAAAAAAACTCTGAACTTGGCAGGTTCATATCTTCTAAAGTAGACTTGACCCCCTCACGAAATTCTTTGGTGAACTTAGGCAGACATAGTAGATGTTAAGAAAAAAATATTATGAAAATTGAAGAGGACCCATTTTCGATAGACTGACCGTAAGCTACATAGGTGAAAAGTTGTTGATTTTGGAGTCATGCATTTGGGTGGGCAAAATAAAATTTTCTGTGAGGTATAGGGTTAAAATAGTTGGATATTTAGATTCTACAGTCCTTATTTGCCTTACATACCAAATTTCAGAAATATTGAATGTATGAAAGTATTTTTTAAAAATTAAAAAAAAACACTGAGATTTTGCGACACCGCACAACCTTAATTTTGAGGCAAAATAGCAAAATTATATCCCCCCCTCTAAAATCGGAACTGTAAGGTTTAAGACAAAATAATTTGGCACACTTTCCTAACTCATGAAGGGGAACATTTGTGCCAAATTTCAAGTAATTCGGTGTCGGTGGGTGTAACACCCCGGTGAATTGACATGGAATGACCCACTGTTAAATCAATTGGAATCTCACATACATCCCGTAACGTTTTTTTTTTTAGAGAGAGAGAGAGAGAGAGAGAGAGAGAGAGAGAGAGAGAGAGAGAGAGAGAGAGAGAGAGAGAGAGAGTAGCGTTCGTCGAAAACAAACTATGAAATTTATTTTCTACGAAAATATAATAATAATGTTTATTTTCTTTCATTTTTCATTCACAAAACAGATAGATCATCATCATCATCACTACTACTACTTTTATAATAATAATAATAATAATAATAATAATAATAATAATAATAATAATAATAATAATAATAATAATAAAAAAATTAAAAAAATAGAATAAAAAATACATAATTTGATAATAATAATAATAATGATAATAATAATAATAATAAAATAAATGAATAAAATAGAATAAAAGATATACATAATTTAATAATAATAATAATAATGATAATAATAATAATAATAATAATAAATGAATAAAAAATATACATAATTTAATAATAATAATAATAATAATAATAAATAAATAAAATAGAATAAAAAATATACATAATTTAATGATAATAATAATAATAATAATAATAATAATAATAATAATAATAATAATAAATAATGAATAAATAAATAAAATATACATAATTTAATGATAATAATAATAATAATAATAAAATAATAATAATAATAAATAATAATAGAATAAAAATATACATAATTTAATAATAATAATAATAATAAATAAATGAATAACATAGAATAAAAAATACATAATTTAATAATAATAATAATAATAATAATAAATGAATAAAATAGAATAAAAATATACATAATTTAATGATAATAATAATAATAATAAATAAATGAATAAAATAGAATAAAAATATACATAATTTAATGATAATAATAATAATAAATAATGAATAACATAGAATAAAAATATACATAATTTAATAATGATAATAATAATATAATAATAATAATAATAATAATAATAATAATAATAATTAATAAAATAGAATAAAAATATACATAATTTAATAATAATAATAATAATAATAATAATAATAATAATAATAATAATAATAAATAAATAAATAAATAAATAAATAAATAAGGCTAAACTTGCGAATAGGTCGGAAAATTAAGGTGACTCAGAAAAAACAGAACCCAAATTATTTATTTTCCCATAAAAACCCTAAACCCTTACCCTCACCCCCCTAGTTAAAATTAAGTTTTATTACAAAATTTGTGGGTTCTATTTTTTTCTGGGTTACCCTGTAAAGAGGTGACCCAGAAAAAACAGAACCAAAATTATTTATTTGTTTTCCTATTAAACTAACCCTTACCCTAAACCCTAACCCTAACCCCTAGTTAAAATTAACAGTTCTATTACAAAATTTGTGGGTTCTGTTTTTTCTGGGTCACTCTAATTTTCCGCCCGATTTGCAAGTTTAGCCATAAATAAATAAAAAAGAGAATAGAATTAAAAAAATAAAGATATATAGATAATTTATAGGTACCACCAATTTGACCCTGTGCAATTTACCCCCCCTACATTTAACACAATGAAACTTGCAGAAAAATTAATATTTTCTTGAAAAGTTTTTTCTATTCAAATAATAATAATAATTTGTAACCGCTCTTGATATATTGATTTGCAACCCACCCTCAATACTACTACTGCTTGAATTTCTTGGAAAACGATGTACGACATTTTCCTAGAAAACAACAATTGTTTAAATACGATGTACTACGTTTTCCTAGAAAACAACAATTGGTTAAATAAAGCAAAGCTTTTAAAGGTGAGTAGACGTGTTTTTCTTCTGAATGAAAAAAGAATTACTTACTATTAGCCATGTGCAAATTCTCGCCTACTATATAAAAGGGTGATCACAGGAAATTCTTCTAAAAATCATATAAAATAAACTAACGATCCGATTCTAATAAAACTTTCTGTTTATGAAGTAATAAAAGATGAACTTTATTGTAAATAAATTTTTACTAAATTGAAAAGACTAATAATTTTTTTCGTTAGTTTTTGTTTCGCGTATTGATCCCCCCAACAAATATCTTTTTTTTTTTTTTTTGCATATAAATAAATTTTACATTTTTATAAAGACAATATAATGACATAACATATATAAAAAAATAATTCGCTAATAAATCGGTTTTGGAAATAGGGCATCTTAAACATTGAAACTTAAAATCTCGTAAATAAGAAAAAATATGTATCTTTTTTTTTTTTTTTTTTTTTAATTGTTAGATTATTTTCAAAAGAATTTTATATTAAAAGTTCGTATTGTGTACATTTTTATTTTATTTTTCAGAGATTTTCAGAGATTTTCAAAATTTTATAAAATGTAAAATAAATACTTTTGTTTAATGCATAACAAAATCGTATTCATTAATTCAAAGAAAATATTGTATAAAACATATCTCGCTAAAAAATAATGACATAACATATGTCTATTCTTATTTTTATGAATTTTTGAAAATAATGTTTGAATTAAAAGTTGTTGTGAGAATGATTACGGAAGCCTGTAATGGAAAAAAAACGTATTTGTCATTTTCACTGGTGTGTTATGGGTAAACAAGTCAAAATACCCGACGCGTACACATTTATACTCTGTGACGTGAAAGAGAAACCAAACAGTGTTTGAAGAAATTTATTATTTTATTTGAAAACAAATAATTCTCCCGTGTATATACAGAACGCAGATATTACTGTTCAGTCAAAATTCTGAAGGTAAATAAACTTTTTATTTTATTTTTTTGTTTCTTTATTTTGTGTATTGTATTTTACCAAAAAAAAAAAGTTTCGCCGAAGAAGTAGACTCAATAATATTAAGAGTTAAATTGTGAGGCATCAAGGAAATGCTAAATTAGTAATTTGTTTTTTGCTTCAGAAAATTTTTTTATTCGTCTGCCCATCCATATGAAGAAAAAGTGCACACGTCAAGATCGGATAATATGTCAACAAATGCGCGTTCTTGCGCGTTCTTGCGCGGACTTGAGCCGATTTACTTTAAAATGCAAAAAATTAGGTTTTATGTGAGAGAAATTTGTTTTTTCTTTTTTATAACCCATAAACTTGGAATTGTTCTTTATATTAAACGTAAAAGAAAACAGTAAAAAGTTAATTTTCCAATTTTTATTGACGTTTTAAGATATTTTTTACAAGTAAACAAACTTTCAAAATGCCGACTGGTTTGCACATGCCTACTTACTATAGTTAATATTTATGATACTTACTAAATACCTTAATTAATATATATTATTCGATATAAAAAAAAACTTTAAAAAATGTTTGATTCCTTCCTTTTATAATTATAGCAAACAAAAACGAGCTCCATGGTACGTACAAGTATTTGTAACTTTTTATTCATGGTAGTCTGTGAATTCAGGAGCGTAAATTTATTTAAACTTTTATAACTGGTTTAAATGAAAAAATTATGCATTTTAATTAAATTGTGATTAATTTTATGCCTTTATTTATCGATTAAAGCTATGTTTTTTTCATGAAATAATCTATTTAAATATTCTAACATCGTTTTAAAATTTAAGGTAAAAAAAAAATCGGGCACTTGTTTTGGACGTCCCTATTCAATCGGGATTAATCTTATTATAATGGAGATTGTGTGTTTTTCTGTCTGTAACCGAAACTATATTCCTACTCAAGTCACAATTCTCTTAGTTATTGACATCACATTCTCCATGATTTTATTTTTATTTAATCTCAATTATTAATAAAACTGTCTTACATTAATAATACTGTTAACTATGTCTACATACTGACAACATGCAATTATATTTATATATTAGGTACCACCAATTTGACCCTGTGCAATTTATCCCTCCTACATTTAACACAATGAAACTTGCAGAAAAATTAATATTTTCTTGAAAAGTTTTTTCCATTCGAAAGAAAAAACATTAAATAAACTCCTGATCATTTTTTAAATTTTTTATCAGCATACGAAAATAATTAAAATTATGATTGAAAAACAATGTTTTCATTTTTGCACTGTTAAATCAACTGAAATTTAACGTAGCTAAAAACAAGTTACGATAAGAGGATTTTTTAAAAATTCTATGAAAAATCAATTAATGGTCCGATTTTCACGAAAATTTCCATAAATGTTTACCATTGGATGTAAATACATCTGAAATAGTTTTTTTCTAAAATATATTAGGGGAAATATTTTTTTACGATGTCTATCACCCCCCCCCTATTTTATTTTATGAGATAAAAAAAAAATGATGTGGAAAAAAATTTGGTACTTTTTTTCTATAAAGATAAGAGTCTGAATAACTATATCAATGAAATTGTATAACGTACCGAATTATAGTTTTTTTAGGAAAAAATAATGAAATCGGAAATAAAAAGTGCAAAAAAAATGTCATAATATTAATATTTTAAAACTTTTTTTTTCTTATGTAATTGGTATGTACTATATTCTATTAAATTGTCAAAAAAAAATTTTTTCTTTTAAGAAATTAATTTTTACGAGATTTTCAATCTTTTGTGTGATTAAATATTTTTATTTTCTGCGTGAAATAAATTAATTTTTTTTTTTTCCTGTGGAAAAAAATCAAAATTTTCACGGATATTTAAAAATATGAATTTTAGAATTCAGGTGAACTAAAAGTTGGTCCGATCCGTGCTCGATTAATATTTTTAAAAGAATTTGTATTTTTTATTGTTGAATAGTAATGTGTGATTCTTAGAATGTACGGAAGAGCAAAACTGACATATGACGAGACGCTTCTCGGTAACTAAAGTTTGTTTTTCTGAGCGTAAAAAAATATTCTATTTAACTTTTACGACCAATTAGAATAAAAATAATATATTGAATGATTGTTTTATAAGTTTTTCTCTTAGAAAAAATATTCAAATTTTCATTTTATTTTCGATTTTAAGAATTAATACTAAAACCGAAGACATTTTTTAACGTCAATTTCACTGCGAAATTTTAAGATTAAAGTTTTTCAAGTTTTTATTCATAGTAAATTGTAATATTAAAGTTTTTAAAGATTTTATTCATTTTAAATTGTAATATTAAAGTTTTTAAAGATTTTATTCATTTTAATAGAAAAGATTTGGCTAAAAAAGTTTGTCCGTTACACCCATCCGTACTTAGATGCATAACTGTAAGAGGGTAATAATATGTATTTCTTTCTCTCTAAATCGCGGCCTGAAAATTACCCTTTCGCACGTAATATGGATAGGTTTGTTTATTTTTTAAGATAACGATGTAATTTTTCCCAATCGGATAATTTGATCTTTGAATTAACTATTTTTCTTTGTAACAACCCTGTACGATCTTTTTTTAACGAGATTTTTGATAAACAAAGTTCGGAAATATCTATTTCCGTTTTATTCAAGATGACCTAAACGGTCTGGTGGTACCTATATATATACAACAAAATAGCGGTTTACAGTGTAAACGGGAAGGCTAATTTGCATATTAATATTAAAAAATCGAATTTAATAAATATGTGCTTAGTATTATTGATTTCTAATTGTTTGGTTTTATTTTAATGAATATAAGCAAAAGTCTCTTCAATGAATCTTAAATGAAATCCATTAACAAGATAAAATAACTGTCATTTTATTCTTTACTTCCTCTTATAACTAAATACTTAAATTTGAAAAAAATAATAAAAGACGAGAGTGATGGAAGAGTAAGTTTCAGTTGTTCCATTTTTTATTATACTCCCTCTGTTTCAAATATTTTTATCTGTATTCTTATTTAGTTTCATTAGCCTTTCTAATTTAATACAATATTTTATTACATTAAAACTTAAATACTTGCACCCGGAGGGTGCATATATTTGCTAGTTCTTTTAATAAAAATTAAACTCTAAGGAAAATATAACTTAATATGTTAATTCATTTTGAAAAATTAAACGTAAAAACTTTAAATTTATACAATAGGTACCACCAATTGAAGAACATCTTTTATTGGGCTAAACTTGAAAATCGTCGTCAAAATTAAAACGGAAAATTTAGACAACGATTATTTTCAACACATCAAACTAAATTTTGAAATCAAAATTAATTTACCCCTAACCCCCAACCAAAAAAATGGTAAAAAAAATCCCCCCTAAAATCTCACGAACTTTTATTTTTAAATAAATAAAAAAAAAAAACTTTCTCTTTATTTACTTGTTATTCTTTTATTTATTTTTCCTATTTGACTTTCTTTTTTTTGGGTGGGGAGCTAAGTCAGGTTAGTGATTCTTTTATTTCATTTATTTAACGAATCTTGAAATATTTTCTAAACGGAAATATTTATATGCAGTTTTTTAAACTGCATATATTTCCGTTTAGAAAATATTTCAAGATTCGTTAAATAAATGAAATAAAACAATTACTAACCTGAGTTACCTAAAAAAAAGGCAAGTAAAAAAAAATGAAAGATAAAAAAAAATAAAAAATAAAATAAAAAAGTAAATAAATAAATAAAATAAAAAAGAGAGTTTTTTTTAATTTAAAAAGAAAAGTTCGTGCGATTTTTGGGGGATTTTTTTCACCATTTTTGAAATCGGATTTTAAAAATTAATTTTAATTTCAAAAATTAGTTTTATGTGTTGCAAATAGTCGTAATTTTCCGTTTTAATTTTGACGACGATTTGCAAGTTTAGCCAGCATTAATCGATACAACAATTAATACTGTCCTTTTAATTAAAAAAAAAAAAAAAATCTAAATCAATTAACCTATTAAATTATGTCTTCCTTAGAGTTTGATTTTATTAAAAGTATTAATCTCAGTTGAGAAATTATTAATTCAATTAAAAATACATTGGTCTTTAGGGACCTCCAATTTGCCGTGTCAAATTTATTCCCGCCCTATATTTAACACAATGAAACTTGCGTAAAAGTTAATATTATCTTGAAAAGTTTTGGGACCATTCAAAAGAAGAAACATTTAAAAAACTACTGATCATTTTTTTTTAATTCAGCTTACGTAAAAATTAGAAATTATGAACGAAAACAATGTTTACATTTTCGCACCGTTAATTTAAATTTAACGTAGCCAAAAACAAGTTATAGGTTAAAAAAAAAAGATTTTATGAAAAATCAATTAATGGTCCGATTTTCACGAAAATTTCCATCATTACTGGTTTAAAAAAAAAAAAATTTAATGAAAATATGTTTGAAATAGGGTTTTTCCTAAAATATATCAGGAGAAATATTTTTTTACGAGGTCTACATACCGACCCCGTATTTTATTTTATGAAATATGAAAAAACGAACTGACAAACGATTTTTACTTTTTTCTATAAAGATACGAGTCTGAATAATTATCAGAAGATTTCTATAAGTTTCTATTCGGGATATTTTTGAATAAAAGAACCATGAATATAGAATTCTGCTAAGAAATATCAATAAAGAAAGTGAATCTGTTGTAAAAAAAACCCAACCACAACAAAAAACAGACTGTTTTTCAAGATAACGGTGAGTAATTTTCCCCCCAATCGGATAATTTGATCTTTGAATTAACTATTTTTCTTTGTAACAACACTTTATGTTCATTGTCTTTTTTATTTTTAAAATTTTTTTGCGAGATTTAAAAAAAAAAAAAAAAAAAGTTAAAAAATATATACGTTTCTTCCTTCTATAAACTAATCACGTGACGTATTTTGGTGGTACCTAGTGTGTGTTTAACCGAGGCCACCGATATAGTAATTCTAGTTGGTCTTGGTTTAACAGCCTGAGAAGTTATCCACCTGCTGATAAAGTTCTAAGAGACTAAGACCCCCCAGAACCATTAAGACATCGATACCTGGTTTGAATTTTGTGCCTGCTTCCTAATAAAATAGTGCCGAGAGGTCTTTTATTTCTGAGGAGGTGCGGAAACGCAACCAGTCCAAGTGTATCACCAATATCAGACCGGGAAGAATAGTTTGGTATGTTTTGAACTCTTTAGCCACTAATTTATCCCACGGCTGTACTAAATTTTTTCGGTATTTTCTACCTGTATAATAAACCCCACCGATATATTGCGCCCCCCAAAATAATGGTGTGTGTGTCTGTAAAAGTTAAGTGACCTGAAAAAAAATCAGAAAGTTTTTAAATAAAATAAATTTGAAATAAGTTTTGAAATAAAATAACTGATGCATTTAGGCACTGGCAAAATTAGCCTAAAATGCGTTTTTGACAAAATGACTTTAGCCCCCCCCCCTCCACACAGAAAATAATTTACCAAAAATCAGGGAATTATCGGATTTTAATGAAATTTTCAGTGTTTATTTATCAATGAATGATCTTTATTAATACATTATTTATTTTATTTCAAAACTTTCTGGGTTTTTTTTCAGGTCACTTAATTTTGACCCCCCCCCCTTACTTTGGGAGTGTAAAATATTGGCGAGTTGGTCTTTGATTAATACTAATTACAGTAGAAATAAAAAGATAAATAGAAAAAAAATTAATTGGAATATTTTATAAGAAAATAAGTACCGAAAATCGGAAAATAAAATGTTAAAAAATAATAAATAATTAATTTTTTGGAGATTTCTTTTTTACTCATTTCGATAATTATTTAATTGGCTATTATTATCTTATAAAAGAAAAAAAAATATACATCGATATTTTTTATGCTTAAAAAGGGAGGGGGCTACATTTTCAATAGAGTTTTTCTTCAAAACGCATACTTTGATTGACTAAAATAAGGTTTGCATTAAATAGATATTTATTTCTAGAATCTAAAAATATAACATTTTAAACTTAAAATCCGAATATTTTTATTTTAAATGAATTTTATATATTAATTTTTCATAGCAAAAATACTAAATTAAAGTTTTGAAATAAAATAAGTGATGCATTATAAAATTCATTAATTGATAAATCAATACTGAAAATTTCATTAAAATCGGATAATTACTTGATTTTTGGTAATTTTTTTGCAATCGCGAATGTTATATTAAAATTGTAAACAAACACTTAAAACCCTTGAAAAAGAGACAGAATGGCGGATCGCGTCGAAATTGACCAAAACAAATCCCTTTAAATGTATTAAAAATAAACTGCATATGTAATGATATTTTTCTTTTTTTAATGTTGGTTATTATGTTACTACTTATCGATTTAGACAAAGTTTGACCTTAAATAATAGATTTAATTATTTTTAATTTGCTTTTAAAACTCGTAGTATCCGATTTTTTGCCAGTGCCTATTATACTAGGATGAATTAATTCTATAATTTATAGAATTAATTCATTGCTAAATCAACACTGAATATTTTATTAAAACGGATAATTCCCTGATGTTTGGTAATTCTTTTCCAAACAGGGGGTTAAATTTGTTTTGTAAAAAAAACACAGAATTTTCGACAAATTGGGTATGCCTACTGTATGATGGTATATTTCAAAGGTTACTCTCTATTTATCTCACAACTCATTCTATTCAAATAAAGTCCTATTATTATTGTAATCTGAATCCTTCTGCTCAATTATAATGAACTAACCATCATTTTTTTAATACTTTGCTTGAGTGTGGTGTGCATAGTGGTGACAGAGCAACTGTGAGCAGTTTAAAGTAGGCAAATAGTTAATTCTTTGTCTACCAAATTTCTCCCATGGCTGTACCAAATTTTCTTGGTATTTTCTACCCGTATGATGGGAAATTTTCTTGGTATCTTTTACCCGTATGATGGGAAATTTTCTTGGTATTTTTTACCCGTACGATGGGAAATTTTCTTGGTATTTTTTACCCGTATGATGGGATATTTCAAAGTTCACCTCAGAACTCATTCTATTCAAATAAAGTCCTATTATTATTGTAATCTAAGTCCTTCTGCTCAGTTATAATGAACTAACCATCAGTTTTTGTACTTTGCTTGGGTGTAGTATGTGTAGGATCGTAGTGTTGGGAGAGCCGCTGTGAGTGGTTTAAATTAGGCAATGATTTAATTTTGATTAGAGTTTCTTTATTTTTTTTAAAAAGACTAATTTGTTTTGGTATTAATGCAGAATAGCACGCAAGAGATAATATACCTGAAACCTTTGAGATGCTATGGTTAGGGTAAGAATTAGGGTTAGGGTTAGGGTTCGGCTACATTGGGAATTTCCGTAATTTATTCTAATCATATTATCTCTTGTGTTATTCTGCAATTTTCATTATTTTCGTAAGCTGAAATATTTTTTTTATTTTTTTTTTTTTTTGCTGGTTAAAACCATGTTAAAAACAACACAGATTTAACACAAAAATTTATTTATATTCATTTATATTTAAATTTTGTGAAGGATAAAGATACAACAAATTCTTCTAAATGAAAAATATAGATACCTTTAATGACTTTACGATCAAACGTGAATTTTTACAAAATTTAACAAAAAATTAAAGGAAATGATAAGGTAAATTTGACTCTCATTAATTTTACCCAAAGTATCGTGATTTTTCCTTGTTCAGAAAAATGCGAATGTAAAAACAAAATGGCGTCGTCATATGAAAAGGGGTAGGGAAAAATGAAAAGAAAGATGGTCTTGCTTGATAAAGAAATAGAATCTTTATTCATACAAATTTCTCCACTAAAGAAGGCAAAAGGAAATGCAAACAATTTAAACAAAGATTGCATAAATTTCCCTATGCACAACTAAATAACAATTTAGGAGTTAGGTAACACAAATACAAGAAAAAACCGCCCTGTCGGCTGGGGCGTTAGAATGCTTCGACTGCACCTCTGCAGAGGGGTAAGACTCCCCCAATGGGGCCACCTGTTGGCCGTGGGTGGCGACCCGTGATGCTTAAGGATAGAGCCCAGGTGGATGAGCAGTTCATGACATGCAATACTCCACTTTGGCCCTATCTTGGGCTAGACGGGCGGTCGGAGAAGCTCCCTCCGATCAATCGGCTGGTCACGTCAAGCCCTAGCACCTATATGATTGCCCCAACCCTATTGCCCTTATGGCAAGCCCCAACCCCTTTTTATCATATGGGTGCTAGAAGGTGGTAGCTGCGGGTCTACATGTCCTGGGAATGACATTAAACTCTATCTGATGGTGAGGTTCCAGTTCTGGAGGTTTGGGGAATGTGGACCATCCCTTCATCACCATTGCTCCCTGGTCCACTCTGACCCGGAGTGGTAGTACCTGTTAGGGTCCCATCTATGGGTTGAATAGAAAAACATGAGTTTATAAACAAAATTGTATTATCCATTAAGAATTGATTTATTTCAAAACTTTATCGGCATTAAATGACCCACTGAGGTTGATATGCCGTAAAACAAAACAAACAAAAAAAAAAACTACACACAAAAGTATATAATAAACAGAAAGAAAAGACTTACTGTAGAAAGGGTTTAAACAATAAAATACCCTTTTAATAATGTATTTCTCTTGCACAGGAGAGATAAAAAGTTCTACAGAACTCACAGTTCTCTCAAAAAATTCAAGTTCCTTTTCGTTAAGGACTGAGACTCCTGGCTTGGAAATAAATGCTGCTTTCTCATGAAGTACAAGGCTCTCTGAAGAAATATAGGGCTGGTCTTCTGCGCTAGTATCACTCTCTTTTCACTTGTTGTCTGCTTTTTCGTCAAAGGGATGGACCATGCAAGGACACTGCGACCTTTCTCGTTAAAGGAAATGAATAAACCGTTTCAGCTGTTCTGGGAATTGAGCTGAGTTGCAAACAAGGTTCTTTTTTAAACCGGCCAATGTCCGTTCTGAAGCATCTAATGTGTTCGTCTCACAGTGCCCAAGATGGGACAATCTGCCAGCTGCGTCCGCTCGTTTCGCTTCCCAGTTCCAAAGAGGCAGATCACGGCTGACACGTGATCCAAGAAAATCCAGACAGGCGCCAATTCCAGGAGCCCCCTCCTTCGAGACAGACCAAAAGGGAAAAAAGGCATGCATAATACCAGAAATGTTTTTTATTTATTTATAAAGATAAAAAATTTCCAATAAAAGTGGAAAAATGGCATTTTCCATTATCAGTTGTTCAAACATAAAATTGTAACCCCAACCCCTAACCCCAAAAATGAATTCTTGCCTGGATGCTAGCTTTTAGAACCGGCAAAATTGCTTATGTTTTAAATAATGTTTCTTCTTTTTGAATGGTCCAAATACTTTGTTGATAATATTAACTTTTATTCAAGTTTCATTGTATTAAATATTGAGAAGAGGGTGTTAAATTTTATACATTGAATTGGAGGTCCCTAATATTTTGCCCCTCCCCCCCCCCAAAAAAAACAATAAATAAATAAATTTGCGGGTCTTATGAATTTTGATTCAAACAGAAAATTGAATAAACTTCAGTTAACTTCAAATATTCTTTTTTGTTAAACAAAAAATTAAATTCTTTAAAAGAAAAGAAAAAAAGAAGTTTTGTTTTTGTTTCAAAGTCGATAAAGTTCTTAATTCAATCAAAATTGACATGGGCAGTTTTTGTCAGGGGAGATAATAAAAAAAATCTTAATTTTAAAACTAAGCAGCAGCAATTTAAGTACAGATTTTAACGAACCATTATTGTATGTGGCCTACCTTTTGAATGTGGCCTAAAAAATCATGTCTCTCTTATAGTATGTGGCCTACCTTTTGAATGTGGCCTACAAAATCATGTCTCTCTTATAGTATGTGGCCTACCTTTTGAATGTGGCCTACAAAATCATGTCTCTCTTATAGTATGTGGCCTACCTTTTGAATGTGGCCTACCTTTTGAATGTGGCCTACAAATCATGTCTCTCTTATAGTATGTGGCCTACCTTTTGAATGTGGCCTACCTTTTGAATGTGGCCTACAAATCATGTCTCTCTTATAGTATGTGGCCTACCATAAAAGGCATATTATAAGGTTATAATAATAACTGTTAACCATAACCGTAACCCTATTTCAGAATTTTAGCATATTTTAGAATTAAATAGATCTCTGATTCATGTAAATTATGGATAAATTCTTTTTTTAATTATTCTTAATTACTACATACAGCTTCTGACTAAATTGCATTTCCTGAAATTGAATATATGTGAAAAATAATTAATTTCAATAAATTGCCTACTGCTTATATCTATAAATAAACTCTTACTGAGGTAGGACACATTCAAACCGGGTAGGCCACATACTATAACAGAATCAAAAAGGTAGGCCACATACTATAACGGCACCGATTTTCATTTTAAAAACGAATTGAAATTAATTAAATCAATTATTTAAGGTCAAATTTTTATTTTAGTTGAAAACCAGTAACATAAAAAATCTAGTAACATGAAAAACTAGTAACATAGAAAAACTAGTAACATAAAAGAAATAGTAACATAAAAAACTAGTAACATAAAAAAAACTAGTAACGTGAAAAACTAGTAACATAATAAAGAAATAGTAACATTAAAAAAAAATAGTAACATTAAAAAGAAATAGTAATTAAAAAAACTAGTAACATTAAAAAGAAATAGTAACATAAAAAACTAGTAACATAAAAAACTAGTAACTATAGTAACATAAAAAAGAAATAGTAACATAAAAAAGAAATAGTAACATTAAAAAAAACTAGTAACATAAAAAAAAATAGTAATATAAGATGTCCACAGAGTGTTAACTCTGGTTCTTATAAAACATTGGGCTACTTAAAGGATAAGTACCCAATGCGGAATACTTCAGTTAGGAAAACAACAAACGCGTTAGTTACATTTATATAACTTTATTATAACATATTAGGGGAACAAAGTTCCCCAGGTTATTTAATGTCACAAGTGTCCAAACATACACAATAGTGTTAATAGACACTGGTAACCACTTACTGTAAATAGAGGCTGTAGCGTCTGGTATACACCATAGGTGTATGTTTGGAGAGAGATGACAAGCACGTCCAGGCTTGTTCAGTGACATCAGAAAAAGAGCGTTCTCTCCTTGTGTTCCTGTGTCACGTGACCAAAATAGTGTCTCCTGATACGGAAGATTCAGCAAAACCCTCAGACAAGAGAGACTGCCCTTACAGTAACATAAAAAAAATGAAAATAATATTAGTATGTGATTAAATTTTTTATACATTTTAAACACTAAATTTGCCCCCAAAATTTTGTAAAAAAAAAAACTAGTAACATAAAAAACTAGTAACAAAAAAAACTAGTAAAAAAAACTAGTAACATAAAAAAATTAGTAACAAAAAAAAACCTAGTAACAAAAAAAAACTAGTAAAAAAAAACAAACTAGTAACATAAAAAAAAACTAGTAACATAAAAAAGAATAGTAACTTAAAAAAAACTAGTAACATAAAAATAAATAAAAAATAGTAACATAAGAAAACTAGTAACATAAAAAAAACTAGTAAAAAAAAAAGAAATAGTAAAATAAAAAAACTAGTAACATAAAAAAGAATAGTAACTTAAAAAAAACTAGTAACATAAAAACTAGTAACATAAAAGAAATAGTAACATAAGAAAACTAGTAACATAAAAAAAACTAGTAACATAAGAAAACTAGTAACTAAAAAAAACTAGTAACATAAAAAAACTAGTAAAATAAAAAAAGAAATAGTAAAATAAAAAAAAACTAGTAACATAAAAAAGAATAGTAACTTAAAAAAAACTAGTAACATAAAAAACTAGTAACATAAAAAGAAATAGTAACATAAGAAAACTAGTAACATAAAAAAAACTAGTAACATAAGAAAACTAGTAACATAAAAAAACTAGTAACATAAAACTAGTAAAATAAAAAAGAAATAGTAAAATAAAAAAACTAGTAACATAAAAAAATAGTATCATAAAAAAAATGAAAATAATATTAGTATGTAATTAAATTTTTAATACATTTTAAACACTAAATTTGCCCCCAAAATTTTGTAATCCGATGTTGTAAGGGAAGTTAGCAAAATACATTATTAAAAGTTTTGAAATTAGTTATAAAAGTTTCTTTTTAAAAAAACCAATAACAAAAAAAATTGACTATGTACCAAAAATCAAGGAATGGTATTTACTGCGCACCCCACGCATGGGGGTCTGGCACAAGGCCCTATTAATGTGAGACCACTCACAAGCTGAGACTCATAGGTGGCGGGCACAAAAAAATACGTTGATCCTGTCAGAATTCCCACTCAAGGGGGAACTTCAGGCACTGGGGTAATAATCCCAGCCTTGCCCCTTTAAATCAAAAGGGTAGGTGTTGCCTGGGGGATGGCTCCCCTGGGATCAACGTTGTTAATTACTTCTCCGGTCCAGAGCCGAAGCCACTGGACACCCGACCCAAGAAATTGTTAGATTTTAATGAAATTGTCTTAATTTCATTAAAACTTAGAACTAAGTAACAGTTATCTCTAGACTGCAGGTTCAATCCTGGTCAGGGGCAGCAATAACATGGAATAATATAAAAAAAAAAAAAGTAAAGTCGTCGGGGCGGCCTAAAGTCGGTATCAGCCAGTCAGCGAGGGAGTCTATCCCCACTTCAATAGCGGTAGACCAAGAAGATTGTTTTTGTGTCTGAGGTGGAGCGCCACACCTACCATCAGCTCCTTACTTTACCGCACAGATCCCTGTGCTACTCATACGCTGAGTTGGTGAGGACCGGTATCGAACTAGGAACCTTGTGGTTTCTAGCCGAACGCTCTACCAACTGAGCTAACCCGGCCCCTTAGAATAATATAACACAACTTAATGCCTATACCCCAGCTATAGTTAGTGGAATGAGAACAGGATACCCCCGTGGACTGAATAAAGGGTTGGGTTCAAAGTTCCGTGATGGCTCCCGAGTTCGAAAAGAAGGTTCCCGAGACTGAGAAGAAATGCTTGAAGAAGGGCGAGTAATCAAAATAATAATAAAACTTGAATATTTTTTTTAATTCAATTCAGAATGCATTTTAATTTCTATAAAAGAAAAAAAAAATTCAAAAATTTTTTTTATCAATTTCTAATGTAGTGCGGGGTGTGGGGTGGGGGTGTGTATCTTTCACTATCAATGTTTGTTATTCTGTACCAATCTTAGAAGAACGTATAAAGTTTAAAATTTTGGTACAAATGCAGAATAGTGCGCAAGAGATAATATCATTAGAATCACATTTTACGTATAAATAGCATTAGATTACGGAAACTCCCAAACTACTCCCAAAAGTAGACTAACCCTTATGTCTGAAAGGTGTCGGGTATTTTCTGTGAAATGTAATGCATTTTATACGTAATCCAATGATATCATCTATTGCGCGCTATTCTACATTAGTACCACGTATAAATGGCATTAGATTTAATTAATTTTTAATTCGATTTAATTAATCTTAATTTGTTTTTAAAATGAAAAGTAGACGGAAATTTTCGTCTACTTTTCATTTTAAAAACAAATTAAGATTAATTAAATTGATTATTTAAGGTGTTACGTTTGCCTATCGCTTTCCACGTTTTACAACGCTTTTCCATCAGAGTCCAAAGAAAATGAGAGGTGCACATGCAAAAATTGGCAAAGAACAATAAGACATAATATATATCTTATTATAATGGAGATTGTGTGCTTTTTTGTCTGTAACCGAAACTATATCACTACTCAAGTTACAATTCCCTTAGTTATTGACATCACATACTAAATGATTTTATTTTTATTTTAACCTCTATTATTAATAACATTGTTTTACATTATTAATACTGTTAACTATGTCTACATATTGACAACATGCAATTGTATTTATATATACAACAAAATAGCGGTTTACAGTGTGAACGGGAAGGCTAATTTGCATATTAATATTAAAAAATTGAATTTAATAAATATGTGCTTAGTATTATTGATTTCTAACTGTTTGGTTTTATTTTAATGAATATAAGCAAAAATCTCTTCAATGAATCTTAAATGAAATCCATTAACAAGAAAAAATAAGTGTCATTTTATTCTTTACTTCCTCTTTTAACTAAATACTTAAATTAGAAAAAAATAACAATGAAAGACGAGAGTGATGGAAGAGTAAGTTTCAGTTGTTCTATTTTTCGATTATACTCCCTCTGTTATAAATCTTTTTATCTGCATTCTTATTTAGTTTCATTAGCCTTTCTAATTTAATACAATATTTTATTACATTAAAACTTAAATACTTGCACCCGGAGGGTGCATATATTTGCTAGTATTTATAACATAATCTTTAATTCAAAATTTGTAAGCTGGGAGGAGGATAAAACGGATGCATTCTATTTAATCTATTAAATCTATTTAAATTCGAACCTCACTGATGGTTTCATCTTATCGTAAGTAGTACTGTATAAACTTGTGAGGCTTTATAACATGACGAGTTCTTTTTGTTGGTGTCAACTAATTTTTAACGAAAGACAAAAAGGAAAAGTTATTTTTGTTAGTTAAAGGAAATGGTTTTGATAAAATGGGAAAATCAAAATATTGTATAAATTTTTATTTTACTTATTCTTTTTCAACCCTTAATTATCTAAGCCCTTAATTATGCAATGGAACCGTTTCATTTAAGTAAGCTTTACTGAAGTAAATGAAGCGTAAATTCGAACCTCACTGACGGTTTCATTTTATCGTAAGTAGTACTGTATAAACTTGTGTAGCTTATAACATGGCGAGTTCTTTTTTTGGCGTCAACTAATTTTTAACGAAATGGGAAAAGTATAAAAGTTATTTTTGTTAGTTAAAATGATTTTGATAAAATGGGAAAATCAAATATTGTATAAATTTTTGATTTTACTTATTGTGTTTACAGATAGAAGCAACGGTCACTGTATGGCCGGCAGAGACTTAAGTTGATATGTTTATTGGGGCTGTTAGAAATCAAGGGAGATTTATTTTAGGGGCTGGTGGATATATATATATATATAACATATATATATATATATATATATATAATTAATATAGGATTAATAATGTCATTAGGCGGAATTTCTTCATATCAATTAACAATTTTTCACAACGGAAGAAGTTTGTACTTATCTTTTATGGGTTGATTCATCTTCTGTATTTTCTTCATGGGGTTAATTTCTCTTGGTAGTAGTAACTTTCTTCATGGGAATGATTTTCTCCCGTCCCCAATGAGGTGAGGAAATCCTATGTCCTTGCCGACCGGGTCCCGAGTGCCAACTAAAACTGATGATAGGGATCTCTTTCCTTCCCCCAAAAAAGGAGGTGGGGTGTATTCCCGTTCATCTCTTTGCCTTCCTCTTCTCCAAAGGTCGACTACGTGACATGACCAAGCAGAATTATTTGTATTCCTTCCGGTAAAATTTGTTGTTTCTACGGGCTGAAGTTGGGGTCATTTTCTGGGACTCCCCCCTCCACTCCGGCATCAGTGAGTCCTAAGAACATTCTAAAAGTTTCCAATTGCTGACCATTGATTATACATAACAAAGGTCAAATTGTTGTCTAAGTCGAAAAGTAGTAACATAATGAGCATCAGTAAAAAAAAAAAAAAAAAAGCAAAATAATATTACACATGTAATTTATTTTTAATACATTTAAAAAAAAATTTTTTTTCAACCAATTTTGCTCAAATATGGCCATCACCGTTATATAAAGATGGCATAAATTCCATGTTTACAAAATAAATTTAACCCTCCTGATTGAAAAAAATTTATCAAAAATCAGGGAATTATCTGATTTTAATGAAATTTTCAGTGTTGATTTATCAATGAATGAATTTTATAAGGCATCAGTTATCTTATTTTAAAACTTTCTGATTTAATTAGGTATTTCTGCTATGATGAATTAATACATAAAATTCATTTGAAATATGAATATTATGATGTTAAGTTTAAAATATCATTATTAGATTCTAAAAACATTTTTAATAACTACATTATGTTAGTATCGAATTCAAATAATTTTTTGGTGAAAACTGTTGAAAATTTAGCGCCTCTCTTTTAAACAGAACAAATATTGATGTATAATTTTTTTCTTTTATAAGATAATAGCTAATTAGATAATTATCAAAATGGTTATAAAAAGGCTCCAAAAATTTTTAAAAGTTTTTATTTTCATTTTATTTTCTGATTTTCAGTACTTATTTTCTACCAGAGTATCATCCTTAAATTTTTTTTCTATTCACACCTTCGGTCTTTTGTCTTTTTATTCATACTGTAATTTTTTAAGTTTTCAGAACTTTATATATATTAATATATTATTAATATATATTTTTTATATATATATATATTATATATTATATATACAAAATATAACATTGTATATAACATTGTAGATAAAAATATAATTAGATATATTAGATATAACATTGTATATAACATTGTATACAAATATATAACAAAATATATATATTATATTATATTATATTATATTATATATATATTTTTTATATATATAATATATATTATATTAATATATATTATTAATATATTAGTTTCGAAAGTATATAACCCCACCAATATTTTGCACCCCAAAAATAAGGGAAAGTTAAGTGACCTGGAAAAAATCAGAAAGTTTTGAAATAAAATAACTGATGCATTATAAAATTAATTTATTGATGAAAAAAAAATTTTCATTAAAAATCGGATAATTCCCTGATTTTTTATAATTTTTTTGTAAAATGGAGGGTTGGGTTAAATTTGTTTTGTAAAAACACAGATTTTTCGCCAAATTGGGAAAACTAATTTACGGAAACTCCCGAAGTAGCCTAACCCTAACGTCTTTATATTTTCGCACCATTGAATTAATTGAAATTTAACGTGCTCAAACAATTATGAAAATCTATTCTTGTGACACTTGAATTTGATGATTAGAGTTATCTCCCCTTTGTAGGACTTATCTCCCTTTAGTCATAGGAATATGTTTCTCAGGGGAAAAAAAATCAGAAAAATATTGCAAATAATTTATGCTGCCCTAACAGGTACTACCACTCCGGGATGGTAATTTTCACCTTTAGTTGGCTAAATTCCTAGCATAAAATTGTGCGTGTGCATTATCTGAAATGAACTTAATTGTTATTAAGAACACGTTTTATGATATTTTTGTGTTAAAGCATGCAGTTGTATTGTTTTCAAAAAAGTTTCTAAGATTTGTTTATTTTGTACGGTTCAAAATGAAAGATAAGGGAGGTTACCCTAATTGCCTTATTTACTAGGAATTTAGCCAACTAAAGGTGAAAATTACCTCCGGGATAAGGTGGACCTGGGAGCAATGGGGATGAAGGGATAGTCCAAATTCCCGAGCTCCAGAATTGGAACTTCACCATCAGATAAAGTTTAATGTCATATCCTGGACATGAAGACTCTCAGACACCGCCTTCTAGCACATATATGATAAAAAATATTGGGGGTTTGTCATAAGGGCAATAGTGTTGGGACAATCATATAGGTGCTAGGGCTTGACATGACCAACCACCCATTTAGCCTAAGTAAGGAACAAAGTGGAATGTTGTGTGCCATGTACTGCTCAGCCACCAGGAATCCACCCTTAAGCATCATGGGTCACCACCCACTGCAGAGGTGCATACGGTGTATTCCACCGACAGGGCTTGCTTCTTTGGTAAATTTAACTCAAGTGGAGTAATCTTCAAATTTTTACTCGTAAATTCCTACCATAAAATTAGTTGAACTCAAGGGAGATTACTCTGAATGTCTTTTTTTTTCTTTTTATTATTAAATGAAAAATTTTTTTAAAATAATAATTAGGGCACATTGTGCCAGAATACTCAGAACAGTCCTGGACACTTGAGGAGACTTATTGCCTTTTTTTTCTTTTGATTATTAAATAAATCCTAGTGTTTTATTTTACTTGTTTATTTATTTATTTTATAAATTGCCTATTTTTTAAATATTAAATAAATCATAGTGTTTTATTTTACTTGTTTATTTATTTTATAAATTGGCTTTTTTTTAATTAAATAAATCATAGTGTTTTATTTACTTGTTTATTTATTATTTTATAAATTGGCTTTTTTTTAAAAATTAAATAAATCATAGTGTTTATTTTACTTGTTTATTTATTTATTTTATAAATTGGCTTTTTTTTAATTAAATAAATCATAGTGTTTTATTTTACTTGTTTATTTATTTATTTTATAAATTGGCTTTTTTTAAAATTAAATAAATCATAGTGTTTTATTTTACTTGTTTATTTATTTATTTTGTAATTTGTTTTTTCTTTTAATTAAATAAATCATAGTGTTTTATTTTACTTGTTTATTTATTTATTTTATAAATTTCCTTTTTTTTAATTAAATAAATCATAGAGTTTTATTTATTTATTTATAAATTGGCTTTTTTTAAAAAATTAAATAAATCATAGTGTTTTATTTTACTTGTTTATTTATTTATTTTATAAATTTTTTTTTTAAAAATTAAATAAATCATAGTGTTTTATTTTACTTGTTTATTTATTTATTTTATAAATTTCCTTTTTTTAATTAAATAAATCTAGTGTTTTATTTATTTATTTTATAAATTGGCTTTTATTAAAAAATTAAATAAATCATAGTGTTTTATTTTACTTGTTTATTTATTTTATAAATTGGCCTTTTTTTTAATTAAATAAATCATAGTGTTTTATTTTACTTGTTTATTTATTTTATAAATTGGCTTTTTTTAATTAAATAAATCATAGTGTTTTATTTTACTTGTTTGTTTATATATTTTATAAATTGGCTTTTTTTTAAAATTAAATAAATCATAGTGTTTTATTTTACTTGTTTATTTATTTATTTTATAAATTGGCTTTTTTTTTAAATTAAATAAATCATAGTGTTTTATTTTACTTGTTTATTTATTTATTTTATAAATTGGCTTTTTTTTAATTAAATAAATCATAGTGTTTTATTTTACTTGTTTATTTATTTATTTTTTAAATTGGCTTTTTTAAAAATTAAATAAATCATAGTGTTTTATTTTACTTGTTTATTTATTTATTTTGTAATTTGTTTTTTTTTTTAATTAAATAAATCATAGTGTTTTATTTTACTTGTTTATTTATTTATTTTATAAATTTCCTTTTTTTTAATTAAATCATAGTGTTTTATTTTTTTTTAAAAATTAAATAAATCATAGTGTTTTATTTTACTTGTTTATTTATTTTATAAATTGGCCTTTTTTTTAATTAAATAAATCATAGTGTTTTATTTTACTTGTTTATTTATTTTATAAATTGGCCTTTTTTTTAATTAAATAAATCATAGTGTTTTATTTTACTTGTTTGTTTATATATTTTATAAATTGGCTTTTTTTAAAAATTAAATAAATCATAGTGTTTTATTTTACTTGTTTATTTATTTATTTTATTTTCTCTTGTTTATCATTCAGTATCGATAAATATCTTACTAGCTTAGGTTTTATTGAATACTTACAGCCATAACTCAACAGTTATTGATAAAGGCTGATGGTTGTGTTGTAGCTAGTTGGAGATGTAATTTTAGAATTTAACTGTTTAGATATCTTTTACTAGCATTACTACCTGGCGTCACACGGGATTTAAAAAGTTAAAAAATAAATCTCTTATTTATATTTATACATATAGAATTGATGAATAATTATTTTTCTATATATTTGCTTTATTATTCTTTCTGTATTCTCGTTTTTAAATTTTTATTGCAGTGATATGGGCTAGATAAAATAAAAAGCTTGATCAAGCTAACATAAGTCTTGTTAGTTGTTTTAATTATAATGAACAAAATCAGCCCAGAAGTTTGTATTTTTTCTTTTTTTCTTTTTTCTTTTTTCCAATTCAACTAAGTCGGTAGAGCGTTCGCCTAGGAACTGCAAGGTTCCTGGTTCAATACCGACCCTCACCAACTGAGCATATGGGTAGCACAGGGATCTGTGTAGTAAAGTGAGGAGCTGATGGTAGGTGTGGTGCTCCACTTCAGATGGTAAAAACAATCTCCTCAGTCTAGCACTAGTGAAAAGGGGATAGACTCCCTTGCTGTCTGGCTGATACCGACTTTAGGCCACACCGACAAATTTTTTTTATATTCAATATATTTTAACTTCTCCTTAGTCTAGCACTAGTGAAAGAGGATAGACTCCCTCACTGTCTGGCTGATGCTGACTTTAGGCCACGACTTTACTTTATTATTTTGTTTGGCTGAATTTTTGAGATGAGACTTGATGTTTATTATTTTAATTTTTCATACTCTTGTCCTCATCTTTACTATGGTATGTAAAAACACGTTTCGGCTGCTCTATCCTCCAGCCTTCTTCAGGAGCTCCCTATCTATTTGAGCCTAGCAATAACCCAACCTAAGAAATCATTTTGAATTCACTAATTTGTTAATAAAATTGATAATATTTTTTCTTTTTTAATTTTTTCCTTTTTTTTCCAGAAATTTCTGTAGAGAAACATTTAACGCTATGGCAGCCAGCAACTTACAATTTGATGTGGGTTTGCGAAATCCAAATTTTAAACCCGACTCATCTTCCGATTCTGAACTTTCATCAAATTATTCAGATGAAGAAATCAAAAAGACACCAAAAGCGCCAATTCCAAAAAAGGTAATTTTTTTTTTAAAGAGTTTTATAAATTGCTTGAAGCATTGTGTTTGTATTTTAATGTTATTATTCTCTTGGGTATAAGCCATAAACCACTTTCTGTGTGAAATATATAACCATCAGCATTGCATTCTGGGTAAAATGAATCTTCTTATTAATATATAAAAAAGTCAGATTCTTGTAGACCATTTAATACATTTTTTTACAATTTGTTTGAAGCATTGTGTTTATATTGGTTTGGTGGTTGGTTTTGAAGGCTATCACATTTTTTCAGGTTTCCCCTTTCACATAAGTTCATAAATTCTAACCCTTTTAACATCGCATTCCCCAAACAAAATGGGAAGCATATTTCACATAAACCAAGGGAAAATTAAATTAAATTGAACATACATGTGATTATGATGTAATGAATATGCAAATACCTAGGCACCCCCTCACTATAATCTGATTGGATAGTGTCCTCCATAAATACTCAACACTGTCGTGGTACCAGCACCTACTAGCCTACTTGCAAGACTACCACGCCAACTGCTCGGAAGATGTACTGCTATTACTGTTACTCGACGCACCACCTTCTACTTACCTGCGAGAATATACCTTACTACAACTTTATAATATATCCCGGATATATCAGCTTATAACATAAATTAGAATTAGCTTTTAATATATATATTAAACATAAATTAAACATAAATATATTATAACATAAATTAGAATTAGCATTTGCAACTTGCAAGAGGTGAGATTTCCTGTCTATAAGTAAATGTATATATCTGTATATATATATATATATATATATATATATATATATATATATATATATATATGTTGTTCTGGTTCAAACGGGAGAAAATTCATTATTTTATATAAAAAAAAGAAGGTCCGCAAAATGTATTATGTTTTCAGAAAAAAAAAAATTTTCAGAAAAAAATTTATTCTTTTTATCTTACATAGTAAGATAAAAAGAATAAATTTTTTTTCTGAAAACATAATACATATCATATATATATATAATTGTTGAGAAATTTTGGTATATATAAGGTGTGTGCCAGTTCCCCACTTATACTTATAGACTATCCAAGGTCACGTGATTGACTCTTCTAACCAATCACTGGCAGTACTAATGGCCTGATAAGATACTTACTCCCCCCCCCCATATTGGTCACACATCAAATACACTCTTTGACACGGATCTTTACCAATACTCACGAAGGACTTATATACGATTGCCAGTAACTCAGAACACTTTAGTAACCAAAGGATTCACATTGTGGACGGACTCTTTATCGAGGAGTCCACCAGATAAGCGCTTCTGCTATAAGGCCAAGGAATGGCCCTTAAAAACTTAATAATATAATGGAAAATGAATGTGAAAAGTATTAGCATATGAAGGCGCTCAATGCTAAAATCGCAGAACAGGTTTAAAATCAAAGGTTAAATATTATTGATATAATATCCTGTAGATCTTGTTAGATCACCCACCTGCGTTCCCCAAAGTCTCAGTCATCTTGCCTCGGTTCGTCACTGATACTTGACTTTGGGGAAGGAGAGCATGCGGTGCGGGTCGCACATGCGCTCAACATGTCAAACATGTGCAGATATTCCTACAAGTCCCACAGTGATGGAGGAATGGTGATGTGTGCTGGCCTGATAGGCTGGAAGCACACAGCTGTGAATCTACATGTGACACAACTCTTGACTCGTCACTGCCTTGCTGATTGAACAGCAACGTGCCTCGGGAAGGTCGTGAGTGACTAAGCAACCCCTTGGGTAACACTGTTCACCCAGACATCTGGGAAGTGTCTAGAAAAGGTGACCTAAACAAATGCCTGCTCACCTATCAAGCTGGCCAGAAACCTGCAGTTTGACATATGTCCACATTAGCAGGGCAAAAACAAGAAAATATTATGTTACATATTAATTGGATCCCTATTACTTTTTAAGGTAGTATAGAAATCCTTATGGCGATCAGTACAGCTGATGGCCTTGAGAGTGAGTGACAATGTTTGACCTCACTCTCACCTTGCGTTCTGGGGATGGAACGTGAGAACGGAACCCCGATAGAAAGCCCCTTCCGGTTTAAGGTGTAAGCAACTCAGTTAGTTGCAGTAGTCAGTTGCAGAGTTAGAAGCTAGCAAGATGTGACTCTTCGCGCGCATTTGTCTGGTCTGGGGTTCCAGAATAAACTAACATCCAAAGTAAATCGAAGTCTTGTTGTTATTACTAAAAGCTAACAATGACACAAGGCTTCTGATAAGAAATGGTCCCTAGCAGAACCAGACACGGGACCCAGATAAGAAAGACCAGACGAGACCATTAGAAGATAGAAGACAGAAGACTAGACGATCAGAAGACGGCCGGAAGAATAGACCAGAGTAAGACGTAACAAATATATCTATATGGTACCGTGACGAACGGCTACGTAACAATTACAACAAAAAACCTAGGCTATAAGAACACAAGTCTCTCTTTT
>CM042181.1:16254467-16301823 GCA_023376005.1 Doryteuthis pealeii | reverse complement strand
AAAAAGAGAGAGATAGGAAAGTGATCCTTACGAATGTATATCGCTATATTTCTTTTTTTGAAATTCTCACAAGAAAGATTTACTGAAGGTGGGAATTGTCACTGAAAAACAACTAAACAGCATCAAGGAAGATTACCTGCAATGGATTTACCCTTTCTCCTCGTGTCACCTATATACCCAAGTGTATTTGGAAGAGTTTGGTCTCAAATGGAAAACGGTTAAAAAAAAGTTGAGGTACAATTTCAGGTTCCAAAAACAGAACGTTTCTGTCTCTGCTTTGCCTTTTGGATATTTGCCCTCTTGATATCGTCTTTTCCGATCCGGTAAATGTTTCCTCAGAGAATCCAGACCATAACTGTCAGGTAACATGTCTTTAAATATGCCTTTCCCAGTCTTTGTTTCTCCTCTCAATTTTGTTATTCACGAGTAAGTTGGTTGTTTCTTTTCAAGTAACACACCGAGACGCACAGCTTAGGGGAACGTTTAATTTGATGTCACCCGAGGTAAGCGTTTGAGGCAGAGACCCCAGACGCACTTATCCTCCAATGAAAGAATTTAGTTTAAATTTTTGTATAAAACAAAATATGTGCATTAATAATGGAGAACGTTCCAAGGCTCGGAAATTTCCCAGACCATTACTTGCAGGTAACATGTCCGAAGTTTTATTGTACTGTATTCCTCATACGTGTGTTCGCTTTATTAAATATACTCTATTATGTTTCTTATCTCTTATATATAATATATCATGAATTGTTTGTTCGCATTCACTATGTGGGACCACAAATATATCGAGCCTGATTCGTTTAACTGGTAGCCTTTGGTAACATGTAAACAACGACGGTTCTGTTTTATTATCAGTTATTTTGTGGAAATTGTCCAGTTAAATTCCTTCAGCATTCTAATTATATGTATAATAAATATATTCTATTTCTATTATATTTTTTACCATTTATATATATGTAATATGAAAGCTTATATAGTATATATTATATATATATCTATATTAGTAAGTCCATAGAATTTTGTGCATTAACTAATAACTTTTTTTCCTAATGTTCGTCATGTCAGCTGGTTGACCCAAAAATATACTGATCTTAACAGACCTTCCCATAGACTGTAAACAACCTTTATTTTCGGTTTTTTAATTCTCTATATTATATTATTTCCTGTACTTCTTTATTGTATTTACACTGTTTTAAATATTACTTTGGGCTGTTTCAATTCCCAAATATTATCCCTTAAAGCATTTTTAAAATTTCAACAAAAAATAATTAGATAGATCATTCTCAATTCCAAAATATTTCCGAGCATTCTTTATTGTAAACAAACTGTTTTTATTTCCTTGGTGGTTGTTCATTCCCATAAAGAATATATCCTAGGCAGTTTTGATTAGATACAATATTGTCACCAGATTATTCTCATCTGTCCAAATATTTCGTAGCAATTTTATTTGTAAACACTGATTTTATTCTTGGGTGTTTTCATTCCGCAAAATATATCCCTACATTTTAAATTTTTAAAAAAACAGGATATTATACAAACAGGAGTTATCTCATATCCACAAATATTTTCTCTTTGCATTTTTAGCTTTGAATCTAAACCCAAAATTATAAATATTACAAAAATAATTATTGAGATACTTATTATTTATGGCAATTGACTACATTTATCGTTTATTTATTTTGGCTGATTCATGTCCTAATTTTATTCATCTAATATTGGCAGTTTAAACATGCTGGAAGGTGGCATGTTGCATTCAATATCTTTACCTTAGATCAAGCATCATTTATATTCATATAGTCTAAAAATCTAAGTTTAAAAATGTGCATTTTTGTGGCAACATATTTTCGCAGATTTTTTATATAATGAAAAAGATTGTTATTACTGTAAACTTGGATTGTTTCTCATGTTATGGTTCAGCAAAAAATTCTTTTTCCAGTTTGGGGCTAGGGCATAGATTTTACCCTTATTTACATCAGAACTTCATTATTTTCTAAATATCATGTTAATGCATTTACCTCCCTATTTTTGCCGATTCAATAAACTTTTCTTTTTCATTTTTCAACATCCCACAGCAGCCTAGCTTTTAAATTCATTTCAATCAATCTCTGTTTACCTGAGATATAATTGATAATATATATATATATAATATATATATATATATAATAATATATATATATTATATGTGTGTGTGTGTGTGTGACGTGTGTGTGTGTGTGTGTGTAATACAGATTAAAATAATGCTACATTCATATCTTATCATTATCTTTCCTTTCTTTTTAAAAAAATTCTCTTTAACAGTTTTGGGCTAGCCATAGATGCATTTTCTTATTTACCTACAAAATTCACAATTACTGTTTTTCTATTATTTATAACACATTAACTATTTATATATATATATATATATATAATTATATATATATATATAATATATATATATATATATATATATAGTATATATATATATATTAATCCAAATAAATAATGCACTACATAATATCATATCTAGTCATTATCTTTCCTTTCTTTTTTAAAATAGAATCTCTTTTTTCAGTTTGGGCTAGCATAGATTTTTTTTTCTTATTTCCACACACTGGCAGATTTCATTACTTTTCTATGTCATTATAACACATTAACAGTATTTTTTTTTTTGCCCAACCCTAATTGTATATTCATAAAACTTTTCTTTTGGTTTGTGTTTTAATTTAAAAATTCCGCACAACGCGCACTAACTTGTTTAAAATGAAGAGACAACCTAGAAAATTGCATTGAAAATAAGTCCTTGGTGAAGCGATTCGTTTCCTTCTTTGTGTCCGTTTATTTTAAATGGCACGGCCTATGGCCGGGAAAGACGAAACCCTGCTCCAAGCCATCATGGAACTACTTGACACAAAGCCAAGCTGCAAAATTTCTAATATGTCCAGTGGGTAACAGGTAAGCACGCAGTTCTGCATGATGTTCTAAATTATTCAACCCACCAATGTCTTCACAATTCTTAGTTTATTATATGTTTATATTCTCAATGATTATTGAATAATAATTATTTAATCTTATTAGCATTTTATTTATGAATGATATCTCTATTAAAATATAGTCTTATTATAATAGAGATTATGTACGTGTCTGTAACAACTAGGACACCACCAATAAGCAGCAGTTCTGCATGATTTTCTAAAATATCACCACCAATGTCACAATTCCACTAGTTATTTATGTTATATTCTCATTTATTATTAAATATATAATGTTTAATCTTAATTAGCATTTTATTTATGAATGATATCTCCATTAAAGTCTAGTCTTATTATAATAGAGATTATGTACGTGTCTGTAACCAAAATTAGGACACTACCAATGTCACAATTCCCTTAGTTATTTATGTTATATTCTCATTGATTATTAAATAATAATATTTAATCTTAATTAGCATTTTATTTATGAATGATATCTCTATTAAAGTCTAGTCTTTTATAATAGAGATTATGTATGTGTCTGTAACCAAAACTAGGACACCACCAATGTCACAATTCCCTTAGTTATTTATGTTATATTCTCAATGATTATTAAATAATAATTATTTAAATCATAATCAGGATTTTATTTATGAATGATTATCTTATATAGGGATTTCAGTGGTCAGGATTTAAGGCAAGTAGTTCTGATAATTTTGGCTATTATATGTGAATGTAAATGCAATTGCAATGATTTTACTATAGAAATGCATTGAAAATCAGAAAGAAAGGGATTGTCAGTGTCAGGAATTAATGCAAGCATTACTGATAGAAAATAGCTTTTTGTATAATGTAAATGCATTGCTAATGATTTTACTATAGAAATGCATTGAAAATCAGAAAGAAAGGGATTGTCAGTGGTCAGGAATTAATGCAAGCATTACTGATAGAAAATAGCTTTTTTGTATAATGTAAATGCATTGCTAATGATTTTACTATAGAAATGCATTGAAAATCAGAAAGAAAGGGATTGTCAGTGGTCAGGAATTAAGACAAGCATTACTGATAGAAAATAGCTTTTTTGTATAATGTAAATGCATTGCTAATGATTTTACTATAGAAATGCATTGAAAATCAGAAAGAAAGGGATTGTCAGTGGTCAGGAATTAATGCAAGCATTACTGATAGAAAATAGCTTTTTTGTATAATGTAAATGCATTGCTAATGATTTTACTATAGAAATGCATTGAAAATCAAAAGAAAGGGATTGTCAGTGGTCAGGAATTAATGCAAGCATTACTGATAGAAAATAGCTTTTTTGTATAATGTAAATGCATTGCTAATGATTTTACTATAAAAATGCATTGAAATCAGGAAGAAAGGGATTGTCAGTGGTCAGGAATTAAGGCAAGCATTACTGATAGAAAATAGCTTTTTTGTATAATGTAAATGCATTGCTAATGATTTTACTATAGAAATGCATTGAAAATCAGAAAGAAAGGGATTGTCAGTGGTCAGGAATTAATGCAAGCATTACTGATAGAAAATAGCTTTTTTGTATAATGTAAATGCATTGCTAATGATTTTACTATAGAAATGCATTGAAAATCAGAAATAAAGGGATTGTCAGTGGTCAGGAATTAATGCAAGCATTACTGATAGAAAATAGCTTTTTTGTATAATGTAAATGCATTGCTAATGATTTTACTATAGAAATGCATTGAAAATCAGAAAGAAAGGGATTGTCAGTGGTCAGGAATTAATGCAAGCATTACTGATAGAAAATAGCTTTTTGTATAATGTAAATGCATTGCTAATGATTTTTACTATAGAAATGCATTGAAAATCAGAAAGTAAGGGATTGTCAGTGGTCAGGAATTAATGCAAGCATTACTGATAGAAAATAGCTTTTTTTGTATAATGTAAATGCATTGCTAATGATTTTACTATAGAAATGCATTGAAAATCAGAAAGAAAGGGATTGTCAGTGTCAGGAATTAAGGCAAGCATTACTGATAGAAAATAGCTTTTGTATAATGTAAATGCATTGCTAATGATTTTACTATAGAAAGCATTGAAAATCAGGAAGAAAGGGATTGTCTGTGGTCAGGAATTAATGCAAGCATTACTGATAGAAAGCTTTTTTGTATAATGTAAATGCATTGCTAATGATTTTACTATAGAAATGCATTGAAAATCAGGAAGAAAGGGATTGTCAGTGGTCAGGAAATTAAATGCAAGCATTACTGATAGAAAATAGCTTTTTTTGTATGAATTAAATGCATTGCTAATGATTTTTACTATAGAAATGCTTCTTTTTTTTTTGAGAGGCTGGAATCTGGTTGTTGGATCTAGTTGTTGGGTTGGCTGGCAACCAAGTTAAAGTTTAACTAAGTTAACCCCAAGTTAAAATGCCTTGGGTGACAGTTGTCATGAATTACTCTGATTTTGAGTCATTCTTTATTTTATTTTACAGCTCTGCAGACCTTTATATACTGAGACATTTGCATGAATATATGGAAAAGAAAAAACAGAAAAAGTCATTGCTTCGTAGCTATTATGCTGGCCGACACATCTCAACTGTACCAGAGTCATACGCAACTATACCTTGATGACAGACAATAATAGTGCTTTTCGAAATCCCAAAAGGAAGACATCAAAATGTCCGTGTCGTTATCACCACACTGGAGAATTGCTATGAGCTAATGAAACTCCAGTTAAAAGGAGCTTTTACGCATATCTTGTTGACGAGGCGGCCCAAGAATTTGAATGTAAAATCTTACTTCCCCTCACATTTGCAACAGAAGACACCTACGTCGTTCTGGCCGGGGATCATCACCAAATGGGTGTCAAGGTAAATTTTTTTTTTAAAACACAGTCTCTGCTGTATACAATCCCCTTATTCCTCAGGAATTCAAGTTTTTTATTCAGTAGGTTTTTATATTTTATATCTATATAATCTTAATAATACAGTAATGTGTTATGTATTTTTATGGAAGCATTTCCCCAGAAATTCATATGTTTTATTCAGTAGGTTTTTCTTATCCGGGAATATAATTATTGCTAACTTATCTCGTAAACACAAGAAACACGGATCAGTCAAACTTCGGCAGATATTTGATCTCTTTAATATTTCCCATTTAATAATGGGTGTTATATTTTGATGTTTTAAATTCCAAACATAACAAGTTAAGGTTGTTACATTTTTTAGTTTAATATTTAAAAATGAGTGTTTATGGTTTGTAAACCTAGTTTTAAATTCTAATTTTGTACAACCCACGTAAAATTTAATAAAGTCTGTTTTCTGTATAGACATTATCGATACAAGGTAAATTACACCTTTGGTCAAACACTTGCCTTTTATCGGGCACCTATCCAGGTTTTGGCAATTGCAGTTTTTCTGTCTGTCTTTTTTTATATTTCTAACATTTGCATGTTATTATTAAGTTATAGGTTAGGTTTTTTTGTAATAATGCATATTTTATATCTATATTAATCTTAATAATACAGTAATGAGTTATGTAATTTATGGAAGCATTTCCCCAGAAATTCATATGTTTTATTCAGTAGGTTTTTCTTATCCGGGAATATAATTATTGCTAACTTATCTCGTAAACACAAGAAACACGGATCAGTCAAAGTTCGGCAGATATTGAATCTCTTTAATATTTCCCATTTAATAATGGGTGTTATATTTTGATTCGTGTTTATGATTTTGTAAGCCTAGTTTTATATTCTAATTATTGACATAGTTTCGGTTACAGACATAGAATTACATTATCTTTCATTACGAAATTCAAAAATCTTCAAAGAAATACAAAGACTTCAATAAATGGGGACTCATAGTTTTTGCCTCATCCGACCAGTTTGACAGTAATATTCTAACTGACTTCCCCTTACCCCTTTTTAGTTAGGGTTCATAGACCGCAGAAACTAGTGTTCCGCACCAAATGATTTTAAACTCATTAAACTACCCTAAATTGAATACTCTGGTTGTAGCTAATTTTTATAAACAAAAATATTCATATAAAAATAAGACATAATTAACTGGTCAGTTTTAGCGGCAGTTACAGGGGGAGGGAGCTTAGTATTTATGCTATGAGTGTTTATGGTTTGTAAACCTAGTTTTAAAT
Source organism: Doryteuthis pealeii (assembly GCA_023376005.1). Lineage (NCBI taxonomy): Eukaryota > Metazoa > Mollusca > Cephalopoda > Myopsida > Loliginidae > Doryteuthis > Doryteuthis pealeii. Next base: position 16,294,739 of record CM042181.1, on the reverse strand, counting down.
TCTGATTTCATACAACCCACATAGAATGTAAAATTATTTCCATCAGCAAAGGAGCAAGGATTAACCTTACAGGGAAGGAAAACTTTGGAGTCAACGGACAGACAGAAGCGTATGCACAACAAACAAAACTCATTAAACTACCCTAAATTGAATACTCTGGTTGTAGTTAATTTTATAAAACAAAATATTCATATAAAAATAAGACATAATTAACTGGTCAGTTTTAGCGGCAGTTACAGGGGAGGAAGCTTAGTGTTGATGGGTAGACTGTTAATTATGTTTACTAAGGATTTTTTTATTTCATTCAATTTTCTTCTTTTTACTTCAGTGTTCTCATTCTTCATTTCATTCAATTTCTTCTTTTTTTTACTTCAGTGTCTTCCTTCTTTATTTTATTCGATTTCTCTTTTTTTACTTCAGTGTTCTCATTCTTAATTCATTCAATTTCTTCTTCTTTTTACTTCAGTATTTTCCTTCTTTATTTTATTCGATTTCTCCTTTTTTACTTCAGTGTTCTCATTCTTAATTCATTCAATTTCTTCTTCTTTTTACTTCAGTATTTCCTTCTTTATTTCATTCGATTTCTTCTTCTTTACTTCAGTGTTCTCATTCTTTATTTCATTCAATTTCGTCTTCGTCTTACTTCTATATTCTCATTCTTTATTTCATTCAATTTTTACTTCAGTGTTTTCCTTCTTTATTTCATTCGATTTCTTCTTTTTTACTTCAGTGTTTTCATTCTTTATTTCATTCAATTCCTTTCTTTTACATCTATGATCTCATGCTTTGGTTCATTCAATTTCTTCTTTTTACTTCTGTGTTCTTTTATGTCATTCAATTTCTTCATTTAAATATTTCATTCCTTTTTCTTTTTTTCTTTTTTTCTAATTTTTTATTCGTTTATTTCTTTGATAGTTTTGAATTAAAAATTATTTGCATCTTCACTTGTTAAGTCAGTTTTATATATATATATATATATATATATATTATATATATATATATATCCAACGTTTAACTAGCAGCGTTCTGTTTTTACTAACGGTCTTTTTCCGTCTTGTTTTTGTTGATGACCGACCCACGTCGGTTGATACATTATAATGCAAATAGGGTCCTCATATTAGTTGAGGATGGGACGAGTGTTGCTTTTTAAAAACCGTCAAGAGAATTGGCCCCAAAACGGTTTGCACACTTTCTCTTCTGATGAGCCTATTTCAGTTGTAACATCGTTTTTTTTTTCATTAATTCTTATTCATATATATATATATATATAGTGAATAAATTCTATCCCTATATATAATTAAAATTGGACCATATTACTTTTAGTCCTCCCCTTTTTGATCTCGATTAAGAAAGGACATGTTTTTGATTTACACCGTCAATATCCAGCTGTTTTTAGGGTTAAGTTTTATAATTAAAAAAAAAAAATCTAAAAAACGTATGTTAAAACAACCGGATATTGACAGCATAAATGAAAAACATGTCCTTTCTTAATCGAGATCAAAAAGGGGTGCCTAAAGGTGATATGGTCCTTCAAATTTTACATTTCTTTAAATCACAATTTGCTTTTTTCTGTACTCAAATATTTGCTTTTTTCACACCAGCATCAGCTGATGGTATTTCACTGGAGAACAAGTCTCTCAGTTCTCCAGGACTCTCCTGAGTATTCTGGCCGATTGCAGCAATGCAGTTGTTTGGATGGTCTCAATTCTTCTTCTGATTTCCAGTTTCTCTAGTCTTTTTCTAAGCCTTTTGGATCGTTCCAAGTGCCCCAATTACTATTGGTATCACTTTGACCCTCATTTTCCAAAGCTTTTTCAATTCTCTAGCAAGGATAAGGTATTTGTCCATCAAACCCAGAGCGGTAGTACCTGTTAGAGTACCATATGTGGGTCAATTAGTTCTGTCTGAAAATTACTTGTATTTGATAGGAATACTTGAAACCATATAACTGTAAATTATATGTATTAAGAATAGTAACTTGAAGTTAGAATTGTTTACTAGGATTATTATTATTAGTTACTTGAACCATATACTGTGTGCAAATATTTGTATTAAGATAGTTACTTGAGCTATAATTGTTTACTAAGGATTATTATTATTAGTTACGAAACCATATAACTGTGCAAATTATTTGTATTAAGAATAGTTACTTGAAGCTATAATTGTTTACTAAGGATTATTATTATTAGTTACTTGAAACCATATAACTGTGTGCAAATTATTTGTATTAAGAATAGTTACTCAAAGCTATAATTGTTTACTAAGGATTATTATTATTAGTTACTTGAAACCATATAAACTGTGTGCAAATTATTTGTATTAAGAATAGTTACTTGAAGCTATAATTGTTTACTAAGGATTATTATTATTAGTTACTTGAAACCATATAACTGTGTGCAAATTATTTGTATTAAGAATAGTTACTTGAAGCTATAATTGTTTACTAAGATTATTATTATTAGTTACTTGAAACCATATAACTGTGTGCAAATTATTTGTATTAAGAATAGTTACTTGAAGCTATAATTGTTTACTAAGGATTATTATTATTAGTTACTTGAAACCATATAACTGTGCAAATTATTTGTATTAAGAATAGTTACTTGAAGCTATAATTGTTTACTAAGGATTTATTATTAGTTACTTGAAACCATATAACTGTGCAAATTATTTGTATTAAGAATAGTTACTCAAAGCTATAATTGTTTACTAAGGATTATTATTATTAGTTACTTGAAACCATATAACTGTGTGCAAATTATTTGTATTAAGAATAGTTACTCAAAGCTATAATTGTTTACTAAGGATTATTATTATTTGTTACTTGAAACCATATAACTGTGTGCAAATTATTTGTATTAAGAATAGTTACTCAAAGCTATAATTGTTTACTAAGGATTATTATTATTTGTTACTTGAAACCGTATAACTGTGTGCAAATTATTTGTATTAAGAATAGTTACTCAAAGCTATAATTGTTTACTAAGGATTATTATTATTAGTTACTTGAAACCATATAACTGTGCCAATTATTTGTATTAAGAATAGTTACTCAAAGCTATAATTGTTTACTAAGGATTATTATTATTAGTTACTTGAAACCATATAACTGTGCAAATTATTTGTATTAAGAATAGTTACTCAAAGCTATAATTGTTTACTAAGGATTATTATTATTTGTTACTTGAAACCATATAACTGTGTGCAAATTATTTGTTTAAGAATAGTTACTTGAAGCTATAATTGTTTACTAAGGATTATTATTATTATTAGTTACTTGAAACTATATGAAAAATGACTGTTATTGAATAGAAATAATTACTTGAAATGCTATGAGATAATTAATATTAGATAGAAATTCTTGAAACAGTATAATTATTAGTATTTGATAAGAATACTTGAACCATACAACTGTTAGCAATTATTTTTATTAGATAGAAATACAAAATTTGAAGGGAATAATGGCCATTTTCTACACATATTATCCAGGAACAAAATTTGTCTTTCATAATGTTATCCAGGGCAGAAAAAGCAAAGTTTGAAGGGAATAATAGCCATTTTCTATACTTTTACAACATAAGGAATTGCATAATATAAACATTATTCATTGCTCTAATTTTTCCCCAGATCCATTCTACTGTCGCACGTCAACAAGGTCTTGAAATTTCAATTATGCAAAGACTCTTTGACTATTATTCCAACCACCCTCATCAGATCTTGAACTCAGACTCTCCTCTTCATACACTTCTGATCCAAAACTATCGCAGCGTCCGTGAGATCACCACATTCATTTCCACGTGCTTTTATGGCATAACGACGTATGTGAAAAGTAAAAAAGCTCTCTTGGCAGTGACAGGTTTAAAACCACTACAGCTTTATGTTGTAAGTGGTATAGAGGCACACAGCGCTAACAGTACGTCATTTTACAACGAAGCGGAGGTGAACCAGGTTGTGGATTGTGTACACAATATTTCCTCAAATTGGCCATCTGACCTGGGACCTTTTGAACCAAAAGACGTTTGCGTCGTTAGTGCTTACAGAGACCAGGTGAGTTGTTGAACTTTCAACGATCTATATATTGATATTCTTGTTCCTTATTTGTAAAACCATTATCATCTTACAACACCCTCTGGTTAAAATGTTACATAATCCATGAGTAGCCTATGAATTATGTCTGTAAGTGTAGTTAAAATTCAAATAACAGTATGGTAAATGGAAAGTTACTATTAATCATTATAGGAAGTGGTAAAAGTGATTGACAGGCAGTTCACCTTTCTTTGACCTAGATGCTGATTTCGGATTGGCTGAAGGCTAGCGTGAGAAGGGAACTGACTTAGATTTTGTCCTTTAGTAGAAGGAGCAGATACAAGGGTCCTTTGCTCCCAGATGCCTGCTTCTCATCACATGGTTATAAAACCCTTTTGGGTTAATGAAGACATCATGTAAATAATCAAGTCTTGCTTCATTATTACCAACAACGGAATGAGCACAGACAACCCAGCTCAGCAGAAGGAAAGAATCAGCCCAGCAGAAGAAAGAATCAGCCCAGCAGAAGGAAGAATCAGCTCGGCAGAAGGAAAGATCAGCCCAGCAGAAGGAAGAATCAGCCCAGCAGAAGGAAAGAATCAGCTCAGCAGAAGTAAAGAATCAGCCCAGCAGAAGGAAAGAATCAGCCAGTAGAAGGAAGGAATCAGCTCGGCAGAAGGAATCAGACCAAAGAAAGATGGTTGCCGATGAAACAGAACCACATGAGAATCCATTGCCTCTCCTCTCCTTTCCCCATTCATATACCCAAGTCAAACAAGTATAAAAATGGGACCGTCCAAATCATCCAAGATAAAATGCAATAAATGTAAATCCTTATTATCAGGTGTCACTTATCCACCGAATTCTTCCAAATAAAGAAAGGCATGAACATCTTATTCCTTTAATTTATAAATAACTAAAATTGAATTTTATTACTTTTCATTTCCAGGTATTTCTTGAAAAGTTGGATTAGTTGGATTTTTTGGACTGTTGTCCTCATCTTTATTGTTAGATACACAACATTTCAGCTGATGTGACCTCCGACCTTTTCCAGGTGTTTTCTGTCTGAATTTGTTTACTTTTCATTTCCAGGTATTCTAATTCGTGACTATCTCCGTCGGAAAACACGGACTGTTCAAACAAATTGTGGTGGAACACGTTGGAAAATATGCCAGGTAAAGACTCAACATTTTCTGAAGAATTCTTCACTTGGTTTACTCAAAAGGGAAGTTGTGTAGCGTAACTGTTATTGTTTTATGGAAGGAGCTTGATGAGCTGAGATCAAATCCTGGACCTTGTATACACACACACACACATACACGCACACACACACACACACACACACACACACATATATATATATATATATATATATATTGGGAGAATATGTGCTTTTTAATTTTAGTCAGACCTAATTTTTTTAAAGTTAATTCATTTATGTTTAATTAGGCGGGATTTTAACTACTTAAATGTGAGGCTAAACAATCCCGCCTAATTAACATAAATGAATTAACTTTCAAAAAATTAGGTCTGACTAAAAAAATTAAAAAGCACATATTCTCCCAAATACTGTCGGCTGAAATAGCTAAAAGTTGTTTATATATATATATATATATGTTTGAAATACGCTAGACTTAGCGCAGAATGGGCGGCGTCAGTTATGTTATTGGCTGGCTTCATAGGGGGGTTTCGGGTCTTCCAACATAATACCCCCCTCAGCCAGCCAGACCCCGTTGGAGACGATCAAATTCCAACACGCCATCCTTGTGCAACGCCAACAAAACGTTTAAAACTACGTCATCCTTTATATCTGATTGGCCAATTCTACAGCCAATCATTGATAAGAGTAGTTGTTATAAACAGGATTGCACGACTCAGACATTTTCTTTTTAGTAATTGGTAATTTGCTTGAAGCATTGTTAAGTATGTTATAATGTATAAATTTGAAAGCAATTACATGCAAGTAAAAAATAAAAACAAAAAGATGTTATTTTTTGTGTCCTATCGATTTCAAAGTAAAACTTTATCTTCAGAGACGATTTTCGGAAATGGACGCGTTTTTTGTTTTTTTTTTGGTCGTTATTTTTTTTTATGTTATAAGCACGCGTCTCGTGGTGTTCTTTTTTTTAAATTAATACATTATTTTCTTTTAATAAATATGGAGAAATAAGAGGAAATTAATCCAATATATGTGGAGAAGGTAGACAAACATGGGATACTGTAGGATAGATGTCTATTGTATTTATTTATACAACACGCTAAGGCCAAAGCCACAAAATCCATACCAGGAACTAACCTCAAACCCCACCCACATAAGCCCCCATAAATCCGACTCCCCACAGATACATAATTCTAACAGCAAATAATCAGAAGCAGATTCCATGTACAGACTGCCACAAAAAAATACATAGGAGAAACCTCCGAAACCTTAAAAAAAGCATCTACAAGCACATGCGCAACATTAAATTGGATGACAACTGTCTTTTCCAACACATATTTAAAACACGACACAACTTCAATTTGAATAACGCATCCATGATTGCATTCATCCACAACAAAAGATTAAGACAATATTCGAAGTCAGTGCCATAAGTAACACACCAAATGCTTGAAACACAGTCAAATGTTCAGTTTATATAAATGAAAGTGTCCACTTTAAAACCAACAGCCAATCAGGATCCAGGAAGTGAACTTATCCCAAAAATACACAAAGAGAATAGTCAATCTACTATTTAAGGAACCTACCATGTCTGGATCCTCACAAAATACTCAGCTTGTAAACACAATTAAATACTAATCACTCCAAGAATGCTTGTGATGTAAAAATCCATAATAATCAAATATCCATAGTCTGAGATATCTAGGTCAATTTCTTAAGCGGAGTTCAACAGGCTTATAATATATATATATATATTATATATATATATGTGTGTGTGTGTGTGTGTGTGTGTGTGTGAATAAATGCTGAAATGTACTAAAGTATATATTTATTCATTTACACACACACACACACACACACCACACAACATATTAATATATATATATATATATATATATATATAGAGAGAGAGAGAGAGAGAGAGACGGACAGAGACAGAGATGAACATCTAAATTCATCCTGTTAGATAAATAGATAGGAATAGACTGCAATAGATAGATTTATTATGAAGAACTCTCATTGGATACTTCTTCGGTCGTGTCATAAGTTTTCTCCGCCAATCAACAGAGGAGATTTCTTGGCCGACCCAAAAAAGATTCAGCGTGTTATCAACTCATCTGAGTGAGGACTATTTTCAATCATTAGGAGAAGTCTCCCTCTTTGTCTATTTTTCTTTTTTGGTGAGTATTTTCTCCAGGCTCTTCGGAAAAGTTCCAGAATTTCCTTTCCGAGGAATGGAGAAGGGTAATTTCCGATGAATTTCTCCGGAAATGTCACCGAAGCGATATTTTTTAAGAGCGATCTCACTATGATTTGATACTAGGATAGCAGGAAAGAGAAGAAGAAGAAGATATCTATAAAAGAAAGATCATATCTGTCTGTATGTATGTTTGTTTGTTTGTTTGTATAACGACCGAGCGTACGTCCTTTTATAAAGTAGAATTGTCGGAGACCAACAAAGGACAAAGTTCAATAAAATTCAAACCCTATCTGCACCTGAGAAGAAATTTTAAAAAACTTTTTAACCGTCGTTTTCCACAAGAAAATCTAAATAAATATATGTAAGGTTATAAATCAATTAAAAAATGATTAAAAAAAAAAACAACAAATTACCATATTTGACGGCATATAGGACGCACTTTTTTTCCAAAGTTTTGTCTAAAAAAATTGCCCTGCATCTTATACATCGTAGGTGAAGTTTGAGACCTCCCGTAGGCCTAGGCTAATCTTCTCTATGATGCTCACTAACCCAGCTTACGCTAAACTCCATGCATCATTATTTTATTGCTGGTATTGTTTATAATCAAGGTTAACAGCAGCGTATAGTGGCAATATATGCTTAAATACACTAAAACTTTTTCCTGAATCTAACCTGCTGAAATGGGAGTGTGTCGTATATGCCCATGTGTCTTATATGCCATCAATTGAGGGCGTGGTCTAATGGTTAGAGTCGTAGGAAATGGACTCGTCAACGCGAGTTCAATTCCTGGATGAAGCTGTTGGAATTTCACATGGCGCTAATACCCTTGGGAAAGGTATGAATCCAATTCTCCCTCCAGCTATGGGTAAATAGCAGGACAGACTGGACACTTTAACCCTGGCTAGGTAACCAGTCTAGGAGAAGGAAAACTCTGAATTCAAACCTGTTAAACTCCGCTTAAGAAATTGACCTTGTGTCACATCCTGCTCGTGCGGAGGGGTTGGTAAATATATATATGCCGTCAAATATGGTAATAAATAATAAATAATCACAGAAAATGGACTTAGTGAACTTTCAAATCCTGAATGAGGCTGTTTGCATATCACTAAGACTTTGGGAAATATATGCATCCAACAATTCTCCCTCCAGCTATGGTAAATAAATAGTAGGGAAAACTAGCAAAGCCAACATAACAGCTATAGACCAAAAAGACAACAACACGATACTTAGCTAAAAAAAAAGGTAAATAATAAAAAACAAACACACAACTTATCATAAAACCCACTCCCATCCCACTTTTACATGACCCACTATGGTTGGCTGAACAGACCGATCCTCAAATGGCAAATCTCTGGTGCAGTGGCTGCAAACAAAAGGTGATGCTTTCTGTAGGTGTAGGGGGTGCTGCTGTTTCTCCTTTCTTTTAGCTCTCTTTTCTGTGGCAGCTTTTTTCCTCTCTTTTTCACTTCTTTTTGTTACTTGTTTGACGAGGGGGCACCAGGTTGCACGGTCTTCTGCACAAGCCTCTACGTGTCTAATGTCGATGTGGCATGTCTTCAGGTTCTCTTGCAGACATCTTGAAGCGTAGGCGTGGTCTCCCTGCCGGTCGGGTGCCTCTCACTAGTTCACCATACAGTAGGTCTTTGGGGATGCAGCCCCGCCCGGTTTCGACCGGGGGTCGGTGAGCTTCGGCCGCTGGACGGTTCTGTTATAATAATAGCGTCGATCCCAGGGGCGCATCCCCCGGCAACACCTGCCCCTCGATTTAAAGGGGCAGGGCTGGGTTTTATTGCCAGTGCCTGAGGCGCTCCCTTGAGGGGGAATGCCGACGGGATCGACGCAATTTTTCACTGCCACTCCATGAGCTTCGGCTTGTGGGTGGTCCCCACGTTAATAGGGACTTTGTCTGACCCGTACAAGTGGTACGCGGTAAATAGCGTCGATCCGTGCCATTCCCCTCAAGGGAGGCGCCTCAGGCACTGGGCAATAAACCCAGCCCTGCCCTTTAAATCGAGGGGCAGGTGTTGCCTGGGGGGATGGCCCCCTGGGATCGACGCTATTATTATAACAGAACCGGTCCAGCGGCCGAAGCTCACGGACCCCCGGTCGAAACCGGGCGGGGGCTGCATCCCCAAAGACCTACTGTAATGGTGAACTAGTGGAGGGCACCGACCGGCAGGGAGACCACGCCTACGCTTCAAAGATGTCTGCAAGAGAGACCTGAAGACATGCCACATCGACATAGACACGTAGGAGGCTTGTGCAGAAGACCGTGCAACCTGGTGCCCCTCGTCAAACAAGTAACAAAAAGAAGTGAAAGAGAGGAAAAAAGCTGCCACAGAAAAGAGAGCTAAAGAAAGGAGAAACAGCAGCACCCCCTACACCTACAGAAAGCATCACCTTTTGTTTGCAGCCACTGCACCAGAGATTGCCATTTGAGGATCGGTCTGTTCAGCCAACCATAGTGGGTCATGTAAAAGTGGGGATGGGGAGTGGGTTTTTATGATAGTGTGTGTGTTTGTTTTTTATTATTTACCTTTTTTTTTTTAGCTAAGTATCGTGTTGTTGTCTTTGGTCTATAGCTGTTTATGTTGGCTTTTGCTAGTTTTCCCTACTATTTATTTACCCATAGCTGGAGGGAGAATTGTTGGATGCATATATTTCCAAAGGTCTTAGTGATATGCAAACAGCCTCATTCAGGATTTGAAAGTTCACTAAGTCATTTTCTGTGATTATTTATTATTTATTACCATATTTGACGGCATATATATATTTACCAACCCCCTCCGCACGAGCAGGATGTGACACAAGGTCAATTTCTTAAGCGGAGTTTAACAGGTTTGAATTCAGAGTTTTCCTTCTCCTAGACTGGTTACCTAGCCAGGGTTAAAGTGTCCAGTCTGTCCTGCTATTTACCCATAGCTGGAGGGAGAATTGGATTCATACCTTTCCCAAGGGTATTAGCGCCATGTGAAATTCCAACAGCTTCATCCAGGAATTGAACTCGCGTTGACGAGTCCATTTCCTACGACTCTAACCATTAGACCACGCCCCTCAATTGATGGCATATAAGACACATGGGCATATACGACACACTCCCATTTCAGCAGGTTAGATTCAGGAAAAAAGTTTTTAGTGTATTTAAGCATATATTGCCACTATACGCTGCTGTTAACCTTGATTATAACAATACCAGCAATAAAATAATGATGCATGGAGTTTAGCGTAAGCTGGGTTAGTGAGCATCATAGAGAAGATTAGCCTAGGCCTACGGGAGTCTCAAACTTCACCTACGATGTATAAGATGCAGGGCAATTTTTTAGACAAAACTTTGGAAAAAAAGTGCGTCCTATATGCCGTCAAATATGGTAATTTGTTGTTTTTTTTTTTAATCATTTTTAATTGATTTATAACCTTACATATATTTATTTAGATTTTCTTGTGGAAAACGACGGTTAAAAAGTTTTTTAAAATTTCTTCTCAGGTGCAGATAGGGTTTGAATTTTATTGAACTTTGTCCTTTGTTGGTCTCCGACAATTCTACTTTATAAAAGGACGTACGCTCGGTCGTTATACAAACAAACAAACAAACATACATACAGACAGATATGATCTTTCTTTTATAGATATCTTCTTCTTCTTCTCTTTCCTGCTATCCTAGTATCAAATCATAGTGAGATCGCTCTTAAAAAATATCGCTTCGGTGACATTTCCGGAGAAATTCATCGGAAATTACCCTTCTCCATTCCTCGGAAAGGAAATTCTGGAACTTTTCCGAAGAGCCTGGAGAAAATACTCACCAAAAAAGAAAAATAGACAAAGAGGGAGACTTCTCCTAATGATTGAAAATAGTCCTCACTCAGATGAGTTGATAACACGCTGAATCTTTTTTGGGTCGGCCAAGAAATCTCCTCTGTTGATTGGCGGAGAAAACTTATGACACGACCGAAGAAGTATCCAATGAGAGTTCTTCATAATAAATCTATCTATTGCAGTCTATTCCTATCTATTTATCTAACAGGATGAATTTAGATGTTCATCTCTGTCTCTGTCCGTCTCTCTCTCTCTCTCTCTCTCTATATATATATATATATATATATATATATATATGTGTGGTGTGTGTGTGTGTGTGTGTGTGTGTAAATGAATAAATATATACTTTAGTACATTTCAGCATTATTCACACACACACACACACACACACACACACATATATATATATATATATATATTATATATATATATAAGCCTGTTGAACTCCGCTTAAGAAATTGACCTAGATATCTCAGACTATGGATTATTTGATTATTATGGATTATTACATCACAAGCATTCTTGGAGTGATTAGTATTTAATTGTGTTACAAGCTGAGTATTTTGTGAGGATCCAGACATGGTAGGTTCCTTAAATAGTAGATTGGACTATTCTCTTTGTGTATTTTTGGGATAAGTTCACTTCCTGGATCCTGATTGGCTGTTGGTTTTAAAGTGGACACTTTCATTTATATAAACTGAACATTTGACTGTGTTCAAGCATTTGGTGTGTTACTTATGGCACTGACTTCGAATATTTGTCTTAATCTTTTGTTGTGGATGAATGCAATCATGGATGCGTTATTCAAATTGAAGTTGTGTCGTGTTTTAAATATGTGTTGGAAAAGACAGTTGTCATCCAATTTAATGTTGCGCATGTGCTTGTAGATGCTTTTTTTAAGGTTTCTGGAGGTTTCTCCTATGTATTTTTTGTGGCAGTCTGTACATGGAATCTGCTTCTGATTTTTGTTTAGTATTTTAGTTTTGGATGCTAAAATGACTAGTTAATGTTATGTATCTGTGTGGGGAGTCGGATTTATGGGGGCTTATGTGGGTGGGGGTTTGAGGTTAGTTCCTGGTATGGATTTTGTGGGCTTTGGCCTTAGCGTGTTGTATAAATAAATACAATAGACATCTATCCTGTACAGTATCCCATGTTTGTCTACCTTTCTCCACATATTATTGGATTAATTTCCTCTTATTTCTCCCATATTTATTAAAAAGAAAATAATGTATTAATTTAAAAAAAAGAACACCACGAGACGCGTGCTTATAACATAAAAAAAAAATAACGACCAAAAAAAACAAAAAAACGCGTCCATTTCCGAAAATCGTCTCTGAAGATAAAGTTTTACTTTGAAATCGATAGGACACAAAAAATAACATCTTTTTGTTTTTATTTTTACTTGCATTGTAATTGCTTTCAAATTAATACATTATAACATACTTAACAATGCTTCAAGCAAATTACCAATTACTAAAAAGAAAATGTCTGAGTCGTGCAATCCTGTTTTATAACAACTACTCTTATCAATGATTGGCTGTAGAATTGGCCAATCAGATATAAAGGATGACGTAGTTTAAACGTTTTGTTGGCGTTGCACAAGGATGGCGTGTTGGAATTTGATCGTCTCCAACGGGGTCTGGCTGGCTGAGGGGGGTATTATGTTGGAAGACCCGAAACCCCCCTATGAAGCCAGCCAATAACATAACTGACGCCGCCATTCTGCGCTAAGTCTAGCGTATTTCAAACATATATATATATATATATAAACAACTTTTAGCTATTTTCAGCCGACAGTATATTTGGGAGAATATGTGCTTTTTAATTTTAGTCAGACCTAATTTTTTGAAAGTTAATTCATTTATGTTTAATTAGGCGGGATTGTTTAGCCTCACATTTAAGTAGTTAAAATCCCGCCTAATTAAACATAAATGAATTAACTTTAAAAAAATTAGGTCTGACTAAAATTAAAAAGCACATATTCTCCCAAATATATATATATATATATATATATATGTGTGTGTGTGTGTGTGTGTGTGTGTGTGCGTGTATGTGTGTGTGTGTGTATACAAGGTCCAGGATTTGATCTCAGCTCATCAAGCTCCTTCCATAAAACAATAACAGTTACGCTACACAATCTTCCCTTTTGAGTAAATCCAAGTGAAGAATTCTCAGAAAATAGTTTGAGTCTTTACCTGGCATATTTCCAACGTGTTCCACCACAATTTGTTTGAACAGTCCGTGTTTCCGACGGAGATAGTCACGAATTAGAAATACCTGGAAATGAAAAGTAAACAAATTCAGACAAGAAACACCTGGAAAAGGTCGGAGGTCACATCAGCTGAAATGTTGTGTATCTAACAATAAAGATGAGGACAACAGTCCAAAAAATCCAACTAATCCAACTTTTCAAGAAATACCTGGAAATGAAAAGTAATAAAATTCAAATTTTAGTTATTTATAAATTAAAGGAATAAGATGTTTCATGCCTTTCTTTATTTGGAAGAATTCGGTGGATAAGTGACACCTGATAATAAGGATTTACATTTATTGCATTTTATCTTGGATGATTTGGACGGTCCCATTTTTTATACTTGTTTGACTTGGGTATATGAATGGGGAAAGGAGAGGAGAGGCAATGGATTCTCATGTGGGTTCTGTTTCATCGGCAACCATCTTTCTTTGGTCTGATTCCTTCTGCCGAGCTGATTCCTTCCTTCTACTGGGCTGATTCTTTCCTTCTGCTGGGCTGATTCTTTACTTCTGCTGAGCTGATTCTTTCCTTCTGCTGGGCTGATTCTTTCCTTCTGCTGGGCTGATTCTTTCCTTCTGCCGAGCTGATTCCTTCCTTCTGCTGGGCTGATTCTTTCCTTCTGCTGGGCTGATTCTTTCCTTCTGCTGAGCTGGGTTGTCTGTGCTCATTCCGTTGTTGGTAATAATGAAGCAAGACTTGATTATTTACATGATGTCTTCATTAACCCAAAAGGGTTTTATAACCATGTGATGAGAAGCAGGCATCTTGGGAGCAAAGGACCCTTGTATCTGCTCCTTTCTACTAAAGGACAAAATCTAAGTCAGTTCCCTTCTCACGCTAGCCTTCAGCCAATCCGAAATCAGCATCTAGGTCAAAGAAAGGTGAACTGCCTGTCAATCACTTTTACCACTTCCTATAATGATTAATAGTAACTTTCCATTTACCATACTGTTATTTGAATTTTAACTACACTTACAGACATAATTCATAGGCTACTCATGGATTATGTAACATTTTAACCAGAGGGTGTTGTAAGATGATAATGGTTTTACAAATAAGGAACAAGAATATCAATATATAGATCGTTGAAAGTTCAACAACTCACCTGGTCTCTGTAAGCACTAACGACGCAAACGTCTTTTGGTTCAAAAGGTCCCAGGTCAGATGGCCAATTTGAGGAAATATTGTGTACACAATCCACAACCTGGTTCACCTCCGCTTCGTTGTAAAATGACGTACTGTTAGCGCTGTGTGCCTCTATACCACTTACAACATAAAGCTGTAGTGGTTTTAAACCTGTCACTGCCAAGAGAGCTTTTTTACTTTTCACATACGTCGTTATGCCATAAAAGCACGTGGAAATGAATGTGGTGATCTCACGGACGCTGCGATAGTTTTGGATCAGAAGTGTATGAAGAGGAGAGTCTGAGTTCAAGATCTGATGAGGGTGGTTGGAATAATAGTCAAAGAGTCTTTGCATAATTGAAATTCCAAGACCTTGTTGACGTGCGACAGTAGAATGGATCTGGGGAAAAAATTAGAGCAATGAATAATGTTTATATTATGCAATTCCTTATGTTGTAAAAGTATAGAAAATGGCTATTATTCCCTTCAAACTTTGCTTTTTCTGCCCTGGATAACATTATGAAAGACAAATTTTGTTCCTGGATAATATGTGTAGAAAATGGCCATTATTCCCTTCAAATTTTGTATTTCTATCTAATAAAAATAATTTGCTAACAGTTGTATGGTTTCAAGTATTCTTATCAAATACTAATAATTATACTGTTTCAAGAATTTCTATCTAATATTAATTATCTCATAGCATTTCAAGTAATTATTTCTATTCAATAACAGTCATTTTTCATATAGTTTCAAGTAACTAATAATAATAATAATCCTTAGTAAACAATTATAGCTTCAAGTAACTATTCTTAAACAAATAATTTGCACACAGTTATATGGTTTCAAGTAACAAATAATAATAATCCTTAGTAAACAATTATAGCTTTGAGTAACTATTCTTAATACAAATAATTTGCACAGTTATATGGTTTCAAGTAACTAATAATAATAATCCTTAGTAAACAATTATAGCTTTGAGTAACTATTCTTAATACAAATAATTGGCACAGTTATATGGTTTCAAGTAACTAATAATAATAATCCTTAGTAAACAATTATAGCTTTGAGTAACTATTCTTAATACAAATAATTTGCACACAGTTATACGGTTTCAAGTAACAAATAATAATAATCCTTAGTAAACAATTATAGCTTTGAGTAACTATTCTTAATACAAATAATTTGCACACAGTTATATGGTTTCAAGTAACAAATAATAATAATCCTTAGTAAACAATTATAGCTTTGAGTAACTATTCTTAATACAAATAATTGCACACAGTTATATGGTTTCAAGTAACTAATAATAATAATCCTTAATCTATTCTTAATACAAATAATACAGTTATATGGTTAAGTAACTAATAATAATAATCCTTAGTAAACAATTATAGCTTCAAGTAACTATTCTTAATACAAATAATTTGCACAGTTATATGGTTTCAAGTAACTAATAATAATAATCCTTAGTAAACAATTATAGCTTTGAGTAACTATTCTTAATACAAATAATTTGCACAGTTATATGGTTTCAAGTAACTAATAATAATAATCCTTAGTAAACAATTATAGCTTCAAGTAACTATTCTTAATACAAATAATTTGCACACAGTTATATGGTTTCAAGTAACTAATAATAATAATCCTTAGTAAACAATTATAGCTTTGAGTAACTATTCTTAATACAAAAATTTGCACACAGTTATATGGTTTCAAGTAACTAATAATAATAATCCTTAGTAAACAATTATAGCTTCAAGTAACTATTCTTAATACAAATAATTTGCACAGTTATATGGTTTCAAGTAACTAATAATAATAATCCTTAGTAAACAATTATAGCTTCAAGTAACTATTCTTAATACAAATAATTTGCACACAGTTATATGGTTTCAAGTAACTAATAATAATAATCCTTAGTAAACAATTATAGCTTCAAGTAACTATTCTTAATACAAATAATTTGCACACAGTTATATGGTTTCAAGTAACTAATAATAATAATCCTTAGTAAACAATTATAGCTTCAAGTAACTATTCTTAATACAAATAATTTGCACACAGTTATATGGTTTCAAGTAACTAATAATAATAATCCTTAGTAAACAATTATAGCTTTGAGTAACTATTCTTAATACAAATAATTTGCACACAGTTATATGGTTTCAAGTAACTAATAATAATAATCCTTAGTAAACAATTATAGCTTCAAGTAACTATTCTTAATACAAATAATTTGCACAGTTATATGGTTTCAAGTAACTAATAATAATAATCCTTAGTAAACAATTATAGCTTCAAGTAACTATTCTTAATACAAATAATTTGCACACAGTTATATGGTTTCAAGTAACTAATAATAATAATCCTTAGTAAACAATTCTAACTTCAAGTTACTATTCTTAATACATATAATTTACAGTTATATGGTTTCAAGTATTCCTATCAAATACAAGTAATTTTCAGACAGAACTAATTGACCCACATATGGTACTCTAACAGGTACTACCGCTCTGGGTTTGATGGACAAATACCTTATCCTTGCTAGAGAATTGAAAAAGCTTTGGAAAATGAGGGTCAAAGTGATACCAATAGTAATTGGGGCACTTGGAACGATCCCAAAAGGCTTAGAAAAAAGACTAGAGAAACTGGAAATCAGAAGAAGAATTGAGACCATCCAAACAACTGCATTGCTGCAATCGGCCAGAATACTCAGGAGAGTCCTGGAGAACTGAGGAGACTTGTTCTCCAGTGAAATACCATCAGCTGATGCTGGTGTGAAAAAAGCAAATATTTGAGTACAGAAAAAAGCAAATTGTGATTTAAAGAAATGTAAAATTTGAAGGACCATATCACCTTTAGGCACCCCTTTTTGATCTCGATTAAGAAAGGACATGTTTTTCATTTATGCTGTCAATATCCGGTTGTTTTAACATACGTTTTTTAGATTTTTTTTTTTTAATTATAAAACTTAACCCTAACAAACAGCTGGATATTGACGGTGTAAATCAAAAACATGTCCTTTCTTAATCGAGATCAAAAAGGGGAGGACTAAAAGTAATATGGTCCAATTTTAATTATATATAGGGAATAGAATTTATTCACTATATATATATATATATATGAATAAGATATAATGAAAAAACAAACGATGTTTACAACTGAAATAGGCTCATCAGAAGAGAAAGTGTGCAAACCGTTTTGGGGCCAATTCTCTTGACGGTTTTTAAAAAGCAACACTCGTCCCATCCTCAACTAATATGAGGACCCTATTGCATTATAATGTATCAACCGCACGTGGGTCGGTCATCAACAAAAACAAGACGGGAAAAAGACCGTTAGTAAAAACAGAACGCTGCTAGTTAAACGTTGGATATATATATATATATATATATATATATATATATATATATATATAAAACTGACTTAACAAGTGAAGATGCAAATAATTTTTAATTCAAAAACTATCAAAGAAATAAACGAATAAAAAATTAGAAAAAAAGAAAAAAAGAAAAAGGAATGAAATATTTAAATGAAGAAATTGAATGACATAAAAGAACACAGAAGTAAAAAGAAGAAATTGAATGAACCAAAGCATGAGATCATAGATGTAAAAGAAAGGAATTGAATGAAATAAAGAATGAAAACACTGAAGTAAAAAAGAAGAAATCGAATGAAATAAAGAAGGAAAACACTGAAGTAAAAATTGAATGAAATAAAGAATGAGAATATAGAAGTAAGACGAAGACGAAATTGAATGAAATAAAGAATGAGAACACTGAAGTAAAGAAGAAGAAATCGAATGAAATAAAGAAGGAAAATACTGAAGTAAAAAGAAGAAGAAATTGAATGAATTAAGAATGAGAACACTGAAGTAAAAAAAGGAGAAATCGAATAAAATAAAGAAGGAAAATACTGAAGTAAAAAGAAGAAGAAATTGAATGAATTAAGAATGAGAACACTGAAGTAAAAAAAGGAGAAATCGAATAAAATAAAGAAGGAAGACACTGAAGTAAAAAAAAGAAGAAATTGAATGAAATGAAGAATGAGAACACTGAAGTAAAAAGAAGAAAAATTGAATGAAATAAAAAAATCCTTAGTAAACATAATTAACAGTCTACCCATCAACACTAAGCTTCCCTCCCCCTGTAACTGCCGCTAAAACTGACCAGTTAATTATGTCTTATTTTTATATGAATATTTTTGTTTATAAAAATTAACTACAACCAGAGTATTCAATTTAGGGTAGTTTAATGAGTTTTGTTTGTTGTGCATACGCTTCTGTCTGTCCGTTGACTCCAAAGTTTTCCTTCCCTGTAAGGTTAATCCTTGCTCCTTTGCTGATGGAAATAATTTTACATTCTATGTGGGTTGTACGAAATCAGAATTTAAAACTAGGTTTACAAACCATAAACACTCATAGCATAAACACTAAGCTCCCTCTCCCTGTAACTGCCGCTAAAACTGACCAGTTAATTATGTTTTATTTTTATATGAATATTTTTGTTTATAAAAATTAACTACAACCAGAGTATTCAATTTAGGGTAGTTTAATGAGTTTAAAATCATTTGGTGCGGAACACTAGTTTCTGCGGTCTATGAACCCTAACTAAAAAGGGGTAAGGGGAAGTCAGTTAGAATATTACTGTCAAACTGGTCAGATGAGGCAAAAAACTATGAGTCCCCATTTATTGAAGTCTTTGTATTTCTTTGAAGATTTTTGAATTTCGTAATGAAAGATAATGTAATACTATGTCTGTAACCGAAACTACGTCAATAATTAGAATATAAAACTAGGCTTACAAAATCATAAACACGAATCAAAATATAACACCCATTATTAAATGGGAAATATTAAAGAGATTCAATATCTGCCGAACTTTGACTGATCCGTGTTTCTTGTGTTTATGAGATAAGTTAGCAATAATTAGATTCCCGGATAAGAAAAAACTACTGAATAAAACATATGAATTTCTGGGGAAATGCTTCCATAAATTACATAACTCATTACTGTATTATTAAGATTAATATAGATATAAAATATGCATTATTACAAAAAAACCTAACCTATAACTTAATAATAACATGCAAATGTTAGAAATATAAAAAAAGACAGACAGAAAAACTGCAATTGCCAAAACCCGGATAGGTGCCCGATAAAAGGCAAGTGTTTGACCAAAGGTGTAATTTACCTTGTATCGATAATGTCTATACAGAAAACAGACTTTATTAAATTTTACGTGGGTTGTACAAAATTAGAATTTAAAACTAGGTTTACAAACCATAAACACTCATTTTTAAATATTAAACTAAAAAATGTAACAACCTTAACTTGTTATGTTTGGAATTTAAAACATCAAAATATAACACCCATTATTAAATGGGAAATATTAAAGAGATCAAATATCTGCCGAAGTTTGACTGATCCGTGTTTCTTGTGTTTACGAGATAAGTTAGCAATAATTATATTCCCGGATAAGAAAAACCTACTGAATAAAACATATGAATTTCTGGGGAAATGCTTCCATAAAATACATAACACATTACTGTATTATTAAGATTAATATAGATATAAAATATAAAAACCTACTGAATAAAAAACTTGAATTCCTGAGGAATAAGGGGGATTGTATACAGCAGAGACTGTGTTTTAAAAAAAAAAAATTTACCTTGACACCCATTTGGTGATGATCCCCGGCCAGAACGACGTAGGTGTCTTCTGTTGCAAATGTGAGGGGAAGTAAGATTTTACATTCAAATTCTTGGGCCGCCTCGTCAACAAAGATATGCGTAAAAGCTCCTTTTAACTGGAGTTTCATTAGCTCATAGCAATTCTCCAGTGTGGTGATAACGACACGGACATTTTTGATGTCTTCCTTTTGGGGATTTCGAAAAGCACTATTATTGTCTGTCATCAAGGTATAGTTGCGTATGACCTCTGGTACAGTTGAGATGTGTCGGCCAGCATAATAGCTACGAAGCAATGACTTTTTCTGTTTTTTCTTTTCCATATATTCATGCAAATGTCTCAGTATATAAAGGTCTGCAGAGCTGTAAAATAAAATAAAGAATGACTCAAAATCAGAGTAATTCATGACAACTGTCACCCAAGGCATTTTAACTTGGGGTTAACTTAGTTAAACTTTAACTTGGTTGCCAGCCAACCCAACAACTAGATCCAACAACCAGATTCCAGCCTCTCAAAAAAAAAAAAGAAGCATTTCTATAGTAAAATCATTAGCAATGCATTTAATTCATACAAAAAAAGCTATTTTCTATCAGTAATGCTTGCATTAATTCCTGACCACTAACAATCCCTTTCTTCCTGATTTTCAATGCATTTCTATAGTAAAATCATTAGCAATGCATTTACATTATACAAAAAAGCTATTTTCTATCAGTAATGCTTGCATTAATTCCTGACCACTGACAATCCCTTTCTTCCTGATTTTCAATGCATTTCTATAGTAAAATCATTAGCAATGCATTTACATTATACAAAAAGCTATTTTCTATCAGTAATGCTTGCCTTAATTCCTGACCACAGACAATCCCTTTCTTCCTGATTTTCAATGCATTTCTATAGTAAAATCATTAGCAATGCATTTACATTATACAAAAAAGCTATTTTCTATCAGTAATGCTTGCCTTAATTCCTGACCACTGACAATCCCTTTCTTTCTGATTTTCAATGCATTTCTATAGTAAAATCATTAGCAATGCATTTACATTATACAAAAAAGCTATTTTCTATCAGTAATGCTTGTCTTAATTCCTGACCACTGACAATCCCTTTCTTTCTGATTTTCAATGCATTTCTATAGTAAAATCATTAGCAATGCATTTACATTATACAAAAAAGCTATTTTCTATCAGTAATGCTTGTCTTAATTCCTGACCACTGACAATCCCTTTCTTTCTGATTTTCAATGCATTTCTATAGTAAAATCATTAGCAATGCATTTACATTATACAAAAAAGCTATTTTCTATCAGTAATGCTTGTCTTAATTCCTGACCACTGACAATCCCTTTCTTTCTGATTTCAATGCATTTCTATAGTAAAATCATTAGCAATGCATTTACATTCAACATATAATAGCCCAAAATTATCAGAACTGCTTGCCTTAATTCTGACCACTGAAAATCCCTATAATAGAGATATCATTCATAAATAAAATCCTGATTAAGATTAAATAATTATTATTTAATAATCATTGAGAATATAACATAAATAACTAAGGGAATTGTGACATTGGTGGTGTCCTAGTTTTGGTTACAGACACATACATAATCTCTATTATAACAAGACTAGACTTTAATAGAGATATCATTCATAAATAAAATGCTAATTAAGATTAAATAATTATTATTTAATAATCATTGAGAATATAACATAAATAACTAAGGGAATTGTGACATTGGTGGTGTCCTAGTTTTGGTTACAGACACGTACATAATCTCTATTATAATAAGACTAGACTTTAATAGAGATATCATTCATAAATAAAATCCTGATTAAGATTAAATAATTATTATTCAATAATCAATGAGAATATAACATAAATAACTAAGGGAATTGTGACATTGGTGGTGTCCTAGTTTTGGTTACAGACACATACATAATCTCTATTATAATAAGACTAGACTTTAATAGAGATATCATTCATAAATAAAATGCTAATTAAGATTAAATAATTATTATTCAATAATCAATGAGAATATAACATAAATAACTAAGGGAATTGTGACATTGGTAGTGTCCTAGTTTGGTTACAGACACGTACATAATCTCTATTATAATAAGACTAGACTTTAATAGAGATATCATTCATAAATAAAATGCTAATTAAGATTAAACAATTATTATTTAATAATAAATGAGAATATAACATAAATAACTAGTGGAATTGTGACATTGGTGGTGATATTTTAGAAATCATGCAGAACTGCTGCTTATTGGTGGTGTCCTAGTTGTGGTTACAGACACGTACATAATCTCTATTATAATAAGACTAGATTTTAATAGAGATATCATTCATAAATAAAATGCTAATTAAGATTAAATAATTATTATTCAATAATCATTGAGAATATAACATAAATAACTAAGGGAATTGTGACATTGGTGGTGTTATATCAGAGAGAAGATATCTCTTATGATTCACAATGCTTACTCACAAAATACACCTCGCTAGCATAAAACATCAAAACTCAAGTCGGAGGCAACAAGCGGAAGTGAACTCAATGGTACCCTATCACGTAGTGACCAATTCGACGCAGTTCTGCGCATAGGCTCGGATTGAGTTACGCTTGAAGGGAATTCCAAAACAAACAAAAAATAATATTGTAAGGAATCCGGATTTTCAGCCAATAAAAAACTCTCCCGCTGAAAACCCCAAAAGCATTCTGGAGCCCATCTACCAGCATATAAGCTCGGGTATTTTGAGAATCGGCAGTTGACGGACGGCCTGGAACCGAGAACTTCACCAGGCGGGCAGGATCAAAAGGCCGCTATTTTCCACTACCACGTATTTCCCGCACCTACCCGACACTTATTTCAACTCATTACCACGGCTGGCCGATATCCTTACCTTCCCTGACCATCACTATTCCGCTGAGATATTCCGGACTTACGGCCCCTCGGCCACTCCTATTTCCCGCACCAAGTGACCGTATCAACTCACTTTCTACTACCTCACGCCTTGCACCAGGCCAAGAGAGAACTGACGTATTATCATACACTACCCACTACAACTCACTGAGATATTCCTGACTTATTTCCCGCACCAAGTGACCGTATCAACTCACTTTCTACTACCTCACGCCTTGCACCAGGCCGAGAGAGAACTGACGTATTATCATACACTACCCACTACAACTCACTGAGATATTCCTGACTTATTTCCCACACACCAAGTGACCGTATCAACTCACTTCTATTACCTCACGCCTCGCACCAGGCCAAGAGAGAACTGACGTATTATCATACGCTACCCACTACAACTCACTGAGATATTCCTGACTTATTTCCCGCACCAAGTGACCGTATCAACTCACTTTCTACTACCTCACGCCTCGCACCAGGCCGAGAGAGAACTGACGTATTATCATACGCTACCCACTACAACTCACTGAGATATTCCTGACTTATTTCCCGCACCAAGTGACCGTATCAACTCACTTTCTACTACCTCACGCCTCGCACCAGGCCAAGAGAGAACTGACGTATTATCATACACTACCCACTACAACTCACTGAGATATTCCTGACTTATTTCCCGCACCAAGTGACCGTATCAACTCACTTTCTACTACCTCACGCCTCGCACCAGGCCGAGAGAGAACTGACGTATTATCATACGCTACCCACTACAACTCACTGAGATATTCCTGACTTATTTCCCACACCAAGTGACCGTATCAACTCACTTTCTACTACCTCACGCCTCGCACCAGGCCGAGAGAGAACTGACGTATTATCATACGCTACCCACTACAACTCACTGAGATATTCCTGACTTATTTCCCGCACCAAGTGACCGTATCCACTTACAACGGTATCCTACCGGCACGAACTCAACTCCCTCGGCCACTACTACCTTCCCTGACCATCACTATTCCACTGGGCCATTCCTGACTTACGGCCCCTCGGCCACTCCAGAGAACTACTACCGTTATCTACGGCGACAACAACAATTTTCACACTCGTTATTTCAATAAACGATTTTTATCAAATTAATCTTGTCCATTATTCTTCCTTGCAAACCATACGCTTTTACGGATATCTTACCATATAACACTGGTGTCAGAACGGGATAACTAAGATATATCAGTGGTGTCCTAGTTTTGGTTACAGACACGTACATAATCTCTATTATAATAAGACTAGACTTTAATAGAGATATCATTCATAAATAAAATGCTAATTAAGATTAAACAATTATTATTTAATAATAAATGAGAATATAACATAAATAACTAAGGGAATTGTGACATTGGTGGTGATATTTTAGAAATCATGCAGAACTGCTGCTTATTGGTGGTGTCCTAGTTGTGGTTACAGACACGTACATAATCTCTATTATAATAAGACTAGACTTTAATAGAGATATCATTCATAAATAAAATCCTGATTAAGATTAAATAATTATTATTTAATAATCATTGAGATATAACATAAATAACTAAGGGAATTGTGACATTGTGGTGTCCTAGTTTTGATTACAGACACATACATAATCTCTATTATAATAAGACTAGACTTTAATAGAGATATCATTCATAAATAAAATCCTGATTAAGATTAAATAATTATTATTCAATAATCATTGAGAATATAACATAAATAACTAAGGGAATTGTGACATTGGTGGTGATATTTTAGAAATCATGCAGAACTGCTGCTTACCTGTTACACTGTGTACATATTAGAATTTTGCAGTCTGGCTTTGTGTCAAGTAGTTCCATGATGGCTTGAGCCAGGGTTTCGGTTTTCCCGGTTCCATAGGCGCCATTTAAAATAAACGGGCAAAGAAAGTGAGATCGTTCACCAAGGACGTATTTCAATGCAATCAGTTGCTCTTCATTTAAAAAGTTAGTGCTGTGTGGGATTTTAAAAAACAAAAACAAAAAGAAAGTTTTATGAATATACAATAGGCTTGGGCAAAAAAATAGTTAATGTGTATAAATGACATAGAAAAGTAATGAATTTCTGCATGGAAATAAGAAAAAAATCTATGCTAGCCCAAACTGTAAAAGAGATTTTATTTTTAAAAAGAAAGGAAAGATAATGATAGATATGAATTGTAGATTATTTAATTGTATTACATATATATATATATATATATATATATATATATATATATATATATATATATATATATATATAAATAGTTAATGTGTATAAATGACATAGAAAAGTAATGAATTTCTGTAGGTAAATAAGAAAAAATCTATGCTAGCCCAAACTGTAAAAGAGAATTTTTTTAAAAAAGAAAGGAAAGATAATGATAGATATGAATTGTAGATTATTTAATTGTATTACACACACACACACACACACACACACACACACACACACATATATATATATATATATATATATATTATATATATATATATATTATTCAATTATATCTCAGGTAAACAGAGATTGATTGAAATGATTTAAAAGCTTAGGGCTGTGTGGGATTTTGAAAAAAATGAAAAGAAAGTTTTATGAATCGGGCAAAAAATAGGGAGGTAAATGCATATAAATGATATAGAAAAGTAATGAATTTCTGCATGTAAATAAGTAAAAATCTATGCTAGCCCAAACTGGAAAAAAGAATTTTTGCTGAACCATAAACATGAGAACAATCGTTAGTAATAATTTTTCGATATATAAAAATCTCAGAAAATATGTTGCACAAAATTGCACATTTTTAAACTTAGATTTTTAGATATATTGAATAAAGCTTGATCTAAGGTAAAGATATTGAATGCAACATGCCACCTTCCAGATGTTTAAAATGCACTATTAATGAATAAAAATAGGTCAATTGAATCAGCCAAATAAAATAAGACGATAAGATGTAGTCATTGGCAGTGTAAAATAATTAAGTATCTCAATTAATTATTTTTTGTAATTTATAATTTTGGTTTTAGATTCAAAGCTAAAAATGCAAGAGAAATATTTTGGAATGAGAATAATCTGTGTATAATATTTGTTTAAAAATTTAAAAATGCTAGGGATATATTTGGGAATGAAAACACCCAAGAATAAAACAGTTGTTTACAAATAAAGAATGCTACGGAAATATTTTGGAATGAGAATAATCTGTGTACAATATTTGTTTAAAAATGCTAGGGATATATTTGGGAATGAAAACACCCAAGAATAAAACAGTTGTTTACAAATAAAGAATGCTACGGAAATATTTTGGAATGAGAATAATCTGTGTATAATATTTGTTTAAAAATTTAAAAATGCTAGGGATATATTTGGGAATGAAAACACCCAAGAATAAAACAGTTGTTTACAAATAAAGAATGCTACGGAAATATTTTGGAATGAAAACACCCAAGAATAAAACGGTTGTTTACACGTTATGAAGGTTAGTTAAGAATCAGCTGATATTTGTGGGTCAACAGTGACATGGAACGAAACAATTAGGAAAAATTATTAGTTAATACAAAATCTTTGGATATATATATATATATATATATATATATATATATATATATATAGGTAAAAACAATTTGAATGTTAATGTTTATTTACAAATTTAAGAATGCTAGGGAAATATTTTGGAATGCCAACAATCTGATAATAAAACAGTTGTTTACATGTTACAAAGGTCAGTTAAGAATCAGCTGATATTTGTGGGTCAATAGTGATGCGGAACAAAACAATTATGGAAATTTTTTTGTTAATAAGAAATCTTTAGGTATATTTAAAATTAAAGTCTTGAGAGAAACAAAGAGGGAAAGGAATATTAAGAGACATGTTACCTGCAGTTTATGGGTCTGGAAATTTCGAGCTGAACTGCTTATAATGCAATTTTGTTTACTAAAATTAAACTAATTTATGAGGAAGTGCGTCCTGGTCTCCTGCCTCAGAAATTGCTACTCGGTGACTATCAAATTAACGTCCCTAGCTATGTCGTCTCGGTGGTGTTACTTGAAAGAAAACAACCAACTTAGTGTGAAAACAAATGAGAGAAACAAAGAGGGAAAGGAATATTAAGAGACATGTTACCTGCAGTTTATGGGTCTGGATTTCTGTGAGGAAACATTTTTCGCCGGATCCGGAAAGACGATATCAATGGAGGGCAAATTATCCAAGGCAAAATGCATGAGACAGAAAGACGTTCTGTTGAACTGAAATTGTACCTCAACTTTTTTTACCGTTTTCGATTTGAGACCAAACTCTTCAATACACTGTGGTGACAGAGAAAGGTAAATCTTATTGCGGTAATATCCTTTGATGCTGTAGTTGTTTTCAGTGACAATTTCCACTTCGTAAATCTTTTTGCTGGATTTCAAAAAAGAAATATAGACGGATGTACAGTTCGTAAGGATCATCTTTCCTATGTCCGTGTCCTCGGAGATATCATCTGTTAAAGACAGTTCCCCAAAAAGTGTACCCGAATGCGATCTTACAATAGCCGAATCAGTTTGAAGGATTTCTAACACATTCATTTCACCACAGAAATTGTACCTAAAAATATAAAAAAAAGTATATATATATATATATATATATATATATATATATAGATAGATAGATAAAAGGATAAGAAAACACACAATATTGTTAAAATAAAAATATTCATATCATATTCATAGCTAATATTGAACAATATTTCGATTTATAAAAATCATCATCAGAGCTTTTTTTTTTTTTGGTACAGACTCATAGAAAAAAGAAGCTGAAAATAATTTGAATTCATATATATATATATTTACCAATATATAATATATATATATATATATATATATATACCAACCAATTCATATATATATATATTTACCAATTCATATATATATATATATATATATATATATATATATATATATATATATATATAATGATGGTAAATATATATATATATGAATTGGTTGGTATATATATATATATATATATATATATATATATATTGGTAAGGGCTGGGTTAGCTCAGTTGGTAGAGCGTTCGGCTAGTAACCACAAGGTTCCTAGTTCGATACCGGTCCTCGCCAACTCAGCGTATGAGTAGCACAGGGGTCTGTGCGGTAAAGTAAGGAGCTGATGGTAGGTGTGGCGCTCCACCTCAGACGCCAAAAAAAATCTCCTTGGTCTAGTGCTATTGAAAAGGAGATAGACTCCCTCGCTGACTGGCTGATACCGACTTTAGGCGGCCCCGACGACTTTACTTTTTATATATATATATATATATATATATATATATATATTAGGCATACCCAATTTGTCGTCTGCTACAAATTTTAAAAACAAATTAAAATTAATTAAATCTATTATTTAAGTTCAAACTTTGTCTAAATCGATAAGTTGTAACATAATAAAAAAAGAAAAATATCATTACATATGCTGTTTATTTTTAATACATTTAAAGGGATTTGTTTTGGTCAATTTCGACGCGACCCGCCATTCTGTCTCTTTTTCAATGGTTTTAGGCACTTGTTTACAATTTTAATGTAACATTTGTGATTGCAAATAAATTTACCAAAAATCAGGTAATTATCCAATTTTAATGAAATTTTCAGTATGGATTTATCAATTAATGAATTTTATAATGCATCAGTTATTTATTTCAAAACTTTAATTTAGTATTTTTGCTATGAAAAATTAATATATAAATTTCATTTAAAATATGAAAAGCCTGACGTTAAGTTTAAAATGTTATATTTTTAGATTCTAGAAATAAATATCTATTTAATGCAAACCTTATTTTATTGCATCTAATTATACTTTTTGAAGAAAAACTCGATTGAAAATGTACCCCCTCCTTTTTAAGCAGAAAAAATATCGATGTATAATTTTTTCTTTTATAAGATAATAGCCAATTAAATAATTATCGAAATGAGTAAAAAAGAAATCTCCAAAAAATTAATTATCTATTATTTTTTTACATTTTATTTTTCGATTTTCGGTACTTATTCTCTCATAGAAAAGCCACCGTAATTTTTTTTTTTTCTATTCATAACTTCGGTGTTTTATCTCTTTATTTCTACTGTAATTAGAACAATATAAGACCAACTTGAAAAAAATGTTATGCCCCCAACATAAGGTCAAAATTAAGTGACCTGAAAAAAATGAGAAAGTTTTGAAATAAAATAAATAATGCATTATAAAGATCATTCAGTGATACATAAACACTGGAAAATTTCATTAAAATCCGATAATTCCCTGATTTTTGGTAAATTATTTTCTGTAGGGAGGGGGGGCTAAAGTCATTTAGTCAAAAACGCAGTTTAGGCCCATTTTGGGTATAGCTAATATCTTATTATAATGGAGATTGTGTGTTTGTCTGTCTGAAGCCGAAACTAAATCACTACTCAAGTCACAATTCCCTTAGTTATTGACGTCACATTCACCATGAATTTATTTTTATTCAAACCTCAGTTATTGATAAAATTGTTATACCTTATTAATACTTTTGACTTTATCTACATTCTAATAACATGCAATTGTATTTATATATGCAACAAAATAGCGGGTTATAGTGTGAACAGGAAAGCTAATTTGCATATTGATATTAAAAGTTTAATTTTATTAAATATGCGCTTGGTATTATTGATTTCTAATTGTTTGTTTTTTTCTTAATGAATATGAGCAAAAAACTCGGGGATAAATCTTAAAAGAAATCCTTTAATATAAAGAAATAACATTAATTTTTTTTACTTCCTAATTTAACTAAATAGTTAAATTAGGAAAATTCAGCAATAAAAGGAGGGAGTGATGGAAAATGATGGAAGACTTAGTTTCAAAGTTGTTCTATTCTTCGATTATACCCCCTCTGTTTCAAATCATTTATTTGAATTTTTATTTAGTTTCAAAAGTATTTCAATTTAACATATTTCATTACATTAAAATTCAAATACTTGCACCCGGAGGGTGCATATATTTGCTAGTATATATAAATATATATATTTTTGAAGGCGTAATAATGCACATTTATGTTTAAAAAACATATCTAATTAATTCTTTTTTCTTTTTTTTTGTTGTCTCCTTAATATTTTCAGGCAATGCCTATCTTCAGAGGATCGAAAATTATGATTTAAAAAAATCTTTATTCCAATATCCCGAGCAGGGGCCTCATTATTTTATAGTATTAAAAAAAAAAAAAAAAAAAAAAAAATTTATATATGAAATGATTTCAAAACATCCCGCGAAACAAGAAACGCCGCCGGATTCTAACGGAATTTGCCGACATACTCTACATCTATGCCAAAAAAAATTTCGCATTTACGTTAAACATTCAACGGATTAACAACACAGTTGAGTTTATCAAATACAGATGAAAATTTAAAAAAAAAATGTTTCGATCCTCTGAAGATAGGCATTGCCTGAAAAATATTAAGGAGACAACAAAAAAAAAAAAAAAAAGAAATAAATTAAATATGTTTTTTAAACATAAATGTGCATTATTACGCCTTCAAAAATATATTATTACAATTTAATTAATGCTTCGAACTCACTATAAAAAATGATCTAAAAATCTTTATATATATATATATATATATATATATATATATATATATATATATGAGGAAAAAATGAGTAAAGAAAGAAATGTAGATGGATAAAAATGAATTTAATCGATATCACTTTTAATCGATATCACTAACCACAGTGTTTCGGTCTGTTTATCAAAATGTATACGGATTTACGTTATTATTATGATTGAAATAATCAGATGGAGTTGAAATGATGATGATAATAATAATAGGAAAAATGTATAAAATGTTCCGTACACAGAGAGATTTTACGACCTTCATCAGAATGGTATTTTTATTTTTGAGTTGGAGACAAGAATAGAATTTCAAATGTTCGAAAAAGAATATTTTTTAAAATGTTATAAACGCAGAGGCCGTTAGGGACAGTTACTAGCAAGAATATGCGTCCTATGGGCATATATGAAATATATGAAATTAGAAGGATTAATAAAATTAAATAAGAACGCATATAAAAAGATTACACTTATTTAATTATATTTTAATTGTTTTTATATAAAATCATTCATAGGATTGATTTTAATATGTTAGAGAATAAAATAGTAATATTAGAGATCAATACACCAAAAAAAGAGAATGAAAGAGGAAGAGAGAGAGAGAGAGAGAGAGAGAGAGAGAAGAGAGAGAGAGAGAGAGAAGAGATAGAGAGGGAAGAAGAGGGAGAGAAGAGAATGAGAGAGGGAAGAAGAGAGAGAGAGAGAAGAGAAGAGAGAGGGAAAGAAGAGGGAGAGAGGAGAAGAAGAGATGAGAGAGGAAGAAGAGGGAGAGAAAGAAGAGAATGAAGAGGGAAGAAGAGAGAGAGAGAGAAGAGAATGAGAGAGGGAAGAAGAGAGAGAGAGAGAGAAGAGATGAGAGAGAGGGAAGAAGAGAGAGGAGAGAAGAGAGAAGAAATGGAGAGGGAAGAAGGAGAGAGAGAGAAGAAGAGAGAGGAAAAGAGGGAGAGAGAGAAGAGAATGAGAGAGGGAAGAAGAGAGAGAGAGAAGAAGAGAATGAAGAAGGGAAGAAGAGGGAGAGAGAGAGAGAATGAGAGAGGGAAGAAGAGAGAGAAGAGAGAAGAGAATGAGAGAGGGAGAAGAGGGAGAGAGAGAAGAGAATGAGAGAGGGAGAAGAGAGAGGAGAGAGAAGAGAATGAGAGAGGAAGAAGGAGAGAGAGAGAGAAGAGAAGAGAGAGGAAAGAAGAGAGAGAGAGAGATGAGAGAGGGAAGAGAGAGAAGAGAGAGAGAGAAGAGAATGAGAGAGGGAAGAAGAGAGAGAGAGAGAGAAGAATGAGAGAGGGAAGAAGAGAGAGAGAGAGAAGGAATGAGGAGGGAAGAAGAGAGGAGAGAGAGAAGAGAATGAGAGAGGGAAAGAGAGAGAGAGAAGATGAGAGAATGAGAGAGGGAAGAAGAGGGAGAGAGAGGAAGAGAAAATAGAGAAGGGAAGAAGAGAGAGAGAGAGAGAAAGAAGAAGAAAAGAGGGAAGAAGAGGGAGAGAGAGAAGAAGAATGAGAGAGGGAAAAAGAAGAGAGAGAGAGAAGAGAATGAGAGAGGGAAGAAGAGAGAGAGAGAAGAGAGAGAGAATGAGAGAGGGAAGAAGAGAGAGAGAGAGAGAAAGAGAATGAGAGAGGGAAGAAGAGGGAGAGAGAAGAAGAGAATGAGGAGGGAAGAAGAGAGAGAGAGAGAAGAGAATGAGAGAGGGAAGAGAGAGAGGAGAGAGAGAGAAGAGAATGAGAGAGGGAAGAAGAGGGAGAGAGAGAGAGAGAGAGAGAGAGGAAGAAGAGAGAGAGAGAGAAGAGAAATGAGAGAGGGAAGAAAGAGAGAGAGAGAGAGAAAGAATGAAGAGAGAGGAAAGAAGAGGAGAAGAGAGAGAAGAGAATGAGAGAGGGAAGAAGAAGGGGAGAGAGAAGAGAAAGAGAATGAGAGAAGGAAGAGAGTAGAGAGAGAGAGAGAGAGGAGATGAGAGAGAGGGAAGAAGAGGGAGAAGAGAAGAGAGAGAAGAGAATGAGAGAGGGAAAAGAGAGAGAGAGAGAGAAGAGAATGAGAGAGGGAAGAAGAGAGAGAGAGAGAGAGAGAGAAGAGAGAGGGAAGAAGAGGGAGAGAGAGAAGAGAAGAAGAATAAGAGAGGGAAGAAGAGGGAGAGAAGAGAAGTGAGGAGGGAAGAAGGAAGAGAGAGATGAAGGAATGAGAGAGGGAAGAAGAGGAGAAGAGAGGAAGAGAATGAGAGAGAAGAAAGGGAGAGGAGAAGAGATGAAGAGAGGAAGAAGAGGAGAGAGAGAAAGAGAATGAGAGAGGGAAGAAGAGAGAGAGAGAGAGAGAAGAGAAATGAGAGAAGGGAAAGAGAGAGAGAGAGAGAGAAGAGAATGAGAGAGGGAAGAAGAGGGAGAGAGAGAGAGAGAGAAATGAGAAGAGGGAAGAAGAGGGAGAGAGAGAAGGAAATGAGAGAGGGAAGAAGAGAAGAGAGAGAGAGAGGAGAAGAGAATGAGAGAGGGAGAGAGAGAGAGAGAGAGAGAGAAGAATGAGAGGGAAGAAGAGAGGAGAGAGGAGGAAAGAGAATGAGAGAGGGAAGAAGAGGGAGAGGAGAGAGAAGAAGAAGAGAGAGTGAGAAGAGGAAGAAGAGGGAGAGAGAGAGAAGAGAAGTAGAGAGAGAGGGAAAGAAGAGAGAGAGAGAGAGAAGAGAATGAGAGAGGGAAGAAGAGAGGAGAGAGAGAAGAGAATGAGAGAGGGAAGAAGAGGAGAGAGAGAGAGAAGAGATGAGAGAGGGAAGAAGGAGGAGAGAGAGAGAGAGAATGAGAATGAGAGAGGAGAGAAGAGAGAGAGAGAGAGAGAGAGAAGAGAATGAGAGAGGGAAGAGAGAGGAGAGAGAGAAGAAGAATGAGAGAAGAGGAAGAGAGAGAGCGAGAGAGAGAAAGAGAATGAGAGAGGGAAGAAGAAGGAGAGAGAGAGAGAAGAGAATGAAGAGAGGGAAGAAGAGGGAGAGAGAGAGAGAGAAGAGAAATGAGAGAGGGAAGAAGAGAGGAGAGAGAGAGAAGAGAAATGAGAGAGGGAAGAAGAGAGGAGAGAGAGAAGAGAATGAGAGAGGGAAGAAGAGGGAGAGAGAGAGAAGAGAAGAGAGAGAGAAAGAGAGAGAGAGAAGAGAGAGAAGAGAAATGAGAAGGGAAGAAAGAGGAGAGAGAGAGAAGAGAATGAGAGAGGGAAGAAGAAGGGAGAGAGAGAAGAGAGATGAGAGAGGGAAGAAGAGAGGAGAGAGAGAGAGAGAGAGAGAGAGAAGAAGAGGAGAGAGAGAAGAGAGAGAAGAGAATGAGAGAGGGAAGAAGAGAGAAGAGGAGAGGAAGAGAGAGAGAGAGGGAAGAAGAGGGAGAGAGAGAGAAAGAGAATAAAGAGAGGAAGAAGAGGAAGAGAGAGAGAAGAGAATGAGAGGGGAAGAAGAGAGAGAGAGAAGAGAGAGAATGAGAAGGGAGAAGAGNTATTCTTGTTATTCATTTATTTATTATATTTATTATCATTAAATTATGTATATTTTTTATCTATTTTATTCATTTTAATTATTATTATTATTATTATCATTAAATTATATGATATTTTTTCTATTTTATTCATTTATTTATTATTATTAATTATATTATATTATGTATATTTTTATTCTATGTTATTCATTTATTATATTATATTATTAAAATATGTATATTTTTATCTATTTATTCATTTATTATTATATATATTATTATTATTATTAATATATTATTATCATAATTATGTATATTTTATTCTATTTTATTCATTATTTATTATTATATTATTATTATTAATTATTATTATTATATTATATTAATCATTAAATTATGTATATATTATTTTATTTATTTATTTATTATTATTATTATTATATTATTATAAATATGTATATTTTTTATTCATTTATTTATTATATTATTATTATTATCATTATTATTATAATATTATTAAATTGATATAATCTTTTATTCTATTTTATTCATTATTTATTATTATTATTATTAATATCATTATATTATTATTATCAAATTATGTATATTTTTATTCTATTTTTTAATTTTTTTATATTATTATTATTATTATTATTATTATATATTATTATTATTTATTATTATTATTATTATAAAAATAGTATAGTGATGATGATGATGATCTATCTGTTTGTGAATGAAAAATGAAAAGAAATAAACATTATTATTAATTTTCGTAGAAATAAATTTCTAGTTTGTTTTCGACGAACGCTACTTCTCTCTCTCTCTCTCTCTCTCTCCTCTCTTCTCTCTCTCTCTCTCTCTCTCTCTCTCTCTCTCTCTCTAAAAAAAAAAACGTTACGGGATGTATGTGAGATTCCAATTGATTTAACAGTGGGTCATTCCATGTCAATTCACCGGGGTGTTACACCCACCGACACCGAATTACTTGAAATTTGGCACAAATGTTCCCTTCATGAGTTAGGAAAGTGTGCCAAATTATTTTGTCTAAACTTACATTTCGTTTTAGAGGGGGATATAAATTTTGCTATTTTGCCTCAAAATTAAGGTTGTGCGGTGTCGCAAAATCTCAGTGTTTTTTTAAATTTTAAAAAATACTTTCATACATTCAATATTTCTGAAATTGTATGTAAGGCAAATAAGGACTGTAGAATCTAAATATCCAACTATTTTAACCTCATACCTCACAGAAAATTTTATTTTGCCCACCCAAATGCATGACTCCAAATCAACAACTTTTCACCTATGTAGCTTACGGTCAGTCTATCGAAAATGGGTCCTCTTCAATTTTCATAATATTTTTTTCTTAACATCTACTATGTCTGCCTAAGTTCACCAAAGAATTTCGTGAGGGGGTCAAGTCTACTTTAGAAGATATGAACCTGCCAAGTTCAGAGTTTTTTTCCTATGTACGTGCAGGATTTCAGTGAAAGATTATAATTAAAGACAATCATCCTAATGCTCCATGAACTCTGAAAATGTTGATATTGTGCTCAGTGACTTCTTAAACTATTCAATAATATTATCTTATCAATTAAAAAAAAAAAATGAAATACGAGGGTGAGTCAAAAAGTAATGCCATTTTGTTTAGTACAGGTATAATTACCGACACAGGAACATGTATCATGAATTAAAATGAAGTTGGTCCTCTGTGGATCCACTCCCTACTTTCCCACAGTCACTGTTTTTTTTTGTTTTTTTTTTTTTCAATAGTGACAATAATAATAATAAAACTAATAATAATACAACAACAATAATAAACACAACCTATATAAATGGTAAATGGAATAGCCCATTGTTGTACGGTTTCAAAATACCTTGAAGATGGCCCATGATAGGGCAGAAAGTACTCAGTCTATGACATATGGCAAATACATCAGCCAATTTTCGACAGATATTACAAAAATAATCCAGCAATACGAAAAAACAAAGGACAAAACTTGCAAACAGAAAATGGCTGCATTATTTAACAATATATGCCTACAAGAAAAAATGCTGCCTAAATACATACATACATACATACATATATATATATTAAATATTTATAAATATTTATTCTGTTTTAAATGACTTCTTCCTTGTCCCCCCCCCGTATCGGCAGTCTCCAGGCAAACGAAAAAAAAAGTAGATAAATAAAAAACATGCTAAGTCACTATGAAAGTCAACAAGTAAAGAAGTGGACAAGCACGAATAAGTTGGTTTCAGATAAGTAACTGTTTTAATATTTCTTTCTTATAGAAAGGCTGATATATCGAATTTTATGTCTAGCATTTTGCATGTTATCTTTGACTCTAACACAATTTACTCACAGTTTAACTCCAGTGTCACTGAAGATATTAACTCCTGTTTATATCTTTATACCCTATTGTTTACTGCTAATAGTCCGAACTCCAGCGTCTTTGAAAAACATTAATTTGAATTTGCTTACCGAGTTTGATTCTCGATAATCTAAAATGGTACCTGTGGACTTATACTAAGTTAAAACTTTGCTTTTTGGGGGATTTTTTTCTCGGTTGGTGGTCCCGTAGATCTCATCAGATCATCCACCTGCGTTCGCCAAAGTCTCCCAGTCATCTTGCCTCGGCTTGTCACTGATACTTGACTTTGGGGAAGGAGGGCATGCGGTGCGTGTCGCACAAGCGCGCAACATGTAAAACAAAAAACATGTGCAGATATTTCTACAAGTCCCAGAGTGATGGAGGAATGGTGAGGTGTGCAGGCCTGGCGGGATGGAAGCATGCAGATTTGAATCTACATACGGCGTGATTCGTGACCTACTAACGTCACCGCCTTGCTGGTTGAACAGCAACGTGCCTCGGCGAGGTTGTAGGTGAATGAACAGCCCCTTGGTTAACACTGTTCACCCAGCCATTTGGGAAGTGTCTAGAAAAGGTGACCTAAACAAATGCCGGTGCACCTATCAGCTGGCCAGAAAACCAACGTTTCGACGGTTGTCCACATTAGCAGAGCGAAAACTAGAAAATACTACAACACAAAACAAGGCTAAGAATAGCCACCTGGAATGTCTTGACACCTCCCGATCTTGAGAGATTGGGAAACCTCAAACTACGTACTGGCATCGTGACAGGGAAGTATCTCGATAAGGGGCAGACACCGATGTTCTTGCGGAAATCAGCTTCAGTTATAAGGACCAATTGACAGAAGGGGTGGGCTGGATACACATCCTCATAGAAAGACAGGCCGATGATAGCTGTAAGAAGTTTGAGGTAAGGTGACTCGAGCCCTCCATTCTGAAGCGACACATGACAGACGCCATGGAAACATTTCCTACATTGAAGTCTGACCTGTGTGGCAGCGCCTGTATGTCGAGGATTTCATATGTGTGACAGGGTACATAAAAACAAGCTGGATCCGTGGGCCATCTGCGTGCTCACAACTGCTCACATCTGGACTACTTGTAGAAATGGCCTTATTCTGTCAAGAAGCGGCAATCACCATATTATAATATATATATATATATATATAGAGTCAGATTTTAGCCCTGAAGAGCTTTATGCGAAACTAACAGTAGGTTCGTCTGACTCAGTAGATATCCTTATTACTTGGCTCTACTTAGGTATCGAGCACTTTTTACAAATTAGCTTCTCCTAGCGGTTATATGAATATATATATATCTTATATACATATATATGCATATAAATTGTTTTTTCTTTTGGCCAAATACTATACCAATAGATATTTTTTGTTGGTACGAATATCTTGGTCTTTTCTTTTTTTCAAAAATTTTTTCTTCCTGGTTGATGTTTGGTAGTATATTTTTACAATCAAACTCTCTGCCGGGTTTTTTCTCTCCGCAAGGATCTACCAACACGCTTGGTATATTAATATATATATATATATAATATATATATATATATATATATATTTACAGAATCAAGTAACAATATATGTATACAGATTTTTTCAACCCTTGTGTTACATAATAATTGGATCCCTAATACATTTTTAAGGTAGTGTAGAAATCATTATGGCGATCAGTATAGCTGATGGCCTTGAGAGTGAGTGACAGCGTTTGACCTCACTCTGACCTTGCGTTCTGTGGATGATCGTGAGAACCAGAAGGCAATAGAAGGCCCTCTTCGGTTTAAGGATACTAAGTAAGTAAGAGTCAGTTAGAACTTAGAAGCCGAGCTAGCAACATGTTAGCCTCATCTGCGCGATTGTCTGGGTGGGGATTTGGAATAAAGTAACATCTACCTAAATCGAAGTGTTTATTACTAAGAACTAACAATGACACAAGGCTTCTGTAAGGAATGATCCCCAACAGAAACCAGACCCGGAATCCTCAATAGAAGACAAGACGAGACCTTAGAAGATATACCAGACCAAGATAGATGATAGACGATCAGAAGCAAAGCCGGCCAGAAGAATAGACGACCAGAGTAAGACGTAAGAAGGTATATAACGTTATATAGATTTAGTACGGTGAAAAGACCAGTATATAACAGCATACCTATTTAGTGCCGGTAAAGAAGGCGCTATGCAACACTTGATTGACATTGTAACCTAGGCAATTTTATCTTTTGAAAAAAAAATGTGATAATAATGACACTCTCCGTTCCTCCGAAAAAGCGCAGATAAGAAAAATGATCTAGATACACCTATGTTGCCGGCCTCTCAAAACGAGCAGTTTATACTATACAACTTTCATGGTTATTTCCTATAACTCCAACATAAACAAAGGGGAACTACTCTTGACGATAAATTATTTATTTTTTGATCTACTAGGAAAAAAGAAGACGGGGTTAGGGTTAGGGTTAGGGTTTAGGGTTAGTTTAATGGGAAAATAAATAAATAATTTATAATTCATCAAGAGTGGTTTCCCTTTGTTATGTTGTGAGACGACCTGTTCTGCGCTCTGCACCTTCGATGCACGGTGTCTAGATCCCCAAACGTTGTGATATTCTGCGTTGGCCGAGTTGAAGGGCACGAGTCAGAGACAGGTTCACAAGGATTAAAAACAAACAACAACTACAAGTGTTTGTAAACAAGATGCGGATGGAAGAAGGGTGTGTGTGTGATACTTCGCTCTCTATCCAACTGGCTGGCTACTGACTTCCTTGTTGTGATTCGGGCAAACTACTGCTACCAACGTTAACACCTCTAGGGCCCGGGGTTGACTGCCTCAGTGCTGGAGTTTAGCTGTATTTATGTCAAACTCTCCTTCCCTACCCATCTTCTCCGGGCCACACAGATGGCCAGTACTTAAATCCAATTGCCGACTTCTAGTCGTCATTAACCCTTAAAATTAAAGCAATTAAATCTTTTTCCAGATTTAGTGTCTTCAACACTTCGAACATTAATTTTTTTCAAAAGAGATTTCCTCATAAAAATAGCCTCTTTGATTTTAATACCTGGATGCATAAGATATTATCACTAAGTGGCCTAACTTCATGGTGGTCGTACAAGTCTCTTAAACTTTACGGCCTAATCTTTGGATTCGTAAAAAGGTCAACCATCCACCCCTTTTACTTATGCCTGGCTTTAACCTATTCTCTTCTTATTCATTTTTATTTCTGACCATGTTCGTCTTCAATCATAGTATCACAATGTTAGAGTTATAGGAAATAAACACTGTTATAATATTAATACGCAGCTTAATGAAATTTGAAAAATTCGACAAGAGAAGCCCATAATATACTTTCAAGCATTCCTGTCTAATCTTATTATAATAGAGATTGGGTGTCTGTCTGTCACAACGTCACTGCTTACGTCACCATACCCTCAGGAATTGCAGATGTTTATCACTGAGGATTTGGTTTGATTTGTTTGTTTTTCGGCATATCAACCTCAGTGGGTCATTTAATGCGATAAAGTTTTGAAATAAATCAATTCTTAATGGATAATACAATTTTTTAATAAATACATTTTTCTATTTAACCATAGATGGTTACCCTAACAGGTACTACCACTCCGCGGTCAGAGTGGACCAGGGGCAATGGTGATGAATGGGGTGCTCCACATTCCCCAAAC
>CM042181.1:16204467-16241967 GCA_023376005.1 Doryteuthis pealeii | reverse complement strand
TGAGAGAGAGAAGAGAGGGACAAATAAAGTCAGAGAGCGACAGACAGACAGACAGACAGAGAGAGAGAGAGAGAGAGAGAGAGAGAGAGAGAGGCTAGAGAAATAAGACAGAGACATCGAGACAGACAGACATACAGAGGAGGGTGGAAGAGAGAAGAAACAGAGAGATAAGGACAGTCAGAGAGAGAGAAGGGGTAGATAGACAGAGATGGGGAGGGAGAGAATATAGACATAGAGAGAGAGGGGCGGGAGAGAGAAGAGACAGACAGATTAAGACACTCAGAGAGAGAGAGAGAGGATGGCGGGGGGGTTATGCGTATGTTAAAAAATTAAATTTAATAGCACGATGAATACATTTTATTTTTATTTTTATTGTTTTATGACTAAACTTTAGTTATAACCCAATGGATTAAATCCATAATAATAATAATAATTTATTATTATTATTATTATTATTATTATTATTATTATTGTTATTATTATTATTGTTATTATTGTTATTATTATTATTATTATTATTATTACTAGTAAATATATGCACCCTCCGGGTGCAAGTATTTAAGTTTTAATGTGATAGAGTATTGTATTAAATTAGAAAGGCTAATAAAACTAAATAAGAATGCAGATAAAAAGATTTGAAACAGAGGGGGGTATAACCGAAAAATAGAACAACTGAAACTCACTCTTCCATCACTCTCGTCTTTCATTGTTATTTTTTCTAATTTAAGTATTTAGTTAAAAGAGGAATAAAGAATAAAATGACATTTATTTTTTCTTGTTAATGGATTTCATTTAAGGTTTATTGAAGAGATTTTTGCTTATATTCATTAAAATAAAACAAAACAGTTAGAAATCAATAATACTAAGCACACATTTATTAAAATCACATTTTTAATATCAATATGCAAATTAGCCTTCTCGTTCACACTGTAAACCGCTATTTTGTTGTATATATAAATATAATTGCATGTTGTTAGTATGTAGATATACTTAACAGTAAATTGTAAAACAATTTTATCAATAATTGAGGTTTAAATAAAAATGAATTCATGGTCAATATCAAAGGGAATTGTGACTTGAGTAGTGATTTAGTTTCGGTTACTGACAGAAAAGCACACAATCTCCATTATAATAAGATTGTTATTGTTATTATTATTATTATTGTTGTTATTATTATTATTATTGTTATTATTATTATTATTATTGTTATTGTTATTATTATTATTATTATTGTTATTATTATTATTATTATTATTGTTATTATTATTATTATTGTTATTATTATTATTGTTATTGTTATTATTATTATTATTATTGTTGTTGTTGTTGTGTTGTAGTAGTAGTAGTAGTAGTAGTAGTAGTAGTAGTTGTTGTTTTTGACCGCTCTAGTTATATCGATCTACTAGTAGTAGTAGTATTTACAATGTCGGTCGATACATACTACTATTGCTCGTTTTTCTTAGAAAATGATTTACGTTTCCATAGAAAGAAAAAACAATCATATAATACAATTTTATAATCAAAGCTTTTCTTAAGGTGAGTAGACGTTTTTTTTTTTTCGCTCCATTTAAGAATATTTACGTTCTGTATTTAGTATTTAACATTTCGAATACAAATACTTATCAAATATCTTAATTGATTATAATAAGGGACTGGCCTTTTTGTCGTCTGCTAGGAATTTTAAAATCAACTGAAATTTAACATAGCTAAAAACAAGTTACGATAAGAGTTTTTTTTTTTTTTTAACTGTACGATCTTTAATTGTTTTTACGAGATTTTTGATAAACAAAGTTCGGAAATATTTATTTCCGTTTTATTCAAGATGGTCTAAACTGATTAATTGGTGGTCCCTAGTAATTAGTATCGAAAATGACCAACTCGCAAAACATTTTACGCCCCCAACATAAGGGGGGTCAAAATTAAGTGACCTGAAAAAAATCAGAAAGTTTTAAAATAAAATAAATAATGTATTATTAAGATTATTACGGAAATAATGAAAA
The DNA here is from genome assembly GCA_023376005.1 of Doryteuthis pealeii. Taxonomy (NCBI): domain Eukaryota; kingdom Metazoa; phylum Mollusca; class Cephalopoda; order Myopsida; family Loliginidae; genus Doryteuthis; species Doryteuthis pealeii. Next base: position 16,239,967 of record CM042181.1, on the reverse strand, counting down.
TTCATTGATATAAACATTGAAAATTTTATTAAAATCCGATAATTCCCTGATTTTTGGTAAATTATTTTCTGTAGGGGTCAAAAACGCATTTTAAGCTCATTTTGCCAGTAGCTAGATTATTAGGTACCACCAATTTGACCCTGTGCAATTTACCCCCCCCCCCTACATTTAACACAATGAAACTTGCAGAAAAATTAATACTTTCTTGAAAAGTTTTTTCCATTCGAAAGAAAAAACATTAAATAAACTCCTGATGATTTTTAAAATTTTTTATCAGCATACGAAAATAATGAAAATTATGATTGAAAAACAATGTTTTCATTTTTTCACTGTTAAATCAACTGAAATTTAACGTAGCTAAAAACAAGTTACGATAAGAGGATTTTTTAAAAATTCTATGAAAAATCAATTAATGGTCCGATTTTCACGAAAATTTCCATAAATGTTTACCATTGGATGTAAATACATCTGAAATAGTTTTTTTCTAAAATATATTAGGGGAAATTTTTTTACGATGTCTATCACCCCCCCCCCCTATTTTATTTTATGAGATAAAAAAAAAATGATGTGGAAAAAAAATTTGGTACTTTTTTTCTATAAAGATAAGAGTCTGAATAACTATATCAATGAAATTGTATAACGTACCGAATTATAGTTTTTTTAGGAAAAAATAATGAAATCGGAAATAAAAAGTGCAAAAAAAATGTCATAATATTAATATTTGAAAACTTTTTTTTCTTATGTAATTGGTATGTACTATATTCTATTAAATTGTCAAAAAAAAAATTTTTTTTTAAGAAATTAATTTTTACGAGATTTTCAATCTTTTGTGTGATTAAATATTTTATTTTCTGCGTGAAATAAATTAAATTTTTTTTTTTCCTGTGGAAAAAAATCAAAATTTTCACGGATATTTAAAAACATGAATTTTAGAATTCAGGTGAACTAAAAGTTGGTCCGATCCGTGCTCGATTAATATTTTTAAAAGAATTTGTTTTATTGTTGAATAGTAATGTGTGATTCTTAGAATGTACGGAAGAGCAAAACTGACATATGACGAGACGCTTCTCGGTAACTAAAGTTTGTTTTTCTGAGCGTAAAAAAATATTTTATTTAACTTTTACGACCAATTAGAATAAAAATAATATATTGAATGATTGTTTTATCAGTTTTTCTCTTAGAAAAAATATTCAAATTTTCATTTTATTTTCGATTTTAAGAATTAATACTAAAACCGAAGACATTTTTTAACGTCAATTTCACTGCGAAATTTTAAGATTAAAGTTTTTCAAGTTTTTATTCATAGTAAATTGTAATATTAAAGTTTTTAAAGATTTTATTCATTTTAAATTGTAATATTAAAGTTTTTAAAGATTTTATTCATTTTAATAGAAAAAATTTGGCTAAAAAAGTTTGTCCGTTACACCCATCCGTACTTAGATGCATAACTGTAAGAGGGTAATAATATGTATTTCTTTCTCTCTAAATCGCGGCCTGAAAATTACCCTTTCGCACGTAATATGGATAGGTTTGTTTATTTTTTAAGATAACGATGTAATTTTTCCCAATCGGATAATTTGATCTTTGAATTAACTATTTTTCTCTGTAACAACCCTGTACGATCTTTTTTTAACGAGATTTTTGATAAACAAAGTTCGGAAATATCTATTTCCGTTTTATTCAAGATGACCTAAACGGTCTGGTGGTACCTATAGATTATACCTAATATTAATTCGGACTGTTGTCCTCATCTTTATTGTGTAAACACGACATTCAGTCCACTGTAAACTTGGGCTATTTTCAGATGTTTCAGATGTTTCAGATGTTTGTTTTTTTAATTACTTAAAAATTAGGTACCACCAATTTTCCCTGTGAAATTTGCCCCCCCTATATTTAACACAACGAAACTTGCATAAAGGTTAATATTATCTTTAAAACTTTTTGTCGATTCGAAAGAAGAAACATTAAACAAACACCTGATGATTTTTTAAAAAAATGTTCAGCTTACGGAAATAATGAAAATTATAAACGAAAAACAATGTTTACATTTTGCTCTGTTAAATCGATTGAAATTTAACGTAACGAAAAACAAGTTAGAGACTTTTTTTTTTATTTCTATAAAAAATCAATGGTCCGATTTTCACGAACATTTCCATAATTACTTACCTTTTAATGAAAATATGTTTTAAACAGTTTTTTTTTTCCCTAAAATATATTATGGGAAATATTTTTACGAGGTCTCTGCATCCCCCTATCTTATTTTATGAAATATGAAAAAATGAACCGACAGAAAACGATTTTTACATTTTGTTCTATAAAGATAAGAGTCTGAATGATTATATCAGAAGATTTTTATAAGTTTTTATGCCAGAGTTTTTTTTAGTAAAAGAACCATGAATACAGAATTCTGCTAAAAAATATCATTAAAGAAACTAACCCTGTTGTAAATAAACGGACTGTTTTACTTATTTTTCTTCCTTCAATATGGCCTAAACTGGTTACGTGACCTATTTTGGTGGTGCCTATTGCTTTGGTAACAAATTGTAAATAAATAAACTTTTTTTTTAAATCATAGTCATATTTATTAGAAATACGAAAATTACAATGTATATTTTAATTCGATATCAGTTCAGTTAGTCTTTGCATAAATCTATTAATAATGGAGATTCGCTTCCGGTTTTTGTCTGTAACAAAAATTACGTCACTGCTTACGTCACATTACCCAAAATCGTCATAACAGAATAAATACACTCAAAATTTGAACATGCAACATTAGACAGTCTTCATTGTTTTTTAAAACAAGTTTTAATAAATACATGACTGGTATTATATATCTATATATAGTTTGTTTTATTTTAATACATATGTAACACTATTAAAGTGTTGTGGGTTGATTGGCGATCTGTTAATTAATTACTACTTATTTAAAACTACCCTAATTATTAAATATGGTGGTTTGTTAAAATTAAAAGTAATAGTAATAATGGTGGTAATAATAGTAGTAGTAGTAGTAATAATAATAATAATAATAATAATAATAATAATAATAATAATTGTTTATATTACAAATATAAATTTATTTGACAAATAAGATTCCAGTTTTTGACAAGTTGGTCAACAATTTCAAAAACTTAGATAAATAAAACAATGGTTGGCCTTGACTCGTTGGAGTTGGAATAACCCAAATGGAAAGATACAAGCTAGGCTGGCACAAGGCCATTTAGACACGTAGGCAATAGTATCGAGTGGCTGGCCAATCAGAGACATATGTTAGGGTGGGGAGGTCTGGATCCCATAAATAACAGACCAGAAGAGACAGAAAGGAACAGACTGAAGAAAGAGGAGAAGAGAGAAGCGGAGTCAGACACTCCGAAACCAGGGAGCTCGCCATAGCTCGGGGCCCTTGATACAACTTTACCGTCCATACTACATTCTGATGTCTTGCCACTCGGTACGAAATTGATAACTTAGCCAAAAACTAGCTGTAGATCGCCAATCAACTGACAAAGAAATCACCTCGCTCCTTTGTAAAATAAATGTATATATTTTGTACATAAGCATCAAAAAGCGTTGTGTTCAATTGTTTTGTTGATCCGTTGACAGCTTTTGGTTATTTAATCTTATTTCAGCCGAGTTGTTAAAAGGAACGAAACCAGCTCTTTTTCAGCCTTCCTGTAAATCAACTGACAACATAAGAACGGGAGGTTGGAACGGGCAGTTTCGACGACTGTAATACTGAGCCAGAGCATCGTTCTCATACATACATACATACATACATACATTGAGACCGTGCCCCAGCACATGTAGGCTACAGTCCCAAGCCGATTATCGTTCAGTTGTGTCGGATGTAAAAAGTGGCCGAATAAATTGTCCTTTATTATTAAAATGATATCACCCCAAAATTCCAATTTTTTTCGCGCATAAGTTTATTGCCGCAAGAATTAATAAAATAAGTTTTAAGTGATTAAAATACGTATAGAACGAAAATAGCTCCGAATTCAATTAGCCAATGAGATTACAGATTTTATCTGGAATGTAAACATCAGCTGGTGTTCTGTGTTTATGAAATAAAAAAAATATTAATTTAGAATGACCCTCAAAACACCCCCAAAAAATTCCTAATAATATGCTTTAGTAACTAAAGTAATAATGCTTTAGTAACTAAGTAAACAATTTTTTTTTCAGGAAAAATTTCAAAATATAATTTTCAATTAAAGAACTGGCTTTTTAGAAAAAAAATTTTTTTTTTTAATGAACCTAAAATGCGTATGACTTTAGCCCCCCTACAGAAAATAATTTACCAAAAATCAGGGAATTATCGGATTTTAATGAAACTTTCAGTGTTTATTTATCAATGAACGATCTTTATAATGCATTATTTATTTTATTTCAAAACTTTCTCATTTTTTTCAGGTCACTTAATTTTGACCCCACCTTATGTTGGGGGCGTAAAATTGTTTTGGTCATTTTCGATACTAATTACAGTATAAATAAAGAGATAAAAGACCGAACTTATGAATAGAAACAACAAAATTTACGCGATATGCGAAATACTATTATTTTTTTTTATTTTTTCTAAAAGCAAATTCGTTATTACTCATTTTATTTACGTGACTTGTTGTCACATGATTCGAATACTATTATTTTTTTTATTTTTTCTAAAAAGCAATTCGCTTATTACTCATTTTATTTACGTGACTTGTTGTCACATGATGCGAAATACTATTATTTTTTTTATTTTTTCTAAAAAGCAATTTCGTTTATTACTCATTTTATTTACGTGACTGTTGTCACATGATTCGAAATACTATTATTTTTTTTATTTTTCTAAAAAGCAATTCGTTTATTACTCATTTTATTTACGTGACTTGTTGTCACATGATGCGAATACTATTATTTTTTTATTTTTTCTAAAAAGCAATTTCGTTATTACTCATTTTATTTACGTGACTTGTTGTCACATGATTCGAAATACTATTTTTTTTTTTTTTCTAAAAAGCAAATTCGCTTATTACTCATTTTATTTGACTTGTTGTCACATGATGCGAAATACTATTATTTTTTTTATTTTTTTCTAAAAAGCAATTTCGCTTATTACTCATTTTATTTACGTGACTTGTTGTCACATGATTCGAAATACTATTATTTTTTTTTTTTTCTAAAAAGCAAATTCGCTTATTACTCATTTTATTTACGTGACTTGTTGTCACATGATGCGAAATACTATTATTTTTTTTTATTTTTTCTAAAAAGCAATTTCGCTTATTACTCATTTTATTTACGTGACTTGTTGAGCAAATTCGCTTATTACTCATTTTATTTACGTGACTTGTTGTCACATGATCGAAATACTATTATTTTTTTTATTTTTTCTAAAAAGCAAATTCGCTTATTACTCATTTTATTTACGTGACTTGTTGTCACATGATGCGAAATACTATTATTTTTTTCTTTTTTCTAAAAAGCAAATTCGCTTATTACTCATTTTATTTACGTGATTTGTTGTCACATGATGAGTCCACGTTTTCTTAGAAAATTTTATGCTTTTTGGAAGGTAAAATGCACATAAAACATTTTTTGTCGCTAACAACTGTTGCATCTTCTTCGCTGGAGGTGGCCATTTTTACTTATTCATATTTCGAACACACGATTTTCATTCGCTTATTCCGTTTTCGGAGCTACTCCATTTTGCTTCGTATTTTTTTACAAAGTAGTCCGTTTAAATTTTACTTTTCGCATAATATCAAGATATGCCACGATTGCGAAAACTTTTTATTAACCTTTTTGATTTTTAATTAATAATTACGCTAAAATTATTACCGCTAATTGTTGAGCATCGTAACTCGAAAACTAAGCCCTTTTTGACGCCTGGGACTGTAGCCTAATGTTATTATACATATTTAAAGTTTACATTTCAAATTGTTTTACTTTTTAATCCTTTAATGAATTTGATGATTTTACTTACTTAGGGTACAAACTCATTGACATTGAATTTTTTACTCCCACCCCTCAGGCAATATGTTTTAAAACTCTATTTTTATATCGCCCGGAGGGTGTTTTTTATTTTGTACTAGTAATAATAATTTTAAACCGTGAACTCGATTTTAGTAATAAAAATAGGGAAATTTGAATTAGTTTTACTGCAATTTACACGTTGATTCAATTGTTGAAAAAATCCTTGTTTTTACAAAACAAATTTACCCCCCCCCCCCCCCCCATTGAAAAAGTTGAGAAAGAATCAGGAAATTATCCGATTTTAATGAAATTTTCAGTGTTGATTTATCTATGAATGAATCTTATAATGCATCAGTTATTTTATTTCGAAACTTTCTGATTTTTTTTCAGGTCACATAAATAAACGAATTTTATTTTATATTCAAAATATTTAATTAAAAATATTTTAACTTCTCCTTGGTATAGCGCTAGTGAAAAGGGGATAGTCTCCCTCACTGTCTGGCTGATGCCGACTTTAGGCCACAACTTTACTTTATTATTTTGTTTTGCTGAATTTTTGGGATGAGACTTGATGTTTATTATTTTGATTTTTCATACTCTTGTCCTCATCTTTACTATGGTATGTAAAAACACGTTTCGGCTGCTCTATCCTCCGGCCTTCTTCAGGAGCTCCCTATCTATTTGAGCCTAGCAATAACCCAACCTAAGAAATCATTTTGAATTCACTAATTTGATAATAAAATTGATAATATTTTTTCTTTTTTTTTTTTTTCCTTTTTTTCCAGAAAATTTCTGTAGAGAAACATTTAACGCTATGGCAGCCAGCAACTTACAATTTGATGTGGGTTTGCGAAATCCAAATTTTAAACCCGACTCATCTTCCGATTCCGAACTTTCATCAAATTATTCAGATGAAGAAATCAAAAAGACGCCAAAAGCGCCAATTCCAAAAAAGGTAATTTTTTTTTTAAAGCGTTTTATAAATTGCTTGAAGCATTGTGTTTGTATTTTAATGTTATTATTCTCTTGGGTATAAGCCATAAACCACTTCCTGTGTGAAAATAAATAATCAACATTGCATTCTGGGTAAAATGAATCTTCTATTAATATATAAAAAGTCAGATTCTTGTAGACCATTTAATACAATGTTATATTCTCTTGGGTGTTAAGCCATAAACCACTTCCTGTGTGAAATATATAACCATCAACATTGCATTCTGGGTAAAATGAATCTTCTTATTAATATATAAAAAAGTCAGATTCTTGTAGACCATTTAATACATTTTTTTACAATTTGCTTGAAGCATTGTGTTTATATTGGTTTGGTGGTTGGTTTTGAAGGCTATCACATTTTTTCAGGTTCCCCTTTCACATAAGTTCATAAATTCTAACCCTTTTAACATCGCATTCCCCAAACAAAATGGGAAGCATATTTCACATAAACCAAGGGAAAATTAAATTAAATTGAACATACATGTGATGTAATGAATATGCAAATACCTAGGCACCCCCTCACTATAATCTGATTGGATAGTGTCCTCCATAAATACTCAACACTGTCGTGGTACCAGCACCTACTAGCCTACTTGCAAGACTACCACGCCGACTGCTCGGAAGATGTACTGCTATTACTGCTACTCGACGCACCACCTTCTACTTACCTGCGAGAATATACCTTACTACAACTTTATAATATATCCCGGATATATCAGCTTATAACATAAATTAGAATTAGCATTTGCAACTTGCAAGAGGTGAGATTTCCTGTCTATAAGTAATGTATATATGTATATATATATATATATATATATATATATATATGTTGTTCTGGTTAAATTCATTATTTTATATAAAAAAGAATCCGCAAAATGTATTATGTTTTCAGAAAAAAAAATTTTCAGAAAAAAATTTATTCTTTTTATACATAGTAAGATAAAAAGATAATGAAAACATAATACATATATATATATATAATTGTTGAGAAATTTTGGTATATATAAGGTGTGTGCCAGTTCCCCGCTTATACTTATAGACTGGCCAAGGTCACGTGATTGACTCTTCTAACCAATCACTGGCAGTACTAATGGCCTGATAAGATACTTACTCCCCCCCCCCATATTGGTCACACATCAAATACACTCTTTGACAACGGATCTTTACCAATACTCACGAAGGACTTATACGATTGCCAGTAACTCAGGACACTTTAGTAACCAAAGGATTCACATTGTGGACGGACTCTTTATCGAGGATTCCACCAGATAAGCGCTTCTGCTATAAGGCCAAGCAATGGCCCTTAAAAACTTAATAATATAATGGAAAATGAATGTGAAAAGTATTAGCATATGAAGGCGCTCAATGCTAAAATCGCAGAACAGGTTTAAAATCAAAGGTTAAATATTATTGATATAATATCCCGTAGATCTTGTTAGATCACCCACCTGCGTTCCCCAAAGTCTCAGTCATCTTGCCTCGGTTTGTCACTGATACTTGACTTTGGGGAAGGAGAGCATGCGGTGCGGGTCGCACAAGCGCACAACATGTCAAACATGTGCAGATATTCCTACAAGTCCCACAGTGATGGAGGAATGGTGATGTGTGCTGGCCTGATGGGCTGGAAGCACACAGCTGTGAATCTACATGTGACACAACTCTTGACTCATATAACGTCACTGCCTTGCTGATTGAACAGCAACGTGCCTTTGGAAGGTCGTGAGTGACTAAGCAACCCCTTGGGTAACACTGTTCACCCAGACATCTGGGAAGTGTCTAGAAAAGGTGACCTAAACAAATGCCTGCTCACCTATCAAGCTGGCCAGAAACCTGCAGTTTGATATATGTCCACATTAGCAGGGCAAAAACAAGAAAATATTATGTTACATATTAATTGGATCCCTATTACTTTTTAAGGTAGTATAGAAATCCTTATGGCGATCAGTACAGCTGATGGCCTTGAGAGTGAGTGACAATGTTTGACCTCACTCTCACCTTGCTTTCTGGGGATAGAATCGTGAGAAACGGAACCCCGATAGAAAGCCCTTTCCGGTTTAAGGTGGGCAACTCAGTAAGTCAGTTGCAGTTAGTCAGTTGCAGAGTTAGAAGCTAGCAAGATGTGACTCTTCGCGTGCATTTGTCTGGTCTGGGGTTCCAGAATAAACTAACATCCAAAGTAAATCGAAGTCTTGTTGTTATTACTAAAAGCTAACAATGACACAAGGCTTCTGATAAGAAATGGTCCCTAGCAGAACCAGACACGGGACCCAGATAAGAAAGACCAGACGAGACCATTAGAAGATAGAAGACAGAAGACTAGACGATCAGAAGACGGCCGGAAGAATAGACCAGAGTAAGACGTAACTATATGGTACCGTGACGAACGGCTAAACAATTACAACAAAACCCTAGGCTAGAACAGCCAACTCTTTCTCTCATCTTGAGAGCTTGGAATCTCTCTTTTATATCATAGGAAACTGCCAGCCCAAAACAATCAATGGATCTGCGAGATTAACTTTTTTTCATACCCCCTTTCTACCCAGGCAATGGCTGCACCACCTGACCCTGTGATACTATGCATGGCACTGGGGTGCATAGGTGCAGAGTGCATCTGTGGGGGTCATGTGTGTAGTGTATATATATTATATATATATGAGGTTAAGTAACAAACAAATGTGTTTTATTTTATATGGCTTTTAGCCGACAATTTTTGGAGGATATGTGCTTAATTGAATCATACCTAATTTTGAAAATTAATTAGTTAATAATTAATGAATTTAGGCGGGCATATATGTTCAAATGAAGGCTAAACAAATCGAGAAAATATCAATCCCTGAATGTACATTTCGACCTATTAGGTCTCATCATGTCTATAACCTTGCTGATGAGAACATATATGCCTGCCTAAATTCATTAATTATTAACTAATTAATTTTCAAAATTAGGTATGACTTCAATTAAGCACATATCCTCCAAAATATATATATATATATATATATATATATATATATATATGACCAGTTTGTGCGGATGCAGATGCTGCATAGAGGACCTCCTGAGAATGATAAGTGATAGGGACAGATGGAGAGATTTTCATGGATGTCTGTATTAACAGTGCGACATGATGATGATATGATGATGATGATGATGAATGATATTAAAGCTGAGTAATGCAATGATTGTTTGCTAAAGCCTTTTTTTCCCTACTTAGTTTAATGACACAAAATACATGCCAAAATATTCCTTAGTTTTGGGATTATGGATATCTGTGCTAACAGCGCACATGATGATGATGATGATGATGATGATACTAAAGCTGAGTAATGCAATGATTGTTTGCTAAAGGCTTTTTCCCTACTTATAATGACACAAAATACATGCTAAAATATTCCTTAGTTTTGGATTAAGTTATGGATAGCTGTGCTAACAGCGCGACATCATGATGATGATGATGATGATGATGATATAAAGCTGAGTAAAGCAATGATTGTTTGCTAAAGCCTTTTTTTCCCTACTTAGTTTAATGACACAAAATACATGCCAAAATATTCCTTTGTTTGGGATATAAGTATTTAAGCTTTCAGTTTTTGGCATTTTATTGAACCTATTAAAAAAAACAATTCAATTATTAACTAAGGAACAGAGCACCTTAATATGCGCCCCTCCCCACTTCTATTATTATAACAAAACTGTCCCGTTGCTATGGTAACAAATACTTACTCCGTGATTCTGAAGTTGGATGGGATTGATGAGGTGAATCTTTAGATGAAGGCTGAAAAAAAAAAGAAAGAATTATCAGAAAAATGTATATATATATATAAATATATATATATATATATATATGAAAATATATGGAAATTAATCCGACAGTATGAAATATAACATTTGAAAAAACATATGATGTTTGTTATGTGATGCTGACAGGCCTGTTTCAACCAAAACGATAAGTGTGCTTCATCAACAAGAGCGCACATAACGAGAAGAAAATATCCGTTAAAAGATAAGACTGTTTACAAATCGAACGCTGATATCAACCGCTGAAAATTTTTTGAAAATGCATGTTCTGTTTTAAAAATAAAAATTAAATAAATTTTATTTTAATTAAAAATCAGAAGCATTATAGTTCAAGGTAAACTCAAAAGATTTATTGTTAAAAATTGTAAAATATATAAAAAATGTAAAGTGGGTATCAAAATAGTATAGTATATATTTCAGCTGTTAACAATATACAAGTCCACATGGTAATTTGAAGAAAGATGTTAAGGTTCCAAAATTTACTAGTGGTGGTTTTGATACCACTTTACATTTTTTATATATTTTTACAATTTTACAATAACTCTTTTGAGTTTTACCTTGAACTATAATGCTTCTGATTTTTAATTAAAAATAAAATTTATTTTATTTTTATTTTTAAAACAGAACATGCATTTTCAAAAAATTTTCAGCGTTGATATCAGCGTTCGTTTTGTAAACAGTCTTTTTAACGGATTTTCTTCTCTCTATGTCGCTCTTTGATGAAGACCAACTTATCGTTTTGGTCGAAACAGGCCTGTCAGCAATCACATAACAAACATCATATGTTTTTTCAAAATGTATATATATATATATATATATATATATATATATATATATTATATATAAAATGTTGTTCTGGTTCCAACGGGAGAAAATGTAATATTTTATAAAAAAAAAAAGGTCGCGCAAAATGTATCGTTCTCAGAAAAAATGTTTTATTCTTTTTATTCACATACGCAACACGTGTTTCAGATATTCTGTATCTTCTTCAGGCTTTGATCTATACATATATTGATATACATATATATATATAACACACATATACACATTATATATACATAGGTTGTGCGTGTTTCTGTAATTTTTCTGTTATCATATATATATATATATATATATATAATATATTATATGTGGAAAAAATGAGTAAAGAAAAGAAATGTAGATGGATAAAAATGAATTTTATCGATATCACTTTAATCGATATCACTTACACATGTGTTTTGGTCCGTTTATCGAAATGTATACGGATTTACGCTATTATTATTATTAAAATAATCAGATGAAGTTGAGATGATGATGATGATAATAATAATAGGAAAAATGTAAAAATATTCCGTACACAGAGAGATTTTGCTGACCTTCATCGGACTGAATTTTTTGATTTAAAAAAAAAAAAAAATCTAAAATAGACGGAAGGTTGCCAACAATATATATATATATAAGTATAGATAAAAAGGGTATGAAAAACACACAATGCTGTTAAAATGAAAATATTTTATATCATATTCATAGCTAATATTGAACAATATTTTGATGAGTCCGGATTAAAAACAAGCTCTGAAGATGATTTTTATAAATCAAAAATATGTTCAATATTAGCTATGAATAATATAATAATATTTTAATTTTAACAGCATTGTGTGTTTCATCTCCTTTTATCTATATTATATCGTCGGATTCATTTCCTTACTTCTTAACTTCTTATATATATATATATATATAAAAAATATATATCTATATCTCTTCTCTCTCTATATATATATATATATATTAGTCATCCACAGACACGTATTTCGAAGTTACTTTTTATTGCGGCTTGACTTTTAACAGCTACCTTGTGCTGGACATAGCAATCTTTTGTCTGCCGTTCCTTACCCTTGCAGCCATCAGTGAACAATTAATTGATACATTTGTTTTACAATCACCAGAGAACTCAAGTCTGTAAACAGTGACAGGCGAGTAACAGCCAGATTTAATTCTACTTAAAGGTAAAAGTCATAAAGTAAAGTTGTTGGGCTGGCCTAAATCAGTGAGGGAGTCTATCCCCTTTTCACTAGGCAGACCAAGGAGATTGTTTTTGTGTCTAAGGTGGAGCACCACACCTACCATGAGTTCCTTACTTTACCACACAGATCCCTGTGCTACTCATCACGCTGAGTGGCAAGGGCGGTATCGAACTAGGAACCTTGTGGTTTCTAGCCAAACGCTCTACCAACTGAGCTAACCCGGCCCTCTCACAATTTATGAGGAATCATAAATTGTAATAAATAGTTTTTTGTGAGGGGGTGGGGATTTTTATGTTCCCCCTTTAGTTCCCTCAAATTTTATCCTTGTAGAATAATTAAATTTTACTTACCAAACCAAACTTCAAGTTGACCTGGTTCTTGGTTGCTGATCTTTCTGGGCACCCTTGGCAATCTCAACTACAGCATCCTAGAAAAATATTGGATATCTTTTGTTTTACAGTGAGATAAATAATACAAGTGGGCTGAAAGTACACAGATTATATCCCCTGCGGAGAGAGTAAATGCATCTCCACCCCGACAACCACAAAAAAACTGCATCTGGTGGTGAGGCTTATGTTCTAGAGCTCTAGGGTGTGGAGTGCTCCTTCATTGTTACTCCCAGGTCCACTGGGTATATAACATATACAGGAAATAAAAAAGAATCAACGCCACTGCAGTGTCTGGCAACCAACAGACACAGACAGATACAGACACACAACCAGACCGACAGACAGACACAGACACACACACACACACACACACACACACACACAAGACAGACAGACAGACAGAGACACACAGATAGACAGACACAGATCACACACACACAGACATAGACACACACACTCACACACACACAGACAGACAGACACAGATCACACACACACAGACAGACAGACATAGACGCAGACACAGACACAGACACACAAACACACATACATAGACACAGACACACACACACACATACATAGACACAGAGACAAACACAGACAGACAGACAGACACACACACACACACACACACACAACAAATAAACAAACTACTAAGTTCTGTCTTAACCCCCCCCCCCCCCAAGGGATATGCCAAATCTGAGGCCCCCTTGATCAATCAGCTGTTCACGTCAAGCCGTAGCATCTATAAGATTGCCCCAACTCTATTGCCCTTATAGCAAGCTCCAACCCTTTTTATCATATATGTGCTAAAAGGCAGTGGCTGAGATCTTCATATCCTGGGAATTACGTTAAAATATCTGATGGTGAGGTTCCAGTTCTGGAGGTCTGGGGAATGTGGAGTACCCCTTCATCACCATTGTCCTCCAGGTCCACTCTGACCCGGAATGGTAGTACCTGTTAGGGTCTCATCTATGGGTTAAACAGAAAAATGTGTTTTTTTTTAAATTTGAGTATCCATTATGAATGAATTTATTTCAAAACTATGTCAGCATTAAATGACCCACTGAAGTTGATATGTCATAAAAAATCTTAACATTTTGACCATCTGATGATTGCGAAATACGCATAAAACTGTAGTTACGGGATATTGGTGATTGCCACTTCTTTACAGAAGAAGGCCATTTCTAAAGTAGTTCAGTTGTGAGCACGCAGATGGCCCAAGGATCCAACTTTGTTTTGACATACCCTGTCACACATATGAACCCCTTCCACGTCTTCCTCTTATATGCGACCATACATGACTGAGAAGCCCAACCCTCGATAGGCAGGCCCTGCTACACAGGTCAGACTTAAATGTAGGAAATGTTTCCATGACGTCCGTCATGTGTCACTTCAGGATGGAGTGTTCAAGCCGCCTGACCTCAAATTTCTTACAGCTACCATCGGCCTGTCTTTCCAAAAGAATGTGTACCCAGCCCACCCCTTCTGTCAAATGGTCCTTATCGCTGAAACTGATTTCTACAAGGGCATTGATGTTGACACCATATCAAGACGATCCTTTGCCATGATACCAGTTCATCGTTCGGGTTTTCCAATCTCTCAAGATTAAGAAGAGTCCGGACATTCCAGGTGGCTGTTCTTAGCCTAGGGTTTTTGTAATATTTTCTTGTTTTGCCCGGCTAATGTGGACATATGTCAAACTGCAGGTTTCTGGCCAGCTTAATAGGTGATACAGACACACAGACAGACAGACAGACACAAACGCACACACACAGACACACACAAATAAATAAACAAACTACTATGTCGGTCTTAACCCCCCACCAAATCTGAGGCCCCTCTGATCATGTCAAGCCCTAGCATCTATAAGATTGCCCCAACTCTATTGCCCTTATGGCAAGCCCCAACTATTTTATTCATATATGTGCTAAAAGGCAGTGGCTGAGGATCTTCATGTCCTGGGAAATACGTTAAACTCTATCTGATTGTGAGGTTCCAGTTCTGGAGATCTGGGGAATGTGGAGTACCCCTTCATCACCATTGCCTCCAGATCCACTCTGCACCGGAATGGTAGTACCTGTTAGGGTCTCATCTATGGGTTAAACAGAAAAATGTGTTTTAAAAAAAATCAAAAAATCAAAAAAAAAATCAAAAAAATCGCTGAAACTGACTTCTACAAGGGCATTGATGTCGACCCCATATCACACGATACCAGTTCATCGTTCGGGGTNAAAAGAGAGAGTATCCCACCCTATTGCGCTATGGCAAGCCCCAGCCCTTTTATCATGTATATGCTACAAGGCAGTGGCTGAGGGTCTTCATGTCTGAAGTGAACCACCGGCTCAGTTGGGTGTGAAAAACTCGAATGTGAAATAATTAAAATAACGAAAACACCTGGACATGGTTGAAAAAAGGAAACCTCAATAGAGAAAGCGAGTCCCTTATAATTGCAGCATAAAACAATTCCATAAGAACAAATTATATCAAAGAAAAAATTGATAAGACACAACAAACCAGTAAATGTAGACTGTGCGGTAACAGAGATGAGACTGTAAACCATGTAAGCTAGGCATGACTGGGTTGGGAAGGTGATCCACTGGGAATTATGCAAAAAATTAAACTTTGACCATACAAAAAAAAAAAATGGTACATGCACAAACCAGAATCTGTTCTTGAGAATGAAACGCATAAAATTCTCTGGGACTTCGAGATAAAGACGGATCCCCCTATCCCAACCAGGAGACCAGACTTAGTGCTGATTAACAAAAAAAAAGAAAAAGAAAAAAGAGAACGTGTCAACTGGTGGACTTTGCGGTCCCAGCAGATCACAAGGTGAATCTGAAGGAAAATGAAAAGATGGATAAATACCTGGACCCTGCCAGATAATTGAAAAAGTTGTGGAACATGAGAATGAAAGTAATATCAAATTAATGATGAGAC
This sequence comes from Doryteuthis pealeii, assembly GCA_023376005.1. Lineage (NCBI taxonomy): Eukaryota > Metazoa > Mollusca > Cephalopoda > Myopsida > Loliginidae > Doryteuthis > Doryteuthis pealeii. Next base: position 16,223,886 of record CM042181.1, on the reverse strand, counting down.
AATAAACCATTATTAAGCGAATGTAACAAACTAGCACAACGAAAATACGAGGCTAGGCTCGACTGGGTTGGAAAGGCGATCCACTGGGAATTGTGCAAAAAACTAAATTTTGACCATACAACAAAATGGTATATGCAAAGTCCTCGTTCATAATATTTGAAGTTTCTTCAGGATCTAATCTGTTATTTTAAGCATCAGCTTAAAGTAAAGATTAGGTCCGATATGAGGAGGCTTGAAACCATGACATTCAACGAAAGGTGGATAAATGCCGCAAGCTTTTGTGTGAGAACGGGGGCAGGAGTAGAAACATTGTTGCCTGCCCATCATGGCCAGCACTGACGGGATCCTGTCTCGGTACCCCATCCCTTAAATAGACAAAGTCTTTAAAATAAAACAAAGGAAAAATAAAAGACAAGCAAAACTACATACACCATAAATCCTCTTAGTCAGGTGGCTGAATGTTCATTAACCCCAGTTTTTTTCACATAGGACATAACCAGATACAGATGTTAATTTATAAAATTCTCCCGTTTTAAAGATTATCTTAATTTTTACATAGGGTAAAAAAACCCTTCCTCTTCATAATACATATGTGTGTATATGTCTCTATGTATTTATATATGTGTGTGCGTGTAAATATATATATATATATATATATATATATATATATATATATGTTGTATTTTAGGTGGTCTCCGTATGCTCCTCTCGGTATATATTTTTTAAATGTTTTTTTAAAAGTTGGGCGTTATTATGAAGCATTAAAAATATATAAATGAATGAACTCGATATTATGGAGTATTGGATTCACTTATATTTTTATTATTATTATTTTTTGTCATAAATTTTCGGGTTCGTTAGATACCCTTTATCAAATGAATGTTATTCCTGTTTAACGGCTTTTTTTTTTTTTATCTCTGTTGTTATCTGTGAAATATTTATAATAACGGAGAATTCCGATGGCTGCGTTCAATCCCTTCACGTGTGTTTTTTAATGCTTCATAATAACGCCTTAAAAAAAAACATTTAATATATATATATATATATATATATATATATATATATATATATATAAAGGGGCAGTTGTGGGAATCTGTATGTCTGGAGAAAAATAACTTCCTTTTTTTGGTGGGGGGGGAAGTTACGATACGTTTCATTCATTTTTCTCTTATAAAATTCTCTTGTTTTAAAGACTTTAAAATAAATAATTTTTAAATGGGATTTAAAAAAACGGTATTAATGCAGAATAACGCGCAAGAGTTAGTATCATTAGATTACGTATAAAAGCATTACATTTCATTATATCTCACGGAAATATCCGAAACCTTTGAGCCGCTAGGACTGAGGGGTTAAAATTGCAAATCGTCGTCAAAATTAAAACGGAAAAATTTGTCTTAGCATAGATTTTAATGAATTTAATTATTACTAAGGACACGATTTATGTTATTTTAAAATTAAATTTTAACCGTTAGTTGTGTTTAAGGAGAAAAATAGATAAAATAAAACAGATGAATGTTAAGACTAGTCAGAATTAACAAACAAAAAACGTACTTTCTATTTCAATATTACAGGCGACGCGTGCTTTTCTTAAGTATGGATGACCAAAAGTGTAATAATCCGTGTTTTTATGTTAATAAATCCTCGGAAAATATCTCATTAAAAATTAGTTCTCTTCCGGCCCTCTGTAGGAAAATAACGTCCAATGAAAAACGGTTAATAACACAACTAACGGTTAAAATTTAAGTAAAAAATAACATAAATTGTGTCCTTTTATTTTGTCCATTCGAAAGAAGAAACATTAAGAAAAACACATGATCTAAAAAAAATTTTTTCAGCTTAGGAAAATAATGAAAATTATGAACGAAAAACAATGTTTACATTTTTACACCGTTAAATCAATTGAAATTTAACGTAGCCAAAAACAAGTTATGACTAAAGGCTTTTTTTTAAAAAATTCTATAAAAAATCAATTAATGGTCCGATTTTCATGAAAATTTCTGTAATTACTTACCTTTTGATGAAAATATGTCTGAAATATTTTTTACAAAAATATATTGGGGGAAATATTTTTTTTTACGAGGTCTACCCCCCACCTATTTTATTTTATGAAATATGAAAAATGAAGGGCGACATTTAAGTCTGACCTGTGTAGCAGGGCCTGCCTATCGAGGGTTGGGCTTCTCAGTCATGTATGGTCGCATATAAGAGGAAGACGTGGAAGGGGTTCATATGTGTGACAGGGTATGTCAAAACAAAGTTGGATCCTTGGGCCATCTGCGTGCTCACAACTGAACTACTTGTAGAAATGGCCTTCTTCTGTAAAGAAGTGGCAATCACCAATATCCCGTAACTACAGTTTCATGCGTATTCGCAATCATCAGATGGTCAAAATGTTAAGATTTTTTATGACATATCAACTTCAGTGGGTCATTTAATGCTGACATAGTTTTGAAATAAATTCATTCATAATGGATACTCAAATTTTTAAAAAAACACATTTTTCTGTTTAACCCATAGATGAGACCCTAACAGGTACTACCATTCCGGGTCAGAGTGGACCTGGAGGCAATGGTGATGAAGGGGTACTCCACATTCCCCAGACCTCCAGAACTGGAACCTCACCATCAGATAGTTTAACGTAATTCCCAGGATATGAAGATCCTCAGCCACTGCCTTTTAGCACATATATGATAAAAAGGGTTGGAGCTTGCTATAAGGGCAATAGAGTTGGGGCAATCTTATAGATGCTACGGCTTGACGTGAACAGCTGATTGATCAGAGGGGGCCTCAGATTTGGCATGGGGGGGGGGGGGTTAAGACAGAACTTAGTAGTTTGTTTATTTGTGTGTGTGTGTGTGTTGTGTGTGTCTGTCTGTCTGTCTGTGTTTGTCTCTGTGTCTATGTATGTGTGTGTGTGTGTCTGTGTCTATGTATGTGTGTGTGTGTGTCTGTGTCTGTGTCTGCGTCTATGTCTGTCTGTCTGTGTATGTGTATCTGTGTCTGCCTGTCTGTGTGTGTGAGTGTGTGTGTCTATGTCTGTTGTGTGTGTATCTGTGTCTGTCTATCTGTGTGTGTGTGTGTGTGTCGGTCTGTGTCTGTCTGTCTGTCTGTGTGTCTGTGTCTGTGTGTGTGTGTGTGTGTGTGTGTGTGTGTGTCTGTGTCTGTGTCTGTCTGTCGGTCTGTGTGTGTCTGTATCTGTCTGTGTCTGTGTGGTTGCCAGACACTGCAGTGGCGTTGATTCTTTTTTTATTTCCTGTATATGTTTATTGTACCCAGTGGACCTGGGAGTAATGACAATGAAGGAGCACTCCACATTCCCTAGAGCTCTAGAACATAAGCCTCACCACCAGATGCAGTTTTTTTTGTGTGGTTGTCAGGGTGGGATGCATTTACTCTCTCCGCAGGGGATATAATCTGTGTATTTCAGCCCACTTGTATTTATTTATCTCACTGTAAAACAAAAGATATCCAATATTTTTCTAGGATGCTGTAGTTGAGATTGCCAAGGTGCCCAGAAAGATCAGCAACCAAGAACCAGGTCAACTTTGAAGTTTGGTTTGGTAAGTATAAAATTTAATTATTCTACAAGGATTAAAATTTGAGGGGAACTAAAGGGGGAACATAAAAATCCCACCCCCTCACAAAAAAAACTATTTTTATTACAATTTATGATTCCTCATAAATTGTGAGAGGGCCGGGTTAGCTCAGTTGGTAGAGTTTTCGGCTAGAAACCACAAGGTTCCTAGTTCGATACCGGCCCTTGCCAACTCAGCGTATGAGTAGCACAGGGATCTGTGTGGTAAAGTAAGGAACTCATGGTAGGTGTGGTGCTCCACCTTAGACACAAAAACAATCTCCTTGGTCTAGCACTAGTGAAAAGGGGATAGACTCCCTCACTGATTTAGGCCAGCCCAACAACTTTACTTTATGACTTTTACCTTTAAGTAGAATTAAATTCTGGCTGTTACTCGCCTGTCGCTGTTTACAGACTTGAGTTCTCTGGTGATTGTAAAAACATAAATATGTATCAATTAATTGTTCACTGATGGCTGCAAGGGTAAGGAACTTGGCAGACAAAAATTCTGTCGGGTTTCGATCCCAGCACAAGGTAGCTGTTAAAAAGTCAAGCCGCAAGGATAAGAAGTAAACTTCGAAATACGTGTCTGTGGATGACTAATATATATATATATATATAGAGAGAGAAGAGATATAGATATATATTTTTTATATATATATATATATATATATATAAGTTAAGAGTAAGGAAATGAATCCGACGATATAAGTATAGATAAAAGGATATGAAAACACACAATGCTGTTAAAATTAAAATATTTTATATCTTATTCATAGCTAATATTGAACAATATTTTGATTTATAAAAATCATCTTCAGAGCTTGTTTTTAATCCGGACTCATCAAAATATTGTTCAATATTAGCTATGAATATGATATAAAATATTTTCATTTTAACAGCATTGTGTGTTTTCATACCCTTTTATCTATACTTATATATATATATATTGTTGGCAACCTTCCGTCTATTTTAGATTTTTTTTTTTTTTAAAATCAAAAAATTCAGTCCGATGAAGGTCAGCAAAATCTCTCTGTGTACGGAATATTTTTACATTTTTCCTATTATTATTATCATCATCATCATCTCAACTTCATCTGATTATTTTAATAATAATAATAGCGTAAATCCGTATACATTTCGATAAACAGACCAAAACACATGTGTAAGTGATATCGATTAAAAGTGATATCGATAAAATTCATTTTTATCCATCTACATTTCTTTTCTTTACTCATTTTTTCCACACATATATAATATATATATATATATATATATATATATGATAACAGAAAAATTACAGAAACACGCACAACCTATGTATATATATATGTGTATATGTGTATATATATATATGTATATCAATATATGTATAGATCAAAGCCTGAAGAAGATACCAGAATATCTGAAACACGTGTTGCGTATGTGAAATAAAAAGAATAAAACATTTTTTCTGAGAACGATACATTTTGCGGACCTTCTTTTTTTTTAATAAAATATTACATTTTCTCCCGTTGGAACCAGAACAACATTTTTTATATATATATATATATATATATATATATATATATATATTATTATAATAATTTTGAAAAAACATATGATGTTTGTTATGTGATTGCTGACAGGCCTGTTTCGACCAAAACGATAAGTTGGTCTTCATCAAAGAGCGACATAGACGAGAAGAAAATATCCGTTAAAAAGACTGTTTACAAAACGAACGCTGATATCAACCGCTGAAAATTTTTGAAAATGCATGTTCTGTTTTAAAAATAAAAATAAAATAAATTTTATTTTTAATTAAAAATCAGAAGCATTATAGTTCAAGGTAAAACTCAAAAGAGTTTATTGTAAAAATTGTAAAAATATATAAAAAAATGTAAAGTGGGTATCAAAACACCACTAGTAAATTTTGGAACCTAACATCTTTCTTCAAATTACCATGTGGACTTGTATATTGTTAACAGCTGAAATATATATACTATACTATTTTGATACCCACTTTACATTTTTTATATATTTTTACAATTTTTACAATAAACTCTTTTGAGTTTTACCTTGAACTATAATGCTTCTGATTTTTAATTAAAAATAAAATTTATTTTATTTTTATTTTTAAAACAGAACATGCATTTTCAAAAAATTTTCAGCGGTTGATATCAGCGTTCGTTTTGTAAACAGTCTTTTTAACGGATATTTTCTTCTCGTCTATGTCGCTCTTTGATGAAGACCAACTTATCGTTTTGGTCGAAACAGGCCTGTCAGCAATCACATAACAAACATCATATGTTTTTTCAAAATGTTATATTTCATACTGTCGGATTAATTTCCATATATTTTTCATATATATATATATATATATATATATATATACATTTTTCTGATAATTCTTTCTTTTTTTTTTCAGCCTTCATCTAAAGATTCACCTCATCAATCCCATCCAACTTCAGAATCACGGAGTAAGTATCTGTTACCATAGCAACGGGACAGTTTTGTTATAATAATAGAAGTGGGGAGGGCGCATATTAAGGTGCTCTGTTCCTTAGTTAATAATATGAATTGTTTTTTTTTAATAGGTTCAATAAAATGCCAAAAACTGAAAGCTTAAATACTTATATCCCAAAACTAAGGAATATTTTGGCATGTATTTTGTGTCATTATACTAAGTAGGGAAAAAAGGCTTTAGCAAACAATCATTGCATTACTCAGCTTTAGTATCATCATCATCATCATCATCATGTCGCGCTGTTAGCACAGCTATCCATAACTTAATCCAAAACTAAGGAATATTTTAGCATGTATTTTGTGTCATTAACTAAGTAGGGAAAAAAGCTTTAGCAAACAATCATTGCTTTACTCAGCTTTATATCATCATTATCATCATCATCATGTCGCGCTGTTAGCACAGCTATCCATAACTTAATCCCAAAACTAAGGAATATTTTGCATGTATTTTGTGTCATTAAACTAAGTAGGGAAAAAAGGCTTTAGCAAACAATCATTGCATTACTCAGCTTTAATATCATCATCATCATCATCATCATCATCATCATCATCATCATGTCGCACTGTTAATACAGACATCCATGAAAATCTCTCCATCTGTCCCTATCACTTATCATTCTCAGGAGGTCCTCTATGCAGCATCCTGCATCCGCACAAAACTGGTCATATATACATATATATATATATATATATTTTGGAGGATATGTGCTTAATTGAAGTCATACCTAATTTTGAAAATTAATTAGTTAATAATTAATGAATTTAGGCAGGCATATATGTTCTCATCAGCAAGGTTATAGACATGATGAGACCTAATAGGTCGAAATGTACATTCAGGGATTGATATTTTCTCGATTTGTTTAGCCTTACATTTGAACATATATGCCCGCCTAAATTCATTAATTATTAACTAATTAATTTTCAAAATTAGGTATGACTTCAATTAAGCACATATCCTCCAAAAATTGTCGGCTAAAAGCCATATAAAAATAAAACACATTTGTTTGTTTACTTAACCTCATATATATATATATATATACACTACACACATGACCCCCACAGATGCACTCTGCACCTATGCACCCCAGTGCCATGCATAGTATCACAGGGTCCAGGTGGTGCAGCCATTGCCTGGGTAGAAAGGGGGTATGAAAAAAAGTTAATCTCGCAGATCCATTGATTGTTTTGGGCTGGCAGTTTCTATGTATCACCCCCCCCCCAATAATATTTTTTTTTTTTTACGAGGTGCTTAGTGTGAGCAAGTTTCTGACACTCCATGTCTGTCCAAATAATCTTTTGAAATTACCAAACCATTCTTATCTCCAGAAAATTGAGATTACATATTTCCGAAGCGAAAAAATTCTCTTGCTCCCTGGTCCACTTTGACCCGGAGTGGTAGTACCTATTAGGGTCCCATCTATGGGTTAACTCTTAACGTCCTATACCGCCTCATACCATCCGGCCGGAAGTCACATTTGTTTTTCTAATCCACCCCAAACGATAGCCTTTGTTTAAATGTAATATTAAACATATTTAGAAGTCTTTGATTTAAGGGAAATAACAGGTAACTTTAAATGAAAAGACCATTTTTAGCCATTTATTGATAAATCCTTATAGGAATGGGGCTCTGGACTTTGTTTAAATGTAATATTAAACATATTTAGAAGTCTTTGATTTAAGGGAAATAACAGATTACTTTAAATGAAAAGGCCATTTTTAGCCATTTATTGATAAATCCTTATAAGAATGGGACTCTGGACTTTGTTTAAATGTAATATTAAACATGGACTTAGAAAATTCTTAACAGGATGTTAAGAGTTAAATTGAAAATTTGCTTACAAACAAAAAGTGAGTTTTAAAAAGTTTCTTCAGAATTATCACAATGAATCTTTCAAAACTAAATGCTACAAATCTAATATAAATTATCAAGCTTCATCTCAGAAATAAACCTTTTTTTTTTAAGGACCCCCCAGGGATTCCTCAGTGTCGAGTGTTTCCAGCCAGATCTCAGTGTCCTCGACATCATCCACGAGGAATCGAAAGAAACGTAAAAAGAAAAAATCATCAGGTAGGTTCTTATTTTAATATAACATTTTGAAATCTGCCCTGTAAGCAGAATCTTAAATACCCTGTAAGCAGAATCTTAAATACCCTGTGATGGTTCTGTAGTTAAACACTTCCGAACCATTGAGAGTTACTGCCCTTGAACTGGGCAGAGAGACATAGATAATAAAGATGACTACTTCAACCCTTCACACGTCGTTCTCATGTTCCTCATTGTAATTCTGATAACTTATCATACCCCTGCCAAGGGGTGAGACCACCACCCCTTTACAAAAAAAAAAATATATATTATAATATATTAATAATTTGAAGGCAATTACAATGCATATAAAATATATATATATATAATATATATATATAATATATATATATATATATATATATTACTTAGCATCATCGTGGTGATAAAAACAAAACAAATACTTTAACATTACTTAAACAGTTTTAATGATGAACGACACACATTCTTTACCTTGATAATAGTTCAGATACGAACCATATGTACTTGGTCAGCCAAAAAAAACATCTTTTTGTTTTAAAAGATGTTTTTTTGTCTTATCGATTTCAAAGAAAACTTTATCTTCAGAGACGAAAATCAGAAATGAACGTGTTTAAGGTTTTTTGGCGTGGTTATACTTTTTTTTTTCTTTTTTCTTATTTTTTTTTTCTCCTCTTCTTCTTTTTCTCCTTTCTCCTCCCTTCCCCCTTCTTTATGTTACGAATGAAATGGGCGAATAACTGTAATTTCTTCTTTTTTTAAAAAATATTTTTTGAGAACGAATGTTTAAAATCCTACCTTGCTTATGTATCCAATATTGTCTGTTTATCATCCGGTGAATATTGCAACAATGTAGCCATTCAATTCAAAATAAAAAAAACGGTTATGTAGGAAAATCATGTGAAGAGAAAACTGGAATATATATATATATATATTGCTTAGCATCATCTACAAAAAAAAAAAAATATCCTACTATTATTATATCTTATAAAAGAAAAAATATACATCAATATTTGTTCTGTTCAAAAAGAAGGGGTCCTGAATTTTCAATATAGTGTTTCTAAAAAAATTATTAGATAACAAAAATAAACTAAAGTAGTTATTAAATAGATATTTGTTTTTAGAATCTAAAAATAGGAAATTTGAAACTTAAAATTAGGCGTTTCATATTATAAATGAATTCTAAATATTAGTTTACCATAGCAGAAATACCAAATAAGTCAGAAAGTTTTTAAATAAAATAACTGATGCATTATAAAATTTATTTATTGATACATCAACACTGAAAATTTCATTAAAATTGGAAAATTCTCTGATTTTATTTTACATTGCTGTGATTTTTTAACAATATAACCCGAGCTCATTGGGTGACCCAGCGGGTCATTGAGGAAACTGGAATATATATATATATATATATATATATATATATATATATATTACTTAGCATCATCGTGGTGATAAAAACAAAACAAATACTTTAACATTACTTAAACAGTTTTAATGATGAACGACACACATTCTTTACCTTGATAATGGTTCAGATACGAACCATATGTACTTGGTCAGCCAAAAATGCATCTTTTGGAGAAATGATAAATCTTTTCAAGATTGTAAAATCAAAATAAAGGATAGAGCCCGGGTGGATGAGCAGTTCATGACATGCAATACTCCACTTTGGCCCTATCTTGGGCTAGACGGCGGTCAGAGAGGCCCCCTCCAATCAATTGGCTGGTCACGTCAAGCCCTAGCACCTATATGATTTTCCCAACCCTATTGCCCTTATGGCAAGCCCCAACCCTTTTTATCATATGGGTGCTAGAAGGCGGTGGCTGCGGGTCTACATGTCCTGGGAATGACGTTAAACTCTATCTGATGGTGAGGTTCCAGTTCTGGAGGTTTGGGGAATGTGGATCACCCTTCATCACCATTGCTCCCTGGTCCACTCTGACCCGGAGTGGTAGTACTTGTTAGGGTCCCATCTATGGGTTAAATAGAAAAATGTATTTATAAAAAATTGTATTATCCATTAAGAATTGATTTATTTCAAAACTTTATCAGCATTAAATGACCCACAGAGGTTGATATGCCGTAAAACAAAACAAACAAGCAAACAAACAAAATCAAAATAATTTGAAAGAAAGAATAAAAAACTTGATTCGGTTTTATTTAATGAAATTTGTTTGAATATATATTTATATATACCATATTTGACAGCATATAACATGCACGGAAACGCGTGGTGTAATGGTTAAAGTCATGGGAAATGGACTCGTCGCCACAAGTTCAAATCCTGGACGCGGTAATTGCATTTTCACTTAGTGCTAATACCCTTGGGAAAGGTAAGAATCGAATTCTCCCTCCAGCTATGGGTAAATAGCAGGGCAGACCGGGCTCTTTAACCTTGGTTAGGCAACCGGTCTAGGAGAAGGAAAACTCTGAATTCAAACCTGTTGAACTCAGCTTAATAAATTGACCTTGTGTCACATCCTGCTCGTGCGGAGGGGTTGGTAAATATATATAACATGCACAGGCATATAAGATGCACCCCCATTTCAGCAGGTCAGACTCAGGAAAAAAAGTTTTTAGTGAATTTAAGTTTTATTAGCTGTACATTACACAAGCTGAAATATAGCTGTATAAAAGCAATTTGGCAGTACGGGCAAGCAATAAGCATACACAAGACATCTCAATAGCAGGAAATAATAATAATAATAATAATGATAATAATAATGATAATATCTGAATGTAGCAAACTAGCACAATAGGAGTACAAAACTAGACACAACTAGGCTGGGAAGGTGATCCACTGGGAATTATGCAAAAAATGTAATTTTAACCATACAACAAAATGGTATATGCATAAACCAGAATCTGTTCTTGAGAACGAAATGCATAAAATTTTCTGGGACTTTGAAATAAAAACGTATCACCTTATCCCAGCAAGAAGACCAGACCTAGTGTTGATAAACAAAAAAGCAAGAACCTGTCAACTGGTGAATTTTGCAGTGCCAGCAGATCACAAGGTGAAGCTAAAGGAAAATGAAAAAATGGACAAATATCTGGACCTTGCCAGAGAACTGAAAAAGTTGAAACTTAAAAATTTTAATGGAAGTGATTTCCCTCCTTTCAACTCCTCCTGATTTCATTCCACCGCCTCCTACTGCTTTCCTTTCTCTTCCCTCGCTTTCTTTTCTCTTTGCTTGCTTCTTCTCTCACTGACACCTGTTCACTGACTGACTATTTTTTCACCACTCTTCAGATAAGCAGGTGTCTTTTATCCCCACCCACTTACCCACAATGCATTCCTTGTGTCTAGCTTCTCATTAGTTACAGCATGCCAGCAAGCCCTCTTTGGCCATACACCCAGCTCCAGCATGTCAGTAAGTACTTTTCTGCCACAACTCCTGCAACTACTCTTTTTTTTTCTTTCTCTTTCTTTCTTTCTAAGAAAGATAACTTATGAGTTTTTCTTTCTTTCCCTTTTCCTATTTTCTTCTTTGATTCTGCTATTTATCTATTATTTGTCTGAATTTTTGTTATGAGGCTTGATAATTCATTTTATTTACTATAAAAATGCATTGCCAATGATTTTTACTATAAAAATGCATTGCCAATGATTTTTACTATAAAAATGCATTGAAAATGATTTTTACTATAAAAATGCATTGGAAATGATTTTTACAATAAAAATGCATTGGCCAATGATTTTTACTATAAAAATGCATTCGAAATGATTTTTACTATAAAAATGCATTGGAAATGATTTTTACAATAAAAATGCATTGGGAATTATTTTTACTATGAAAATGCATTGCCAATGATTTTTACTATAAAAATGCATTGGAAATGATTTTTACTATAAAAATGCATTGGAATGATTTTTACTATAAAATGCATTGGAAATGATTTTTACTATAAAATGCATTGGAAATGATTTTTACTATAAAAATGCATTGGAAATAATTTTTACTATAAAAATGCATTGGAAATGATTTTTACTATAAAATGCATTGGAAATTATTTTTACTATGAAAATGCATTGCCAATGATTTTTACTATGAAAATGCATTGAAAATTATTTTTACTATAAAAATGCATTGGAAATGATTTTTACTATAAAATGCATTGGAAATTATTTTTACTATGAAAATGCATTGCCAATGATTTTTACTATAAAAATGCATTGAAAATGATTTTTACTATAAAAATGCATTGGAAATGATTTTTATCAATAAAAATGCATTGGAAATGATTTTTATCAATAAAAATGCATTGGAAATGATTTTTACTATGAAAATGCATTGGAAATTATTTTTACTATGAAAATGCATTGCCAATGATTTTTACTATAAAAATGCATTGCCAATGATTTTTACTATAAAAATGCATTGAAAATGATTTTTACTTTAAAAATGCATTGGAAATGATTTTTATCAATAAAAATGCATTGGAAATGATTTTTACTATGAAAATGCATTGGAAATGATTTTTACTATAAAAAAATTGGAAATGATTTTTACTATAAAAATGCATTGGAAATGATTTTTACAATAAAAATGCATTGGAAATGATTTTTACTATGAAAATGCATTGCCAATGATTTTTACTATAAAAATGCATTGAAAATGATTTTTACTATAAAAATGCATTGGCCAATGATTTTTACTATGAAAATGCATTGGATAAGATTTTTACTATAAAAACGCATTGGAAATGACTTTTACTATAAAAATGCATTGGAAATGATTTTTACTATAAAAACGCATTGGAAATGACTTTTACTATAAAAATGCATTAAAGATGATTTTTACTATAAAAATGCATTGGAAATTATTTTTACTATGAAAATGCATTGCCAATGATTTTTACTATAAAAATGCATTGAAAATGATTTTTACTTTAAAAATGCATTGGAAATGATTTTTATCAATAAAAATGCATTGGAAATGATTTTTACTATAAAAATACATTGGAAATGATTTTTACTATAAAAATGCATTGGAAATGATTTTTACAATAAAAATGCATTGGAAATGATTTTTACTATGAAAATGCATTGCCAATGATTTTTACTATAAAAATGCATTAAAAAAATGATTTTTACTATAAAAATGCATTGGCCAATGATTTTTACTATGAAAATGCATTGGATAAGATTTTTACTATAAAAACGCATTGGAAATGACTTTTACTATAAAAATGCATTGGAAATGATTTTTACTATAAAAACGCATTGGAAATGACTTTTACTATAAAAATGCATTAAAGATGATTTTTACTATAAAAATGCATTGGAAATGCCTTTTACTATAAATATGCATTAAAGATGATTTTTACTATAAATATGCATTAAAGATGATTTTTACTATAAAAATACATTGGACAATGATTTTTACAATAAAAATGCATGGGAAATGATTTTTATTTGTTTGAATTTTTAGTTGCTGCTTGATAATTTGTATTGCATTATTTAGATTTTTCGGACTATTTTCCTCAACTTTATTGTTATATACACATACATCCGGCCTTCTTCAGGGGTTGTTGGACTTGAAGATCATCTTGTCGAAATCAAGAGTCTACACGGTACTTCAAACCGAACCCTTTATTTAATCCATTGGGGTAGATTGTTCTCATTCTGTTAACTATGACCGGGTACAAGTGTTAAGCTAAATTAAGTATAATAAGTTATTTTTGCCAGTAATCGGGATTGAACCTGCAACCTCCAGATGATTGTCTGTATTGTCAACTGTATTAACTCAATGCCTATATCCTTTATGCCATATGTCTTACTGGTCATGGTTGGATAGATGGTGTAACAGATATAGGGGTGAGGTTGATACAGTTTTAAGTGACAATCATTTGTAGGTTGCAGGTTCAATCCTGACCAAGGATGATAATAACATTAGAAATGATTTTTACTATAAAAATTCATTAGAAATGATTTTTACTATAAAAATGAATTGGAAATGATTTTTACTATAAAAATGAATTGGAAATGATTTTACTATATGAAATGATTTTTACTATAAAAATGCATTAGAAATGATTTTTACTATAAAAATTCATTGGAAATGATTCTAACTATAAAAATGCATTGGAAATGATTTTTACAATAAAATTTCATTGGAAATGATTTTTACTATAAAAATTCATTGGAAATGATTTTTACTATCAAAATTCATTGGAAATGATTCTAACTATAAAAATGCATTGGAAATGATTTTTACTATAAAATTTCATTGGAAATGAGTTTTACTATAAAAATGCATTGGCCAAAGATTTTTACTATAAAAATGCATTGGGTTTATTATACATTATAGGGTTATTATTCATCCAACAAGGTAGAAAAAATATCCCCCTACCTGAATATTTTTCACATTGATCTCCTGAATATTTCAGGGGGCAAACGCAATACTTGTACAAATCGTTTGGTCCTTTCGTGCAATTGCCTCCATTTTTACATGGAAAAATAGTGCACTTAGCTGTAAAGAAAAACAAAAGAATAAAAATCAGTAAAAAAAACGAAAATATATAGAAAACTCAAAATTGAAAGTTAATGGCTTGAATAAGGTTACAGGTTCAATCCTGACCAAGGGCAATAATAACATAGAATATTTAACACAGTTTAACACTTATACCTGGTCATGGTTAAAGGAATGAGAACAGTCTACCCCATGGATTGAATAAAGGGTTCGGTTTGAAGTTCCCTGAAGGATCCTAATTATGACATGAAGGTTCCTGAGTTGAGTTAAGACAGCTCTAAGTGACAATCATGTCTAGGTTGCAGGTTCAATTCTAGCCAAGGGTGATAATAACATAGAATATTTAACACAGCTTAACACTTATACCTGGTCATGATTAACAGAATGAGAACAGTCTACCCCATGGATTGAATCAAGGGTTCGGTTTGAAGTTCCCTGAAGGCTCCTAATTATGACATGAAGGTTTCTGAGTTGAGTTAAGATAGCTCTAAGTGACAATCATGTCTAGGTTGCAGGTTCAATTCTAGCCAAGGGTGATAATAACATAAATTACTTAACACAGCTTAACACTTGCACCTGGTCATGGTTAACTGTTGGGTTATTTTTGGGTATATAACGGGTGCTACAATACACCACTTAAATTTATAGACTAAGCGAGGTCACGTGGTTTAAACCTCAGCCAATCAACAGCCCAAATGCATTGCTGGTTGACTACTTAATCACTGATACTTAGACGTCCATTTGTAATCATTGACAAAGGACTTGCAAGACTGAGGAGCACCAAGGAACAACCAAAGGATTTTTTTACCTAGGATTTCTGCTGGACGAGTGCTTTTGCTTGAAGCCTAAAGTGTGACACTTTGAATTGCACTAAAATGCATCGCACCAGAATGCAACTAAGGGGTCGTGTGTAGTATATATATATATATATATATATATATATATATATATATCCGACAAATGTCTGAGGCCTGGGTTTAATTCAGCATTGTGCAAATTGATGATGAGGACATTTGTTTATCTGTTTGTGCCTGTATGATTATGGTTCGTTTTAATATTTCAAACAAAAGAACATCTGTAGAAGTGATTGAATGTCGAGCAAGGTTAATCAGAAAGGAGATAGTGACGGTGGAATTTTATATATATATATATATATACATATGGTCCCAGAAAAGGACAGTTAGATTTTCGGCCGGCAGGGGGTGATATCGACAGTAGCAGCAGACTTAGAAATTAGCCAGTGAAGCCAGTAATTCGACTTAGTCTTATAACAACTTCTTGCCAGCTGACAGAGCCACCACAAACTGCCTAAGTGTCACAACTCCCTCTTCTATCAGTGTCCTATTAACAGACTTGTGTTTGTTTTCTTTTCTTTTCTTTTAATCCCTGTGAACCCATCTGACTCATGCCTTTGAATCGACTAGCACCGAACATCACAACGTTGTGTTCTAGACATTGTGCAGCGAAGGTGCAGGGTGCAGAACGGGTATTCTCACAAAAGAATGGCCCATAAAATCGTAACATAAAATTGAATGAAAACAATCTAAGCAAATGGATTAAAAAAAAGGGTTCAGTTCAAAGTTTTGTGAAGGCTCCTGATTCCGATACGAAGATTCAGGCGTTCAAGTAGAAAGTTCCTGAGTCTGACAAGAAACACCTGAAGAAGGCCTGAAGGCAAATCGTTCGAAACACTGTGTACATAACAAAAAAGATGATGATGTCAGTCTGAAGAATGTTATTAATACATTTTTTGTTTTCTTTCTTTCTTTTATTGTATGCTTCTTTCTTTCTTTCTTTCTTTCTTTCTTTTCTTATTTTGTTTTTCTTGCCTACTTTTTGTTTTCTCCCTTTCTTTCTTTTATTATATGCTTCTTTCTTTCTTTCTTTCTTTCTTTCTTTCTATTTATATGTTTTTTTCTTATTTTCTCCTTCTTGCTTTTTTTCTTTCTTTCCTTTTTTCTTTCTTTTATTATATCTTTCTTTCTTTCTTTCTTTTCTCATTTTCTCCTTATTGCTTTTTTTGTTTTCTTTTTCTCTTTCTTTCTTTCATTATATGCTTCTTACATTCTTTTCTTTCTTCTTTCTTTCTTTCTTTCTTTCTTTCTTTTTATTTTTTCTTCTTGCTTACTTTTTGTTTTCTTTCTTTCTTTTATTATATGCTTCTTTCTTTCTTTCTTTCTTTTTTTCTTTCTTTCTTAAGGGTTTCCTTCTTTCTTTCTTTCCGTCTTTCTTTCTTTCTTTCTTTCTTTCTCTCTCTCTCTCTCTCTCCTCTCTTTCTTTCTTTCTTTCTTATATTTTCTGCTTTTTGCTTCTTCATTGTTTTCTTTCTCTCTTTCTTTCTTTCATTATATGCTTCTCATATTCTTTCTTTCTTTCTTTCTTTCTCTCTCTCTCTTTCTCTCTCTCTTTCTTTCTTTCTCTCTCTCTCTTTCTTTCTTTCTTTCTTTCTTTCCTTCCTTCCTTTTTTTCATTTTAGCTTTTGACTAATGTTTCTTTCTTTCTTTTTTTTAATTTAATTTTTTTCTTTTTTTCTCTGCCTTTCTTACAGCCGAAAACTCACAAAACACTACCCCCAATACGCCACACCCAAAACACCCCCCCAAAAACGCCACACCCAAAGTTAACCCCCAACTTGCCATAGAACTAATGCACCTCAACTTTCCGCTCGAGGGAGACTATAGCTTCCGTCTTGTATGTTCCAAGTGTTTGATTAAGCAGAAAGAAGGAGAAAATGGATTCTATTTGAAGGTGCCTTGCTCCCCTTGCTCACGGGATCAACTGGCATTGAAACGCAAATCCGGACGCAGTTGGATCAAAATTCGTCAACGACCCCCACTGGACGCTCGCAATTATAGAATCTGTTGTGACTTCCAAGTTTCGCATCCCTGCAAGGTTAATCCTTGCCCGTTAGCTCATGGGGAAGGGGAGCGACTCCTTTGGATAGCTGAATTGAAATTAAAATTTGTGTTGAATACCTTCATCAAAAATCTCCAAAGAAATAATATAGGTACGTGTGACATAGTAAGGTTAAATTTGTGAAAATAGGAAAATCAAAATATTGTATAAATTTTTAAGACCATATGAGCTTTATGCACCCCTCTTCCTTTGCTGATTCATTAGTACATTTTTTTTCATTTACACCGTCAACATCCGGTTGTTTGTTAAGGGTTAGGGTTAGGGGTTAGTTTTATAATTTTTTCTTAAATTTTAAATCGTCTACTAATTTTTAAAGAAAGAGAAAATGTATAAAAATTGTTTTGTTAGTCACAGGAAATGGCTTTGTTAAAAATAGGAAAATCAAAATCTTATTATAATGGAGATTGTGGGTTTTTCTGTCTGTAACCGAAACTATATTCCTACTCAAGTCACAATTCCCTTAGTTATTGACATCACATTTTCCATGATTTTATTTTTATCTAAACCTCAATTATTAATAAAATTGTCTTACATTATTAATACTGTTAACTATGTCTACATACGAACAACATGCAATTATATTTATATATACAACAAAATAGCGCTTTACAATGTGAACGGGAAGGCTAATTTGCATATTGATATTAAAAAATCGAATTTAATAAATATGTGCTTAGTATTATTGATTTCTAACTGTTTGGTTTTATTTTAATGAATATAAGCAAAAATCTCTTCAATGAATCTTAAATGAAATCCATTAACAAGATAAAATAACTGTCATTTTATTCTTTACTTCCTCTTATAACTAAATACTTAAATTAGAAAAAATAACAATGAAAGACGAGAGTGATGGAAGAGTAAGTTTCAGTTGTTCCATTTTTTATTATACTCCCTCTGTTTCAAATCTTTTATTATACTCCCTCTGTTTCAAATCTTTTTATCTGCTTTCTTATTTAGTTTCATTAACGTTTCTAATTTAATACAATATTTTATTACATTAAAACTTAAATACTTGCACCCGGAGGGTGCATATATTTGCTAGTATTGTATAAATTTTTAAGACCATATGACCTTTATGCACCCCTCTTCCTTTGCTGATTCACAGAGAGCCCAAAAGTTGTCACCAAACCATACGGTCACCTCAAAGGCAAAGCAAGAATTTTGGTGAAACCCCCTTAGCCTGACTATTTACCGAAAATCACTACTCCAAGTCCCAACTTTCATTTTTTACTAAAACCTTTTTAAATTACCGCCTAAGGCAGTGTTCTCTTTTTAAAAGCCACACAAAGGAAAACAAACGCTCCACCAATAACAAAAATGCATTTACACACACACACACACATATATATATATATATATATATATATATATATGAATTTAACATTTTGAAAAAACAATTAGTAATTATAATCTGCTGACAGAATCTGTTTCGACCGCTTAGTAGAAGGTCATCATCATCGAGCAAAACATATGAAGGAAAGAAGGGATAAAAAACCGTTGGAAGAGAATAGGGGGTACAAACACACGCTGGAATGCTTGAATTTTTTTTCAAATGCGCATTCTGTATCAAAAATAAAATAAATTTTTATTTTAAAAAAAACAGAAGCATTTTTTAATCCAAAAATAAACTCAAAAAGAGTTTGGTGTAAATATATAAAAAAGTGTAAGAGATTATCAAAAATGTTCAAAATATAATCCAGCTATTAAAAGTTATTTACACGTCCACAGCACAGTTGAAAGAAGATGTTAAGTTTCAAAAAGTTTGTGGTGTTGGTAAATTTTTTTTTTTTTTTTTTTTTTTTGTAGTGTTCGTAGATAATCTTTTTTACATATATATATATATATATATGAAGATAGGAGGGTTGGAGTAAAATCCGACA
>CM042181.1:16181581-16204367 GCA_023376005.1 Doryteuthis pealeii | reverse complement strand
CACGACTAAAGAGAGAGAGAGTATTGAATAAATGAGATAGGATATGATAGACAGTGAATATAATGAAGAAAGATTGAATGAATTTGAAGATATGATAGATAGATAGATATGAATGAATAATTGAGATAGATATGATAGATGATAGATAAGAATGATAGATATGAGATAGATAATGAGATAGATAGATAGATAGATAGATAGATAGATATGAATAAATGAGAAATGATATGAATGAATGATACATAGATAGATAGATAGATAGATAGATAGATAGATATGAATAAATGAGATAGATAGATAGATATGAATAATGAGAAGGATATGAATGAATGAAATAGATAGATAGATAGATAGATAAATATGAATAAATGAGAAATATATGAATGAATGAGATAGATAGATAGAAAGATATGAATGAATGAGATAGATAGATAGATAGATAGATAGATAGATATGAATAAATGAGATAGATATAGATATGAATAGATAGATAGAGAGATATGAATAAATGAGATAGATAGAGAGAGAGATATGAATAAATGAGATAGATAGAGAGATATGAATAAATGATATAGATAGATATGAATGAATGAGAAAGATAGAAAGAAATTAAGAGAATTAGAAAGAAAGAAAGAAAGAAAGAAAGAATCTTGGCTGCAACATTATTTTTATCAAAATTTTAATTAGCAATTCTGACAAAACAGCAAACAATGCTTCCTATTGCCAATTCCTTAGGCAATATTTCATCATATTTATTAAATGAGCCTTGTACCATCATGTTATTGTTATCTAATCATGTTCTGATTTATTTCAGTTTCAAAAGTGGATGACGTTCTTGTGAGTCAGGAAAAATTGTCCAGAGAAATGATTGCAGGGTCATCTTCTATTTTACAAACCTCCACACCCCCAGTGAAAGATTTGCCTGTCCCCATTATTGCCAATTTTGTAATGTGTCCTACACTAATGAGATGGATTGGGAAAACCATTGTGCCACACCTGAACACAATGCAAACGTCACTTATGATGAAGAACGGCAATGGAATTACAGAGAACCTCCTTGGAATGTTTTGTATGAAAGATATCTCAAATTATGTGTAAAGTAAGTTGGACTAAACCCACTTTCTGTAATTATGAATTCTAAGAGTTGATCATTATCATTGCAATTTTGAGAAGAGTCATTATCATTGCAAGAGTTGTTCAGACTATTGATCTCATTGTTTTTGTTTAAAGATACCTTCTATAATTTTGAGAAGAGTCATTATCATTGCAAGAGTTGTTGAGTATTGATCTCATTGTTTTTGTTTAAAGATACCTTCTATAATTTTGAGAAGAGTCATTATCATTGCATCAATCGTCATAGTGAAAACTTCAGGTTTACCACACATAAATATACAATTGTGGATATACAATATGATAATTTAATTATTATGATGTTTGATATGAGTTATTTCTTTCATTTTTCCTTCTTTTCATCTTTGCATTCAATTCCATTTTCCTGACACTAGACATGAGACTTTGTTGGGTTGTGGTGCACCAGAGCACTGTACACATACATGTATATCATTACTGTATACTATTCATGTTCCTGACACTAATACATTATTCCATGTACTAGACATGAGACTTTGATGAGTTGTGGTGCACCTGAGCACTGTACATATACATGTATTATTACTGTATACTATTCATGACACTAATACATTAATCTGTGTACTAGACATGAGACTGGTGCAACTGAGCACTGTACATACATGGTATGCTATTCATTCCTGACACTAATACATTATTCTATGTACTAGATGAGACTTTGATGAGTTGTGGTGCACCTGAGCACTGTACACATACATGTACTGTATGCTATTCATGTTCCTGACACTAATACATTATTCTGTGTACTAGACATGAGACTTTGATGAGTTGTGGTGCAACTGAGCACTGTACACATACATGTATATATTACTGTATGCTATTCATGTTCCTGACACTAATACATTATTCTATGTACTAGACATGAGACTTTGATGAGTGTGGTGCACCTGAGAGCACTGTACACATACATGTATATATTACTGTATGCTATTCATGTTCCTGACACTAATACATTATTCTGTGTACTAGACATGAGACTTTGATGAGTTGTGGTGCACCTGAGCACTGTACATACATGTATATATTACTGTATGCTATTCATGTTCCTGACACTAATACATTATTCTATGTACTAGACATGAGACTTTGATGAGTTTGTGGTGCACCTGAGCACTGTACACATACATGTATATTATTACTGTATGCTATTCATGTTCCTGACACTAATACATTATTCTATGTACTAGACATGAGACTTTGATGAGTTGTGGTGCACCTGAGCACTGTACACATACATGTATATATTACTGTATGCTATTCATGTTCCTGACACTAATACATTATTCTATGTACTAGACATGAGACTTTGATGAGTTGTGGTGCACCTGAGCACTGTACACATACATGTATATTATTACTGTATGCTATTCATGTTCCTGACACTAATACATTATTCTATGTACTAGACATGAGACTTTGATGAGTTGTGGTGCACCTGAGCACTGTACACATACATGTATATTATTACTGTATGCTATTCATGTTCCTGACACTAATACATTATTCTATGTACTACATGAGACTTTGATGAGTTGTGGTGCACCTGAGCACTGTACACATACATGTATATTATTACTGTATGCTATTCATGTTCCTGACACTAATACATTATTCTATGTACTAGACATGAGACTTTGATGAGTTGTGTGCACCTGAGCACTGTACACATACATGTATATATTACTGTATATTCATGTTCCTGACACTAATACATTATTCTGTACTAGACATGAGACTGCACCTGAGCACTGTACACATACATGTATATTATTACTGTATGCTATTCATGTTCCTGACACTAATACATTATTCTATGTACTAGACATGAGACTTTGATGAGTTGTGGTGCACCTGAGCACTGTACATACATGTATTATTACTGTATGCTATTCATGTTCCTGACACTAATACATTATTCTATGTACTAGACATGAGACTTTGATGAGTTGTGGTGCACCTGAGCACTGTACACATACATGTATATTATTACTGTATGCTATTCATGTTCCTGACACTAATACATTATTCTGTGTACTAGACATGAGACTTTGATGAGTTGTGGTGCACCTGAGCACTGTACACATACATGTATATTATTACTGTATGCTATTCATGTTCCTGACACTAATACATTATTCTATGTACTAGACATGAGACTTTGATGAGTTGTGGTGCACCTGAGCACTGTACACATACATGTATATTATTACTGTATGCTATTCATGTTCCTGACACTAATACATTATTCTGTGTACTAGACATGAGACTTTGATGAGTTGTGGTGCACCTGAGCACTGTACACATACATGTATATTATTACTGTATGCTATTCATGTTCCTGACACTAATACATTATTCTATGTACTAGACATGAGACTTTGATGAGTTGTGGTGCACCTGAGCACTGTACACATACATGTATATTATTACTGTATGCTATTCATGTTCCTGACACTAATACATTATGTACTAGACATGAGACTTTGATGAGTTGTGGTGCACCTGAGCACTGTACACATACATGTATATTATTACTGTATGCTATTCATGTTCCTGACACTAATACATTATTCTATGTACTAGACATGAGACTTTGATGAGTTGTGGTGCACCTGAGCACTGTACACATACATGTATATTATTACTGTATGCTATTCATGTTCCTGACACTAATACATTATTCTATGTACTAGACATGAGACTTTGATGAGTTGTGGTGCACCTGAGCACTGTACACATACATGTATATTATTACTGTATGCTATTCATGTTCCTGACACTAATACATTATTCTATGTACTAGACATGAGACTTTGATGAGTTGTGGTGCACCTGAGCACTGTACACATACATGTATATTATTACTGTATGCTATTCATGTTCCTGACACTAATACATTATTCTATGTACTAGACATGAGACTTTGATGAGTTGTGGTGCACCTGAGCACTGTACACATACATGTATATTATTACTGTATGCTATTCATGTTCCTGACACTAATACATTATTCTATGTACTAGACATGAGACTTTGATGAGTTGTGGTGCACCTGAGCACTGTACACATACATGTATATTATTACTGTATGCTATTCATGTTCCTGACACTAATACATTATTCTATGTACTAGACATGAGACTTTGATGAGTTGTGGTGCACCTGAGCACTGTACACATACATGTATATTATTACTGTATGCTATTCATGTTCCTGACACTAATACATTATTCTATGTACTAGACATGAGACTTTGATGAGTTGTGGTGCACCTGAGCACTGTACACATACATGTATATTATTACTGTATGCTATTCATGTTCCTGACACTAATACATTATTCTATGTACTAGACATGAGACTTTGATGAGTTGTGGTGCACCTGAGCACTGTACACATACATGTATATTATTACTGTATGCTATTCATGTTCCTGACACTAATACATTATTCTATGTACTAGACATGAGACTTTGATGAGTTGTGGTGCACCTGAGCACTGTACACATACATGTATATTATTACTGTATGCTATTCATGTTCCTGACACTAATACATTATTCTGTGTACTAGACATGAGACTTTGATGAGTTGTGGTGCACCTGAGCACTGTACACATACATGTATATTATTACTGTATGCTATTCATGTTCCTGACACTAATACATTATTCTATGTACTAGACATGAGACTTTGATGAGTTGTGGTGCACCTGAGCACTGTACACATACATGTATATTATTACTGTATGCTATTCATGTTCCTGACACTAATACATTATTCTGTGTACTAGACATGAGACTTTGATGAGTTGTGGTGCACCTGAGCACTGTACACATACATGTATATTATTACTGTATGCTATTCATGTTCCTGACACTAATACATTATTCTATGTACTAGACATGAGACTTTGATGAGTTGTGGTGCACCTGAGCACTGTACACATACATGTATATTATTACTGTATGCTATTCATGTTCCTGACACTAATACATTATTCTATGTACTAGACATGAGACTTTGATGAGTTGTGGTGCACCTGAGCACTGTACACATACATGTATATTATTACTGTATGCTATTCATGTTCCTGACACTAATACATTATTCTATGTACTAGACATGAGACTTTGATGAGTTGTGGTGCACCTGAGCACTGTACACATACATGTATATTATTACTGTATGCTATTCATGTTCCTGACACTAATACATTATTCTATGTACTAGACATGAGACTTTGATGAGTTGTGGTGCACCTGAGCACTGTACACATACATGTATATTATTACTGTATGCTATTCATGTTCCTGACACTAATACATTATTCTATGTACTAGACATGAGACTTTGATGAGTTGTGGTGCACCTGAGCACTGTACACATACATGTATATTATTACTGTATGCTATTCATGTTCCTGACACTAATACATTATTCTATGTACTAGACATGAGACTTTGATGAGTTGTGGTGCACCTGAGCACTGTACACATACATGTATATTATTACTGTATGCTATTCATGTTCCTGACACTAATACATTATTCTATGTACTAGACATGAGACTTTGATGAGTTGTGGTGCACCTGAGCACTGTACACATACATGTATATTATTACTGTATGCTATTCATGTTCCTGACACTAATACATTATTCTATGTACTAGACATGAGACTTTGATGAGTTGTGGTGCACCTGAGCACTGTACACATACATGTATATTATTACTGTATGCTATTCATGTTCCTGACACTAATACATTATTCTATGTACTAGACATGAGACTTTGATGAGTTGTGGTGCACCTGAGCACTGTACACATACATTACTGTATGCTATTCATGTTCCTGACACTAATACATTATTCTATGTACTAGACATGAGACTTTGATGAGTTGTGGTGCACCTGAGCACTGTACACATACATGTATATTATTACTGTATGCTATTCATGTTCCTGACACTAATACATTATTCTATGTACTAGACATGAGACTTTGATGAGTTGTGGTGCACCTGAGCACTGTACACATACATGTATATTATTACTGTATGCTATTCATGTTCCTGACACTAATACATTATTCTATGTACTAGACATGAGACTTTGATGAGTTGTGGTGCACCTGAGCACTGTACACATACATGTATATTATTACTGTATGCTATTCATGTTCCTGACACTAATACATTATTCTATGTACTAGACATGAGACTTTGATGAGTTGTGGTGCACCTGAGCACTGTACACATACATGTATATTATTACTGTATGCTATTCATGTTCCTGACACTAATACATTATTCTATGTACTAGACATGAGACTTTGATGAGTTGTGGTGCACCTGAGCACTGTACACATACATGTATATTATTACTGTATGCTATTCATGTTCCTGACACTAATACATTATTCTATGTACTAGACATGAGACTTTGATGAGTTGTGGTGCACCTGAGCACTGTACACATACATGTATATTATTACTGTATGCTATTCATGTTCCTGACACTAATACATTATTCTATGTACTAGACATGAGACTTTGATGAGTTGTGGTGCACCTGAGCACTGTACACATACATGTATATTATTACTGTATGCTATTCATGTTCCTGACACTAATACATTATTCTATGTACTAGACATGAGACTTTGATGAGTTGTGGTGCACCTGAGCACTGTACACATACATGTATATTATTACTGTATGCTATTCATGTTCCTGACACTAATACATTATTCTATGTACTAGACATGAGACTTTGATGAGTTGTGGTGCACCTGAGCACTGTACACATACATGTATATTATTACTGTGCTATTCATGTTCCTGACACTAATACATTATTCTATGTACTAGACATGAGACTTTGATGAGTTGTGGTGCACCTGAGCACTGTACACATGTATATTATTACTGTATGCTATTCATGTTCCTGACACTAATACATTATTCTATGTACTAGACATGAGACTTTGATGAGTTGTGGTGCACCTGAGCACTGTACACATACATGTATATTATTACTGTATGCTATTCATGTTCCTGACACTAATACATTATTCTATGTACTAGACATGAGACTTTGATGAGTTGTGGTGCACCTGAGCACTGTACATACATGTATATTATTACTGTATGCTATTCATGTTCCTGACACTAATACATTATTCTATGTACTAGACATGAGACTTTGATGAGTTGTGGTGCACCTGAGCACTGTACACATACATGTATATTATTACTGTATGCTATTCATGTTCCTGACACTAATACATTATTCTATGTACTAGACATGAGACTTTGATGAGTTGTGGTGCACCTGAGCACTGTACACATACATGTATATTATTACTGTATGCTATTCATGTTCCTGACACTAATACATTATTCTATGTACTAGACATGAGACTTTGATGAGTTGTGGTGCACCTGAGCACTGTACACATACATGTATATTATTACTGTATGCTATTCATGTTCCTGACACTAATACATTATTCTGTGTACTAGACATGAGACTTTGATGAGTTGTGGTGCACCTGAGCACTGTACACATACATGTATATTATTACTGTATGCTATTCATGTTCCTGACACTAATACATTATTCTATGTACTAGACATGAGACTTTGATGAGTTGTGGTGCACCTGAGCACTGTACACATACATGTATATTATTACTGTATGCTATTCATGTTCCTGACACTAATACATTATTCTATGTACTAGACATGAGACTTTGATGAGTTGTGGTGCACCTGAGCACTGTACACATACATGTATATATTACTGTATGCTATTCATGTTCCTGACACTCAATAAATTTAATTATTATTTCATTATTATATATATCGTTTCTGTTGAATCTATTGTCTTCAGTTTTTCCTTTTTTTCATTGTTTTCATTAATATTGTCCTGATAGTCTGCTTGGTTAAACTATCTGCCAAACCTTTGCAGACAAGAGAAGGTAGAATACAGATAGACAACGAATCTCCATTTTTAATAGATATAAATTTATTTTTACATATTTTCAATATAAATTTATTTTTATATATTCTCAATATAAATTTATTTTTATATATTTTCAATATAAATTTATTTTTACATATTTTCAATATAAATTTCTTTTTACATATTTTCAATATAAATTTATTTTTATATATTCTTAATATAAATTTCTTTTTACATATTTTCAATATAAATTTATTTTTATATATTCTCAATAAAGGCTTCCCATTGCTTTATACTATATCACTTATTCTCTTTTATATTACAGACATCGCAACGGGCAATGCGTATATTCAAACAGCCTTGATATGTACAATCTGTGTCCGTTTGCTCATCGGGTCGGAGAACTTGATGAATGGAAACAACGTTTTGAATGGCGTCGACTGAAAGCTAATATGGCCAAGAATCCAAAAATTAAATCTTATATCGATCAATTGCAAGAAAAATATTTAAATTCTTCAAATCCTGCACTTTTGGTAAGTGTTGTATTGTCGAGGTGAAATGATACGGATACATACAAAAACACAGAACAATAAGTTACAAAACAATTAACTTACAAGAAATAGAGGAGGGTCAACACATTTGACTTAAATGTAAAACAGCCCTACTTTGATTTTTATTTATCATTAAGTTGCAATTGCAATGACACAAAATGTTTTTTGGTTTATAAAAGCATTTTTGACCAAGAAATCAAAAAATGCTATCCATTACCCCCTGGTCCCCACTGACCCAGAGTGGTAGTATCTGTTAGGGTCCTGTCTATAGGTTAAATAGAAAAATGTATTTATAAAAAAAAATTGTATTATCCATTAAGAATTGATTTATTTCTGTTGTGGGGTTTTAAGGGGGCAAATAAGAACAAAACGACGGGTAACAAATGTAGGAAAATGTATTAACACAAGACAATTACAGTACAGAGAAGTGGGAAATACGCCCGACAAATAGAGTTATGAGCTGACTCGCATTGGCTTACTCTTTAAGCCATAATTGTCCCTGTTACTTATAGTAACAGTTGGCGCATTCCTATACACCTATAACAATTTCAAAACTTTATTGGCATTAAATGACCCACTGAGGTTGGTATGCCATAAAACCAAACCAAACTGAAATTTGAGCTTCCAATTCCATAAATTGGCATAGTTATGTTAATTTTTAGCTCTCCAAATTTAGTGGGTTTCGCAAAAAATAGCAACTTTTTGTAATCTATTTTTGTCTGTAAAATGAGTTCTAGAGCTTCCCTACTCCTGGAGTAAATTGATTTATAAAAGCATTTTGACCAAGAAATCCAAAAATGCTATAAAAAACGTCTTAAAGTCAAATAATTTTAAGTTATTGATGATTTCTGACTTCTTCATAGCGAGATCAATATCTCGATGTGGCACTGCATCTATGACAAAAAATTTTTTCTATTATCATTTCACATATATTGATCACCATTTGTACCAAAAAGATAGTTTGGTTTTTGCTCAATAACTTAAAATTGGTTGACTTTAACTCTTAACATCCTATACCACCTCATTCCACCTGTCTGGAAGTCACATTTGTTTTCCTAATCCGCCCAAATGATAGCCTTTGTTTAAATGTAATATTAAACATATTTAGAAGTCTTTGATTTAAGGTAAATAACAGGTAACTTTAAATGAAAAGGCCATTTTTAGCCATTTCTTGATAAATCCTTATAGGAATGGGGATCTGGACTTTGTTTAAATGTAATATTAAACATATTTAGAAGTCTTTGATTTAAGGGAAATAACAGGTAACTTTAAATGAAAAGGCCATTTTTAGCCATTTATTGATAAATCCTTATAGGAATGGGGATGTGGACTTTGTTTAAATGTAATATTAAACATATTTAGAAGTCTTTGATTTAAGGGAAATAGCAGGTAACTTTAAATGAAAAGGCCATTTTTAGCCATTTATTGATAAATCCTTATAGGAATGGGGATGTGGACTTTGTTTAAATGTAATATTAAACATATTTAGAAGTCTTTAATTTAAGGGAAATAACAGGTAATTTTAAATGAAAAGGCCATTTTTAGCCATTTATTGATAAATCCTTATAGGAATGGGGATCTGGACTTTGTTTAAATGTAATATTAAACATATTTAGAAGTCTTTAATTTAAGGGAAATAACAGGTAACTTTAAATGAAAAAGCCATTTTTAGCTATTTTTGATAAATCCTTATAGGAATGGGGTTCTGGACTTTGTTTAAATGTAATATTAAACATATTTAGAAGTCTTTAATTTAAGGGAAATAACAGGTAACTTTAAATGAAAAGGCCATTTTTAGCTATTTTTGATAAATCCTTATAGGAATGGGGCTCTGGACTTTGTTTAAATGTAATATTAAACATATTTAGAAGTCTTTGATTTATGGGAAATAACAGGTAACTTTAAACGAAAAGGCCATTTTTAGCCATTTTTTGATAATTCTTTATAGGAATGGGACTCTGGACTTGGAAAATTCTCAACAGGATGTTAAGAGTTTTAAGACGGTTGTGATAGCATTTTTGGATTTTTCTTTTGGTCAAAAATGCTTTTATAAACCAATTTTTAGGAGTAGGGAAGCTCTAGAACTCATTTTTACAAACAAAAATAGGTTACAAAAGGTCGTCATTTTTCATGACCCCCACAAATTTGGAGAGCTAAAAATCAACATAACTTTTTGGAATTGGAAGCTCAAATTTTGGGGATTGTCTAACTTTAACATAGTCCACACCTGGACAAAATTTCAGAAAGATTGAAGGGGGTGGGGGATATGGCCTGGATGATTTTGACATGGAATTACCCCATGCACGTTATCCAAGGGAGATAATTATTTTAAATAATTTATTTACCTATTACCCAACGTATGGAGGGTACATTAGCTAGTATTTATTGATCATTCAGTTTGGCATTTTTTTTTTTTTACCACAGATGAGTGAAACTCTTCCTAATGTTCAACTTATAATGGATGGTGAGAAACAAATATCTTCAATACAAAAGAAATCAAAATACACATGGACTTTTACAGTAACCAATACGGTAAGATGTTTTAATTGATATTTGCCAATGACTTGAAGTGCTAGATCATATGTGTAGTCTGCATAAAATATTGAATGGATGGTGTGAAACAAATATCTTCAATACAAAAGAAATCAAAATACACATGGACTTTTACAGTAACCAATACGGTAAGATGTTTTACTTGATATATTTGCCAATGACTGGAAGTGCTAGATCATCTGTGTAGTCTGCATAAAATATTGAATGGATGGTGAGAAACGAATATCTTCAACACAAAAGAAATCAAAATACACATGGACTTTTACAGTAACCAATACGGTAAGATGTTTTAATTGATATATTTGCCAATGACTTGAAGTGCTAGATCATATGTGTAGTCTGCATAAAATATTGAATGGATGGTGTGAAACAAATATCTTCAATACAAAAGAAATCAAAATACACATGGACTTTTACAGTAACCAATACGGTAAGATGTTTTACTTGATATATTTGCCAATGACTTGAAGTGCTAGATCATATGTGTAGTCTGCATAAAATATTGAATGGATGGTGTGAAACAAATATCTTCAACACAAAAGAAATCAAAATACACATGGACTTTTACAGTAACCAATACGGTAAGATGTTTTAATTGATATATTTGCCAATGACTTGAAGTGCTAGATCATATGTGTAGTCTGCATAAAATATTGAATGGATGGTGTGAAACAAATATCTTCAACACAAAAGAAATCAAAATACACATGGACTTTTACAGTAACCAATACGGTAAGATGTTTTAATTGATATATTTGCCAATGACTTGAAGTGCTAGATCATATGTGTAGTCTGCATAAAATATTGAATGGATGGTGAGAAACAAATATCTTCAATACAAAAGAAATCAAAATACACATGGACTTTTACAGTAACCAATACGGTAAGATGTTTTAATTGATATATTTGCCAATGACTTGAAGTGCTAGATCATATGTGTAGTCTGCATAAAATATTGAATGGATGGTGAGAAACGAATAACTTCAATACAAAGAAATCAAAATACACATGGACTTTTACAGTAACCAATATGGTAAGATGTTTTACTTGATATATTTGCCAATGACTTGAAGTGTTAGATCATCTGCGTAGTCTGCATAAAATATTGAATTTAAAATGCTAATGACCTTTGAACATGTTTAGGGCAGTTGTTTTCAAATATTTTGGAGCCAAGGCCCCTTTCTATTTCAGGGTCTATCTCATGGACACCCATAGGCATTAAAATCAAATTTCGTTGACCGCACCATGAGAAATAAAAATGAAAAATCTTTTTTTTTAATCTCATGGATTCCTCCATTAGAAAATAACCATCCATAGAAATATAAGTGAAATATTGTGGACCCCCATAGAAATAAATTGTTTTACTTGACCTGAAGCACTAGATCATCTGTGTAGTCTGTATAAAATATTGAATTACAAGATCTTCTTAAAATTATAATACCTTTTGAGCGGGTGTATTTGCAAGAAGCACTAGATCATCTGCATTGTCTGCATAAAATAATAAATTTAAAAAGATCCTCCTGTTATTATAATAATTTTCAGGTGCAATTGCAAGAAGTACTAAATCATCTGCATAGTCTGCATAAAGTAATAAATTTAAAAAAAGAATCATCCTAATATGATAATAACTTTTGAGCTGGTGTGTTTGCAAGAAGCGCTAGATCATCTGTGCAGTCTGCATAAAATATTAAATATGGGCACCCATATAAATCAAAATTAAATTTTGTGGACCCCCATCCCTAGAAATAAAAGTGATATCTTGTGGGCTCCAATGGAAATAAGATGTTTTACTTATATATATATATATTTATAAAACCTGTCTGTATGAGCAGGATGCAACACAAGGTCAATTTCTTATGCGGAGTTTAATGGATTTGAATTCAGCGAAGGTTAAAGAGCCTAGTCTGCCCTAGTATTTACATATAGCTGGATTGAGAATAATTGGATGCATACCTTTCCCAAGGGTATTAGCGCTATGTTATCTACTTGCCAATTGCTTGAAGCACTAGATCATTTGCATAGACTGCATAAAATATTGAATTTAATAAGAAAAATCTTACTAATAATCACTATTAGGTAATATTCGCAGAGTTCTGTCCCAGCCTCCTGCCTTAAAAACTGTTAGCCGGTGGCTGCTGAAAAAAAAAACACCAGCTATGATTGAAGTCCGTAGCCGAAGCAGTGTCACTTGAAAAAACCCTAAACCCTAACACTAACCCTAGCTATTTTTCCAGTAACACCGCTTCAGCTACAGACTTCAATCGTAGCTGGTGTTTTTTTTTTCAGCAGCCACTGGCTAGCGGTTTTTGAGGCAGGAGGCCAGGACGGAACTCTGCGAATATACCCCACTAATACTTTTCTTACTAGAGATGTAATCTCACAAACTTTTTATCATGTGTATTTGCAAGAAGCACTAGATCATCTCTGTAGTCTGCACAAAATATTAAGTTTAAAATATTACATTTTTTTTAAAATTTCCTCCTAATATCATAATATATATGGTGGGGGTATTTGTAAGAAGCACTAGATCATCTGCATAGTCTGAATAAAATATTAAACTTTTTTAAAAATCCTAATATTCACAATTACTTTTCTTACCAATGTATTTGCAAGAAGTGCTAGATCATCCATGTAGTCTGCATAAAATAATACATTTTTAAAAAATACCCCCAACATAACTTTTGAGCTCATGTATTTGCAAGAAGCACTAGATCATTTGCGTAGTCTGGATAAAATATTATTTTTTTCAACTCCTCCTTATATTAAAATATCTTTTGTGCAGGCGTATATGCAAGAACCGCTAGATTATCTGTAGTCTGCATAAAATATTAGATTTTAAAAAATCTTCCTAAAATTATAACTATAGAACAGGTGCATTTGCAAGAAGCGCTAGATCATCTATATAGTATGCCTAATATATTAAATTAGAAAAAAAAAACATCCTCCTAATATTCACAATTTCTTTTCTCATCACAAATCCAGATGGCGGTCTTGTTATAGAACAGAGACCAGACATATTTCACTGTGAGCTCTTGCAAGAAGTGCTAGATCATCTGTGTAGTATGGATAAAATACTAAATTTAAAAAAAAATATCCTCCTAATAGTATAATAATTTTTAAGTAGGCGTATTTGCAAGAAGCACTAGATCATCTGTGTAGTATGCATAAAATAATAAATTTGAAAAAAAATCCTCTGGAAAAGCAATATCACAAACATTTTAGCATATGTCTTTGCAAGAAGTGTTAGATCATCTGTGTAGTCTGCATAAAATATTAGATTTTTAAAAAATCTTCCTAATATTATAATAACTTTTGAGTAGTCGTATTTGCAAGAAGCACTAGATCATCTGTGCAGTATGCATGAAATATTACATTTTTAATTTTTCTTTTTTTAAATGCTTTTGATATTAACAATTTTTTTCCCGCCAGAAATCCAATTTAAAGTTGGTGGCCTTGTTACCCGACAAAGACCAGACATATTTCACTGTGAGCCCTTGCAAGAAGCACTAGATCATCTGTGTAGTATACATAAAATATTAAATCTAAAAAAAAATCCTAATATTATAACTTTTTGAGTAGTCATATTTGTGAGAAGCACTAGATCATCTGTGTAGTATGCATAAAATAGTAAATTTTACAAAAAAATCCTCCAAATATTCACAATTTCTATTCTCTCTAAAAAAGCAATCTCAAACATTTTAGCATGTTTTTGCAAGAAGTGCTAGATCATCTGTGTAGTCTGCATAAAATATTAGATTTAAAAAAAAAATCCTCCTAATATTACAATAACTTTTGAGAGGCATATTTGCAGGAAGTGCTAGATGATCTGTGTAGTATGCATGAAATGTTATTGTTTTAAAAATCCTTCAAATATTAACAATTTTTTTTTCCCGCCAGAAATCCAATTTAAAGATGGTGGCCTTGTTACACAACAAAGACCGGACATATTTCACCGTGAGTCCTTCCAGGAAATACCAAACTTTACAGGTTATTCCGGGCAACAAATGCAAGCTCAAAGATAATCTCTGGCAAGTCGACGTCACTTTTGCCGGCAAGATGTACGGGTCCTTCAGCCAGCGGATCATTTTTGATTTTGGCACGGAACCATGGCTCTTTCAGGATGTTGCAGTGGAAATCGGATCATACCAATACCTGGAACGTTTGCGGGGGATCCGCCAAAAGGCCAAATCAGAATTGTGGTCGCCGGAAAAACAGAGAAATTGTCTCCCTGTCCAGAAGCAACAGTTTGACGAAATACAAGAGACCGGTGAATGTCGATAGTATTGTGACGCAAGACGTGATCGCAAGAAAGCTGAACCAACATAACTACGTGCAAAAAATGCATAAACTACTTTACCTGGAAGAATTTGAATGCCAGCAAAAAATGTCCAGTAACATCGGAATTTCATCTTCTGTTTGTTCAACATTCTCTCTCTCTCTCTCTCTCTCTCTCTCTCTCTCTCTCTCTCTCTCTTCTCATTCTTTTGTTCTTTTCATTCTATTCTATTTCTTTTTCTTCTCTTATCTCTCTNTGCAAATATTTGTATTAAGAATAGTTACTTGAAGCCTTATAATTGTTTTACTAAGGATTATTATTATTAGTTACTTTGAAACCATATAACTGTTGTGCAAATTATTTGTATTAAGAATAGTTACCTTAAGCTATAATGTTTACTAAGGATTATTATTATAGTTACTTGAAACCATATAACTGTTGTGCAAATATTTGTATAAGAATATTACTTAAGCTATAATTGTTTACTTAAGATTATTATTATTAGACTTGAAACCATATAACTGTGCAAATTTATTGTATTAAGGAATAGTTACTTGAAGCTATAATTGTTTACTAAGATTATTATATATCTAGTTACTTGAAACCATATAAACTGTGCCAAATTATTTGTATTAAGAATAGTTACTCAAAGCTATAATGTTTACTAAGGATTATTATTATTATTACTGAAACCATATAACTGGTGCAAATTATTTGTATTAAGAATAGTTTACTCAAAGCTATTAATTGTTTACTAAGGATTATTATTATTTGTTACTTGAAAACCATATAACTGTGTGCAAATTATTTTATTAAGAATACGTTTACTCAAAGCTATAATTGTTTACTAAGGATTATATTATTTGTTACTTGAAATAACCGTTTAAACTGTGTCGCCAAATTATGTGTATTAAGGAATAGTTACTCTAAAGCTATAATTGTTTACTTAATTATTATTATTAGTTACTTGAAAACCCAATATAACTGTGCCAAATTATTTTGTATTAAGAATAGTTACTCAAAGCTATAATTGTTTACTAAGGATTATATTATATTTACTTGAAACCATATAACTGCTGCAAATTATTTGTATTAAGAATAGTTACTCAAAGCTTATAATTGTTTACTAAGGATTATTATATTTGCTTACTTGAAACCATATAAACTGTGTGCAAATTATGTGTTAAGAATAGTTACTGAAGCTATAATTGTTACTAAGATATTATTATATTATTACTTGAAACTATATGAAAAATGACTGTTATGAAGAGAAAATAATACTTGAAATGCTATGAGATAATTAATATAGATAGAAATTCTTTGAAAACAGTAAATTATTAGTATTTGTATAAGAATACTTGAAACCATACAACTGTTAGCAAATTATTTTTATAGATAGAAAATACAAGAAGTGTGAGAGAATAATGCCATTTTTCTACACATATTATCCAGGAACAAAATTTGTCTTTCATAATGTTATCAGGCAGGAAAAAGCAAAGTTTGAAGGAATAATAGCCATTTCTATATACTTTTACAACATAAGGAATTGCATAATATTAAAAACATTATTCATAGCTCTAATTTTTCCCAGATCCATTCACTTCGCACGTCAAACAAGGTCTTGAATTTCAATTATGCAAAGACTCTTGACTATTATTCCAACCACCCTCATCAGATCTTGAACTCAACTCTCCTCTTCATACACTTCTGATCCAAAACTATCGCAGCGCCGTGAGATCACCACATCATTTCCACGTGCTTTAGGCATAACGACGTATGATGAAAAGTAAAAAAAAAGCTCTCTTGGCAGTGACAGTTTAAAACCACTACAGCTTTATGTTGTAAGTGTATAGAGGCACACAGCGCTAACAGTACGTCATTTTACCAACGAAGCGGAGGTGAACCAGTTGTGGATTGTGTACACAATATTTCCTCCAATGTGCCATCTGACCTGGGACCTTTTGAACCAAAAAGACGTTTGCGTCGTTAGTGCTTACACAGACCAAGGAGTTGTGAACTTTCAACGATCATAATTGATATTCTTGTTCCTTATTTTAAAACCATTATCATCTTACAACACCCTCTGGTTAAAATGTTACATAATCCATGAGTAGCCTATGAATATAATGTCTGTAAGTGTAGTTTAAAATTCAAATAACAGTATGTAAATGGAAATTACTATTAATCATTATAGGAAGTGGTAAAAGTGATTGACAGGCAATTCACCTTTCTTTGACCTAGATGCTGATTTCGGATTGGCTGAAGGCTAGCGTGAGAAGGGAACTGACTTAGATTTTGTTCCTTTAGTAGAAAGGAACAGATACAAGGGTCCTTGCTCCAAGATGCCTGCTTCTCATCACATGGTTATAAAACCCTTTTGGTTAATGAAGACATCATGTAAATAATCAAGTCTTGCTTCATTATTACCAACAACGGAATGAGCACAGACAACCCAGCTCAGCAGAAGGAAAGAATCAGCCCAGCAGAAGGAAAGAATCAGCCAGCAGAAGGAAGGAATCAGCTCGGCAGAAGGAAAGAATCAGCCCCAGCAGAAGGAAAGAATCAGCCAGCAGAAGAAAGAATCAGCTCAGCAGAAGTAAAGAATCAGCCCAGCAGAAGGAAAGAATCAGCCCAGTAGAAGGAAGGAATCAGCTCGGCAGAAGGAATCAGACCAAAGAAAAGATGGTTGCCGATGAAACAGAACCCACATGAGAATCCATTGCCTCTCCTTCCGTTTCCCCATTCATA
Source organism: Doryteuthis pealeii (assembly GCA_023376005.1). NCBI lineage: Eukaryota > Metazoa > Mollusca > Cephalopoda > Myopsida > Loliginidae > Doryteuthis > Doryteuthis pealeii. Next base: position 16,186,122 of record CM042181.1, on the reverse strand, counting down.
TACCCAAGTCAAACAAGTATAAAAAATGGGACCGTCCAAATCATCCAAGATAAAATGCAATAAATGTAAATCCTTATTATCAGGTGTCACTTATCCACCGAATTCTTCCAAATAAAGAAAGGCATGAAACATCTTATTCCTTTAATTTATAAATAAAACTAAAATTTGAATTTATTACTTTTCATTTCCAGGTATTTCTGAAAAGTTGGAATTAGTTGGATTTTTGGACTGTTGTCCTCATCTTTATGTTAGATACACAACATTTCAGCTGATGTGACCTCCGACCTTTTCCAGGTGTTTCTTGTCTGAATTTGTTTACTTTTCATTTCCAGTATTTCTAATTCGTGACTATCTCCGTCGGAAACACGGACTGTTCAAACAAATTGTGGTGGAACACGTTGGAAATATGCCAGGTAAAGACTCAAACTATTTTCTAAGAATTCTTCACTTGGATTTACTCAAAAGGAAGGAAGAATTGTAGCGTAACTGTTATTGTTTTATGGAAGGAGCTTGATGAGCTGAGATCAAATCCTTGACCTTGTATACACACCACACACACATACACGCACACCACACACACACACACAACACACACACATATATATATATATATATATATATATTTGGGAGAATATGTGCTTTTTAATTTTAGTCAGACCTAATTTTTTTTAAAGTTAATTCATTTATGTTTAATTAGCGGGATTTTAACTACTTAAATGTGAGGCTAAACAATCCCGCCTAATTAAACATAAATGAATTAACTTTCAAAAAATTAGGTCTGACTAAAATTAAAAAAAGCACATATTCTCCCAAATATACTGTCGGCTGAAAATAGCTAAAAGTTGTTTATATATATATATATATATGTTTGAAATACGCTAGACTTAGCGCAGAATGGCGGCGTCAGTTATGTTATTGGCTGGCTTCATAGGGGGGTTTCGGGTCTTCCAACATAATACCCCCCTCAGCCAGCCAGACCCCGTTGGAGACGATCAAATTCCAACACGCCATCCTTGTGCAACGCCAACAAAACGTTTAAACTACGTCATCCTTTATATCTGATTGGCCAATTCTACAGCCAATCATTGATAAGAGTAGTTGTTATAAACAGGATTGCACGACTCAGACATTTTCTTTTTAGTAATTGGTAATTTGCTTGAAGCATTGTTAAGTATGTTATAATGTATTAATTTGAAAGCAATTACAATGCAAGTAAAAAATAAAAACAAAAAGATGTTATTTTTTGTGTCCTATCGATTTCAAAGTAAAACTTTATCTTCAGAGACGATTTTCGGAAATGGACGCGTTTTTTGTTTTTTTTTTGGTCGTTATTTTTTTTTTATGTTATAAGCACGCGTCTCGTGGTGTTCTTTTTTTTAAATTAATACATTATTTTCTTTTTAATAAATATGGGAGAAATAAGAGGAAATTAATCCAATAATATGTGGAGAAAGGTAGACAAACATGGGATACTGTACAGGATAGATGTCTATTGTATTTATTTATACAACACGCTAAGGCCAAAGCCCACAAAATCCATACCAGGAACTAACCTCAAACCCCCACCCACATAAGCCCCCATAAATCCGACTCCCCACACAGATACATAATTCTAACAGCAAATAAAATCAGAAGCAGATTCCATGTACAGACTGCCACAAAAAATACATAGGAGAAACCTCCAGAAACCTTAAAAAAAGCATCTACAAGCACATGCGCAACATTAAATTGGATGACAACTGTCTTTTCCAACACATATTTAAAACACGACACAACTTCAATTTGAATAACGCATCCATGATTGCATTCATCCACAACAAAAGATTAAGACAAATATTCGAAGTCAGTGCCATAAGTAACACACCAAATGCTTGAACACAGTCAAATGTTCAGTTTATATAAATGAAAGTGTCCACTTTAAAACCAACAGCCAATCAGGATCCAGGAAGTGAACTTATCCCAAAAATACACAAAGAGAATAGTCCAATCTACTATTTAAGGAACCTACCATGTCTGGATCCTCACAAAATACTCAGCTTGTAACACAATTAAATACTAATCACTCCAAGAATGCTTGTGATGTAATAATCCATAATAATCAAATAATCCATAGTCTGAGATATCTAGGTCAATTTCTTAAGCGGAGTTCAACAGGCTTATATATTATATATATATATATATATATATATATGTGTGTGTGTGTGTGTGTGTGTGTGTGTGAATAAATGCTGAAATGTACTAAAGTATATATTTATTCATTTACACACACACACACACACACACACACACACACATATATATATATATATATTATATATATATATATAGAGAGAGAGAGAGAGAGAGAGACGGACAGAGACAGAGATGAACATCTAAATTCATCCTGTTAGATAAATAGATAGGAATAGACTGCAATAGATAGATTTATTATGAAGAACTCTCATTGGATACTTCTTCGGTCGTGTCATAAGTTTTCTCCGCCAATCAACAGAGGAGATTTCTTGGCCGACCCAAAAAAGATTCAGCGTGTTATCAACTCATCTGAGTGAGGACTATTTTCAATCATTAGGAGAAGTCTCCCTCTTTGTCTATTTTTTTTTTTTGGTGAGTATTTTCTCCAGGCTCTTCGGAAAAGTTCCAGAATTTCCTTTCGAGGAATGGAGAAGGGTAATTTCCGATGAATTTCTCCGGAAATGTCACCGAAGCGATATTTTTTAAGAGCGATCTCACTATGATTTGATACTAGGATAGCAGGAAAGAGAAGAAGAAGAAGATATCTATAAAAGAAAGATCATATCTGTCTGTATGTATGTTGTTTGTTTTTTGTATAACGACCGAGCGTACGTCCTTTTATAAAGTAGAATTGTCGGAGACCAACAAAGGACAAAGTTCAATAAAATTCAAACCCTATCTGCACCTGAGAAGAAATTTTAAAAAACTTTTTAACCGTCGTTTTCCACAAGAAAATCTAAATAAATATATGTAAGGTTATAAATCAATTAAAAATGATTAAAAAAAAAAAAACAACAAATTACCATATTTGACGGCATATAGGACGCACTTTTTTTCCAAAGTTTTGTCTAAAAAAATTGCCCTGCATCTTATACATCGTAGGTGAAGTTTGAGACCTCCCGTAGGCCTAGGCTAATCTTCTCTATGATGCTCACTAACCCAGCTTACGCTAAACTCCATGCATCATTATTTTATTGCTGGTATTGTTATAATCAAGGTTAACAGCAGCGTATAGTGGCAATATATGCTTAAATACACTAAAAACTTTTTTCCTGAATCTAACCTGCTGAAATGGGAGTGTGTCGTATATGCCCATGTGTCTTATATGCCATCAATTGAGGGGCGTGGTCTAATGGTTAGAGTCGTAGGAAATGGACTCGTCAACGCGAGTTCAATTCCTGGATGAAGCTGTTGGAATTTCACATGGCGCTAATACCCTTGGGAAAGGTATGAATCCAATTCTCCCTCCAGCTATGGGTAAATAGCAGGACAGACTGGACACTTTAACCCTGGCTAGGTAACCAGTCTAGGAGAAGGAAAACTCTGAATTCAAACCTGTTAAACTCCGCTTAAGAAATTGACCTTGTGTCACATCCTGCTCGTGCGGAGGGGTTGGTAAATATATATATGCCGTCAAATATGGTAATAAATAATAAATAATCACAGAAAATGGACTTAGTGAACTTTCAAATCCTGAATGAGGCTGTTTGCATATCACTAAGACCTTTGGGAAATATATGCATCCAACAATTCTCCCTCCAGCTATGGGTAAATAAATAGTAGGGAAAACTAGCAAAGCCAACATAAACAGCTATAGACCAAAAAGACAACAACACGATACTTAGCTAAAAAAAAAAAGGTAAATAATAAAAAAACAAACACACACACTTATCATAAAACCCACTCCCCATCCCCACTTTTACATGACCCACTATGGTTGGCTGAACAGACCGATCCTCAAATGGCAATCTCTGGTGCAGTGGCTGCAAACAAAAGGTGATGCTTTCTGTAGGTGTAGGGGGTGCTGCTGTTTCTCCTTTCTTTTAGCTCTCTTTTCTGTGGCAGCTTTTTTCCTCTCTTTTTCACTTCTTTTTGTTACTTGTTTGACGAGGGGGCACCAGGTTGCACGGTCTTCTGCACAAGCCTCCTACGTGTCTATGTCGATGTGGCATGTCTTCAGGTCTCTCTTGCAGACATCTTTGAAGCGTAGGCGTGGTCTCCCTGCCGGTCGGGTGCCCTCCACTAGTTCACCATACAGTAGGTCTTTGGGGATGCAGCCCCCGCCCGGTTTCGACCGGGGGTCCGGTGAGCTTCGGCCGCTGGACCGGTTCTGTTATAATAATAGCGTCGATCCCAGGGGGCCATCCCCCCAGGCAACACCTGCCCCCTCGATTTAAAGGGGCAGGGCTGGGTTTATTGCCCAGTGCCTGAGGCGCCTCCCTTGAGGGGGAATGCCGACGGGATCGACGCAATTTTTCACCTGCCACTCCATGAGCTTCGGCTTGTGGGTGGTCCCACGTTAATAGGGA
>CM042181.1:16149081-16176581 GCA_023376005.1 Doryteuthis pealeii | reverse complement strand
GTGTCAATGTATAGTTTTCTGCAAATGCCTCATGGATTACATAAAAAAAAATAAACTGCAATCATCGATTCCTCCGACCCTGGAAATTAATTTGAACTCTTGGCAGATGATAGTTAACGCTGTAAACAGTGACAATTTTGAGGAAGCTCAGAATATGATCTTGGAACCATTTTACCATTATAGAATGGCGGTGGCGCTAAGAAGATTGTCCGATTTGATAAACCTGGAATTTAAATGTTCTGACAATGAAAATACGTCTTATAATCCGACTTTTGATCCCCACGTTTATTTTTGTAAACCAGGAATTAGTTTTCTTGATCTTTTAGTCCAAAGAATGCTTGTTGCCGCTATCCACAAATTACCGTGCCCAGTTGCTGTCAAAGACATCCAAAAAGTTACCAAAAATCTGACGGAAAACATAAAAGCAAAAGAAATGTTAGAGAAAGAAGAATTTTTTAAGGAACTTCAACGTTTTCCAAATAAAACTATCGAAGCCCAAGCAACAATAATGTCAGTAACGGATTCTTCAATTGAAATTTTATTTCCTCAACTTGTGTCCTGGTCTTTTTTCGTTGAATTAGACATGTTAGGTTTAAGATCAACATCATCCAATATCTGTAGCTTAAAGTTTAGTCAAATTGAAGCAAATGTTTTGACATACGCCTCAAACTCTCAGAATCGGTCAGTAGAAAACTACCCCAAAAAAATAGAATCTAATCAGTTCACAATTTCTATCAAAATCCAACACTGGCAATGGATACTTGGCTACTTACGCAGCAAAGATTTCTCTAGCATGAAAACCTTTATTCAATCAACCAACAGCTCAGCCAGTTTGAAAAAAGAACTATATCTCCCAGATTACAACATCAACCGAGAGGTTCATTATTGTTTGGATGTGCTTCCATACTTAAACCTCCAAGCGTCAGTGAAAATTGTTGGAGATCAATACGGACACTGTAGCCCACAGGTAGAACTGCTTCATCTCACCCCAAATGTTTCTTTATGCTTACTACACCGCAAGAAACCCCTAGAATGTTTTTTTCATGGTCTCCTTACGTCTCTGTCCGAATACCAAAAGAGACTTCTAACCGAAGTTTATAACTTAGCTATTGCTCAGCACCGGTCGATAATTCTGCGAGATGTGACCCTCATTCAATCCAATCAGTTTTGGACTTTTACCATTCCTCTGGTATTACTTAAGGATTATAATATATCTTTGATATCAAATACCGATTCTGAAGAACGCTATATTTTCCCGCCTTTTCCAAATATGATTTGCATCAGATTTTCTTTGCTAATTGCAAAAAACGTCAAATCAACTTTGATTTTTCATGGATATATCTGTCAGACAAATTGCTCAGATTCAAATGTAACAGTTGTGGCTCATGTGACAGACGATACACATTTTCAACTACCGGAACTTCAAAAACAAAAATGCAATATCGAGATTATATGCTTCAAACCAATGCACAGGTATGTTCATTTTTATTTTTTTTTAAATTATTTTTACATTTTACCTGTTAAACTTTCAAGATTTTTAGGGGTGTTTTTTGTTTTTGGACCATATGACCGAACAATCGGCTGGTCACGTCAGGCCCTAGCACCTATATGATTTTCCCAACCCTATTGCCCTTATGACAAGCCCCAACCCCTTTTTATCATATGGGTGCTAGAACGTGGTGGCTGCGGGTCTACATGTCCTGGGAATGACGTTAAACTCTATCTGATGGTGAGGTTCTAGTTTTGGAGGTTTGGGGAATGTGGAACACCCCTTCATCACCATTGCTCCCTGGCAATTAAAACAAAACAAACTTCATAGCATCCAGGCCTTTACTTGGTATAGCCCTGGTAAAATAGCTTAAGTGGGCTTAAGTGTAATATTGAGATTATATGCTTCAAACCAATGCACAGGTATGTTCATTTTTTTTTTTAATTGTTTTTACATTTTACCTGTTAAACTTTCAAGATTTTTAGGGGTGTTTTTTGTTTTTGGACCATATGACCTTTAATCACCCCTTTTGCGATCTCGATTTGTGGGACATTTTTTCCATTTACACCGTCAAAATTTGGTTAATTGTTAACAGACGATTTTTAGAGATTTTTTTAATTATAAAACTAACCCCTAATCCTTACCCTAACCCTCACTCTAACCCCTAACCGTAACCTCTAACAAACAACTGGATTTTGATGGTGTAAATGGAAAAAATGCCCCCACGAATCGAGATCGCAAAAGGGGTGCCTAAAGGTTATATGGTCTGTGTTTTTTTCTAAAACTGGTATTTATCTTATTTTAATTCTCTTGCTTTTACAATTGTCATAATAATGATAATGATAATACAAGGGGACAAAGATACCATTAGGCACCCCAGGTGCGACCTAGGTTCAAAAGGACATGTTTTGCTTTTCACTGTCAAATTCCGGTTGTTTGTTAACAGACGATTTTAAGATACACTTTTTTTTTTATTATAAAACTATAAACAAAAGACACATTTTTATATTAAAGACACTTTTTTTTACTTATTTCATGTGCTAAAAATCAAGGAATTAACCGAATTTAATGAAAATTTCATTGTTGATATATTAATGAATAAACAATATAATGCACCAGTTATTTTATTCGAAAACTCTTACATTGTTTCTGGTCAGTTAACTTTGAACCGCGTATCTTTGAGGCGTAACACAGATTCACAAACATACGTGGTTCAAAGTTAATTGACCTGAAAAAATGTAAAACTTTTAAAATAAAATAACTGGTGCATTATATCTTTTATTCATTAATGTATCAACACTGAAAATTTCATTAAATTCGGTTAATTCCTTGATATTTAGTATTTTTTTTTTCGGTGGGGTGACATACGATGGTGCAATTTATGTTCGTTAAGTAGGATTTAACCAAGACTACCATAGATAACGCAAGAAAGATGGGGGAGAGAGTAAAATGGGGGAGAGAGTAAAAATTATTGTGATTACCCAGGTTAAAGTAGTCTCATGCTGGAGCCGCCGCTGAGTTGTAGATGGTAGACAAATTGATCGATGTTATGTATAATTTTTGCCCACTCCCTCATTATGACTTTATTGCGTTCTCTATTGTAGTTCATACTTTCATGTTGTTGTTAATTCAATAGCAATTATTATAATACTATAAACAAAAGACACATTTTTATATTAAAGACACTTTTTTTTACTTATTTCATGTTGTTGTTAATTCAATAGCAATTATTATAATACTTTTAACGTTAGACACATTTAACACGGGAATGGTTAACGCTATAAAAAGTATATTATAAGGTTATAACCCTAACCTCTTACCCTAACCCTAACCTCTAACTCTAACCCTAACCCCTAACCCTAGCAAAATCTTTTTTTAAATAAATACTTTTTAATATTAACTATCCGTAGAGGCACATGGAAAATAAATAAAGATGTCTTTCGTTTTAAGTTTTATTTAAAAATAAATAACAATATTAGTTTATCTTTCGTGCAAAATTGATTTTTTCACATATGCTAACAACAACATCTTATTTCTCTTGTTTTTACACCTATTAGTAATAGTGTTAAATTGGGTGAATTTCTTAGATCAAGCATTGGCGAGCTCCCTGGTTTCGGAGTGTCTGACTCCGCTTCTCTCTCTTCTTCTCTCCTCTCGGTCTGTTTTCTTGGTCTCTCTTTTTTTATAGGATCCAGACCTCCCCACCCCTAACATATGTCTCTGATTGGCCAGCCACTCGATAACATTGCCTACGTGTCTAAATGGCCTTGTGCCAGCCTAGCTTGTATCTTTCCATTTGGGTTTTTCCAACTCCAACGAGTCAAGGCCAACCATTGTTTTATTTATGTAAGTTTTTGAAATTGTTGACCAACTATTCAAAAACTGGAATCTTATTTGTTAAATTATCATTTTATTTTGTGAAAATTTAAAATTCCGATGATATATATCAAATTCCATAATTTAAGGAATTTATGCCTACGTGAGGATTCTTTGTTTAGATAAATTTATATTTTTAATATAAACATTATTATTATTATTATAATTATTATTGTTTTTCTTATTTTTACAGTAACTTTTAACAAACTACTATAATTAATAATTAGGATAGTTTTAATTAAATAGTAATTAATTAACAGTTCGCCAATCAACCCATAACACATTAATAGTGTTATAGAGGAAAAGAAGAGCGACTTTACCTACATTAAAAAAGCTTTGTATACGGCATTCACTCTAGTCTCTGTTACAGCTTGGAAGCAATTTGTGGCACCCCAGCTGCACCTGGGAGAGACTGTTGAAGTCTTTTTGGTTGAATTGTGTAAACTCGCAGTTCTGGTCAGTGGTATGACAGATCGGAGTCTGATGTGTGTGTTTATGGCAGGGTTGCCAGAACATGCCGAGGATCTGCTTTGAACCTCTTTCCAATTAGACGATATGGATATTTCACAAGTGCTGGCTTGAGCATGAGCCATACTGAAGAAGTGCTCTGCTGATATGGAGCAAGCAGCAGTAGCCTATAAAATGAGTGTGTCTGAGGCTTGGGTAGTGGATCATGAACCGTCTTGGAAGTCTGTTTGTTTGAAGGTTTCACTGCTCTGTTCGAGAAGTTTTCATTGCCCTGTTCGTTTGAAGGTTTCACTGCTCTGTTCATGCGAAGGTTTCATTCATGACCTTGGCAAAGGCATCCAGAGCAGCTTAATTCTGTAGCATGCTACTAAAATATTGCAAAACTTTCAACTCACACTTGTGGTGTTTCTTTCATAGTCACTGCAATTAAGAAAATCTTTATATATATACCAACCCCTCCACACGAGCAGGATGTGACACAAGGTCAATTTCTTAAGCGGAGTTCAACAGGTTTGAATTCAGAGTTTTCCTTCTCCTAGACCGGTTGCCTAACCAAGGCTAAAGAGCCCAGTCTGCCCTACTATTTTCTCATAGCTGGAGGGAGAGTAGGATTCATACCTTTCCCAAGGGTATTAGCGCTAAGTGAAATGCAATTAGCATGTCCAGGATTTGAACTCGAGTCCATTTCCCATGATTTTAACCATTACACCACGCGCATCCAGTTAATTAAGAAAATATTGAAAACTCCAGTTATCCTGTTACATTTAATTTTCGACTAATACATATCAGTATTAATTAATAATATTTCAGGTCGATGACTAATACATATTAGTATTAATTGGATATAAGGCGTGTGGCAAATGGTCACTTCTACTTATAGACTCGCCGACTACCATGTGACCAGCCTTGTTGTCCAATCACTGGCAGTCCTCTGCTGCTGCTGTTGTATTTATACTGGCTGATTCTAATCTTAGCTCACTGCTACTTGGATCTTCTTGGAGGACGGACCTAAAGGATTCACCTAAAGGATTCTCTACCACAAGCCTTATTCACTTACCAAAGGATTCTCTATAGCTTGGGACTTACTTATTCACTTTGAGTTCTTTCCAATTGGCCAAGGATGGCGGCCAGATACTTAACAAGGTTGATGACTAATACATATTAGTATTAATTCATAATATTCGTGTATGTACACACAAGAATAGGTCTCTGTATTGTTCTTAATAATAAAAGAGCAAGATGGAACCCAGAGAGGGTATTCGTGTATGTACACACAAGAATAGGTCTCTGTATTGTTCTTAATAATAAAAGAGCAAGATGGAACCCAGAGAGAAACCCCCCACCAAAAATGAGGACAATAGTCCCAATAACGCAGTAATCAATAATATTCGTGTATGTACACACAAGAATAGGTCTCTGTATTGTTCTTAATAATAAAAGAGCAAGATGGAACCCAGAGAGAAACCCCCCACAAAAATGAGGACAATAGTCCCAATAACGCAGTAATCAATAATATTCGTGTATGTACACACAAGAATAGGTCTCTGTATTGTTCTTAATAATAAAAGAGCAAGATGGAACCCAGAGAGAAACCCCCCACCAAAAATGAGGACAATAGTCCCAATAACGCAGTAATCAATAATATTCGTGTATGTACACACAAGAATAGGTCTCTGTATTGTTCTTAATAATAAAAGAGCAAGATGGAACCCAGAGAGAAACCCCCACCAAAAATGAGGACAATAGTCCCAATAACGCAGTAATCAATAATATTCGTGTATGTACACACAAGAATAGGTCTCTGTATTGTTCTTAATAATAAAAGAGCAAGATGGAACCCAGAGAGAAACCCCACCAAAAATGAGGACAATAGTCCCAATAACGCAGTAATCAATAATATTCGTGTATGTACACACAAGAATAGGTCTCTGTATTGTTCTTAATAATAAAAGAGCAAGATGGAACCCAGAGAGAAACCCCCCACCAAAAATGAGGACAATAGTCCCAATAACGCAGTAATCAATAATATTCGTGTATGTACACACAAGAATAGGTCTCTGTATTGTTCTTAATAATAAAAGAGCAAGATGGAACCCAGAGAGAAACCCCCCACCAAAAATGAGGACAATAGTCCCAATAACGCAGTAATCAATAATATTCGTGTATGTACACACAAGAATAGGTCTCTGTATTGTTCTTAATAATAAAAGAGCAAGATGGAACCCAGAGAGAAACCCCCCACCAAAAATGAGGACAATAGTCCCAATAACGCAGTAATCAATAATATTCGTGTATGTACACACAAGAATAGGTCTCTGTATTGTTCTTAATAATAAAAGAGCAAGATGGAACCCAGAGAGAAACCCCCCACCAAAAATGAGGACAATAGTCCCAATAACGCAGTAATCAATAATATTCGTGTATGTACACACAAGAATAGGTCTCTGTATTGTTCTTAATAATAAAAGAGCAAGATGGAACCCAGAGAGAAACCCCCACCAAAAATGAGGACAATAGTCCCAATAACGCAGTAATCAATAATATTCGTGTATGTACACACAAGAATAGGTCTCTGTATTGTTCTTAATAATAAAAGAGCAAGATGGAACCCAGAGAGAAACCCCCCACCAAAAATGAGGACAATAGTCCCAATAACGCAGTAATCAATAATATTCGTGTATGTACACACAAGAATAGGTCTCTGTATTGTTCTTAATAATAAAAGAGCAAGATGGAACCCAGAGAGAAACCCCCCACCAAAAATGAGGACAATAGTCCCAATAACGCAGTAATCAATAATATTCGTGTATGTACACACAAGAATAGGTCTCTGTATTGTTCTTAATAATAAAAGAGCAAGATGGAACCCAGAGAGAAACCCCCCACCAAAAATGAGGACAATAGTCCCAATAACGCAGTAATCAATAATATTCGTGTATGTACACACAAGAATAGGTCTCTGTATTGTTCTTAATAATAAAAGAGCAAGATGGAACCCAGAGAGAAACCCCCACCAAAAATGAGGACAATAGTCCCAATAACGCAGTAATCAATAATATTCGTGTATGTACACACAAGAATAGGTCTCTGTATTGTTCTTAATAATAAAAGAGCAAGATGGAACCCAGAGAGAAACCCCCCACCAAAAATGAGGACAATAGTCCCAATAACGCAGTAATCAATAATATTCGTGTATGTACACACAAGAATAGGTCTCTGTATTGTTCTTAATAATAAAAGAGCAAGATGGAACCCAGAGAGAAACCCCCCACCAAAAATGAGGACAATAGTCCCAATAACGCAGTAATCAATAATATTCGTGTATGTACACACAAGAATAGGTCTCTGTATTGTTCTTAATAATAAAAGAGCAAGATGGAACCCAGAGAGAAACCCCCCACCAAAAATGAGGACAATAGTCCCAATAACGCAGTAATCAATAATATTCGTGTATGTACACACAAGAATAGGTCTCTGTATTGTTCTTAATAATAAAAGAGCAAGATGGAACCCAGAGAGAAACCCCCCACCAAAAATGAGGACAATAGTCCCAATAACGCAGTAATCAATAATATTCGTGTATGTACACACAAGAATAGGTCTCTGTATTGTTCTTAATAATAAAAGAGCAAGATGGAACCCAGAGAGAAACCCCCCACCAAAAATGAGGACAATAGTCCCAATAACGCAGTAATCAATAATATTCGTGTATGTACACACAAGAATAGGTCTCTGTATTGTTCTTAATAATAAAAGAGCAAGATGGAACCCAGAGAGAAACCCCCCACCAAAAATGAGGACAATAGTCCCAATAACGCAGTAATCAATAATATTCGTGTATGTACACACAAGAATAGGTCTCTGTATTGTTCTTAATAATAAAAGAGCAAGATGGAACCCAGAGAGAAAACCCCCACCAAAAATGAGGACAATAGTCCCAATAACGCAGTAATCAATAATATTCGTGTATGTACACACAAGAATAGGTCTCTGTATTGTTCTTAATAATAAAAGAGCAAGATGGAACCCAGAGAGAAACCCCCCACCAAAAATGAGGACAATAGTCCCAATAACGCAGTAATCAATAATATTCGTGTATGTACACACAAGAATAGGTCTCTGTATTGTTCTTAATAATAAAAGAGCAAGATGGAACCCAGAGAGAAACCCCCCACCAAAAATGAGGACAATAGTCCCAATAACGCAGTAATCAATAATATTCGTGTATGTACACACAAGAATAGGTCTCTGTATTGTTCTTAATAATAAAAGAGCAAGATGGAACCCAGAGAGAAACCCCCCACCAAAAATGAGGACAATAGTCCCAATAACGCAGTAATCAATAATATTCGTGTATGTACACACAAGAATAGGTCTCTGTATTGTTCTTAATAATAAAAGAGCAAGATGGAACCCAGAGAGAAACCCCCCACCAAAAATGAGGACAATAGTCCCAATAACGCAGTAATCAATAATATTCGTGTATGTACACACAAGAATAGGTCTCTGTATTGTTCTTAATAATAAAAGAGCAAGATGGAACCCAGAGAGAAACCCCCACCAAAAATGAGGACAATAGTCCCAATAACGCAGTAATCAATAATATTCGTGTATGTACACACAAGAATAGGTCTCTGTATTGTTCTTAATAATAAAAGAGCAAGATGGAACCCAGAGAGAAACCCCCACCAAAAATGAGGACAATAGTCCCAATAACGCAGTAATCAATAATATTCGTGTATGTACACACAAGAATAGGTCTCTGTATTGTTCTTAATAATAAAAGAGCAAGATGGAACCCAGAGAGAAACCCCCCACCAAAAATGAGGACAATAGTCCCAATAACGCAGTAATCAATAATATTCGTGTATGTACACACAAGAATAGGTCTCTGTATTGTTCTTAATAATAAAAGAGCAAGATGGAACCCAGAGAGAAACCCCCCACCAAAAATGAGGACAATAGTCCCAATAACGCAGTAATCAATAATATTCGTGTATGTACACACAAGAATAGGTCTCTGTATTGTTCTTAATAATAAAAGAGCAAGATGGAACCCAGAGAGAAACCCCCCACCAAAAATGAGGACAATAGTCCCAATAACGCAGTAATCAATAATATTCGTGTATGTACACACAAGAATAGGTCTCTGTATTGTTCTTAATAATAAAAGAGCAAGATGGAACCCAGAGAGAAACCCCCCACCAAAAATGAGGACAATAGTCCCAATAACGCAGTAATCAATAATATTCGTGTATGTACACACAAGAATAGGTCTCTGTATTGTTCTTAATAATAAAAGAGCAAGATGGAACCCAGAGAGAAACCCCCACCAAAAATGAGGACAATAGTCCCAATAACGCAGTAATCAATAATATTCGTGTATGTACACACAAGAATAGGTCTCTGTATTGTTCTTAATAATAAAAGAGCAAGATGGAACCCAGAGAGAAACCCCCAGCAAAAGAAAAAAAAAACATAAATAAATGTGGTGTTTCTTTCATTTCAGGTCGATGGCTGACGCCATTTTGAATTTGGGAGGAGCAGGAGGAGGGAATCCATTGGCCAGGAATATTGTAAGCAGACAATTAAAACCAGTCAAAAATTCAGGTAGGTTTATTTGTTTATTTATATATACTAGCAAATATATGCACCCTCCGGGTGCAAGTATTTAAGTTTAAATGTAATAAAATATTAGATTGAATCAGAAAGGCTAATGAAACTAATTAAGAATTCAAATAAAAATATTATAAACGGAGGGGGTATAATCGGAAAATAGAACAACTGAAACTTACTCTTTCATCACTTCCGTTTTTCAATGCTAAATTTTCCTAATTTAACTATTTAGTTAAAATAGGAAGTAAAGAATAAAATTACAGTTATTTCTTCTTGTTAATGGATTTCTTTTAGGATTTATTGAAGAGATTTTTACTCATATTCATTAAGATAAAACCAAGCAATTAGAAATCAATAATACCAAGCACATTTTTATTAAAATCAGTTTTTTTAATATGAATATGCAAATTAGCTTTATGTTTACACTGAAAACTGGTATTTTGTTTTATATATAAATACAATTGCATGTTATTAGTATTTAGGTAAGGCCAACAGTATTAATAATGTCAAACAGTTTTATTATTAATTGAGGTTTAAATAGAAATAGAATCATGGAGAATGTGACGTAAATAACTAAGGGAATTGTGACTTGAGTAGTAATATAGTTTCGGTTACAGACAGAAAAACACACAATCTCCATTATGATAAGATATATATATATATATATATATATATGTGTGTGTGTGTGTGTGTGTGCATGTGTATATATATATATATATATGTGTGTGTGCATGTGCATATATATGTGTGTGTATATATATGTGTATGTGTGTATAAATATGTGCGTGTGCATATATGTGTGCATGTGTATATATATGTGTGTATATATATATATATAATATATATATATATAATATGTGTGTGCGTGTGTATATATGTGTGTATATGTGTGTGTGTACATATATACATATATGATATGTGTGTGTGTATATATGTGTTTGTGTATGTGTGTGTGTGTATATATATGTGTGTGTGTAGGTATGTATATATATATATATATATATATATGAAGAGAAATGGAAGTGAATCCGACTGTATGTAGTTTAGTGAGAAATTTGAAAAAACAGGTTTAAATAAAATGAGTGGTAAGTTTATTAGCCGACACTGCAGTGTTTCTATCTGTTAAGTAGATCTTCTTCAGGGCTTTTGTTGATATAAGGAAGAGTAAACAATTTTTATCACAGAATAATGAGGAAGACTGTGATAGTCCTTGTTTATCAATCTGTTCAAAATTGGAAATTTGAAGAAGAAACGCTGGAAAGGTAGACGGTTTGAAATATGACGTCAAATATTTTTCTTCCATGGTGTGTGTGTGCGAGTGTGTGCGTGTGTGTGTGTGTGTGTGTATCGAAAAATGATATTGAGCATTTTTCTAGGTATTTTGTGTGTGCGAGTGTGTGTATATATTTTGTCAAAAAATGACATCGAAACAAAACCTCAATGTTGTGTGTGTGCGTGCAAGCATGAATGCATATTCATTAAGAAGAACGTTTGTTTCAAGTAAGTGGCGAGAAAATATTCTTTTAACTTTTGAGTTGCTGTGTGGGGGTGTAAGTGTAGCGAGATGGTGAATATCCTGAGTTTTGCGAGGACTACTATTAGGAAAGGAGTAAGAAGAAATAAGAGATAGTAAAGGGTTAAAAAAAAAGTGATGAACACAAAACGGTTTGTCGGGAATTTGATGGAGAATTGAAAGCCAACCAGAAGTTTCGGGTGTTGACCAGAACCAGAAGTCACGTGATGACGTGGAACGACGGAGAAAAATTTCTTGTCGGACTCGGGAACCAGGAGGGTATATCGGCCGAAACGTTGTACAAATAACAATGAAGATGGAAACAATAGTCCGAATAACGCAGATAATACTAATCTTCAAGCCTCATCTCAAACATTCAGAGAAATTTTGGATAGGTATATAAGTATTCTATCAGGCCCGCATTATTGCTAGTAATTGGTTACAAGAATAACTCATGTGACCTCGGCTAGTCTATAAATCTAGATGGGTAATTATAGCACATCTTATATCACAATAACTCCAACAGGGTCAGTTTGGATTAGAATATGTTGACTGTATACTCTGCAGGGGGTAACCCCCCCCATTACACCCAAAAAATGGTTGTTTTTTTTTCCATCAAATATAACCGTAAAATTAATCTTTTTTCTTCTTTTTTTCAGATGGTATTTTTTCTGTGTTGGAAGAGAATGAATTCATCATTGCCGTCAGTGTAAATACTTCTTACAGTTTGTCGTATTTGATGCACTGGTTCGAGGATTTTGCAAGTATATTGCTCATCCGAGAAACAAAAGAGAAAGAGCCAATTTTGATCTGCACACCCAATGAAAATGAATTGGATATTATAGAAGGTAAGTATGGCAACCAGTCTAGGAGAAGGAAAACTTTGAATTCAGACCTGTTGTACTCTACTTTAAAGGGCCAATGAAAATGATTTAGATATTATAGAAGGTATGGCAACCAGTCTAGGAGAAGGAAAACTTTGAATTCAGACCTGTTGTACTCTACTTTAAAGGGCCAATGAAAATGAATTAGATATTATAGAAGGTATGGCAACCAGTCTAGGAGAAGGAAAACTTTGAATTCAGACCTGTTGTACTCTACTTTAAAGGGCCAATGAAAATGAATTAGATATTATAGAAGGTATGGCAACCAGTCTAGGAGAAGGAAAACTTTGAATTCAGACATGGTGTACTCTACTTTAAAGGGCCAATGAAAATGAATTAGATATTATAGAAGGTATGGCAACCAGTCTAGGAGAAGGAAAACTTTGAATTCAGACCTGTTGTACTCTACTTTAAAGGGCCAATGAAAATGAATTAGATATTATAGAAGGTATGGCAACCAGTCTAGGAGAAGGAAAACTTTGAATTCAGACATGGTGTACTCTACTTTAAAGGGCCAATGAAAATGAATTAGATATTATAGAAGGTATGGCAACCAGTCTAGGAGAAGGAAATTAGATAGTAAAGAAAATAGTAAAAATCATTGTTCAATGCATTTTTATAGTAAAAATCATTTCCAATGCATTTTTATAGTAAAAATCATTTTTAATGCATTTCTATACTAAAAATCAATTCCAATGCATTTTTATAGTAAAAATCATTGTTCAATGCATTTTTATAGTAAAAATCAATTCCAATGCATTTCTATAGTAAAAATCATTGTTCAATGCATTTTTATAGTAAAAATCATTTCCAATGCATTTTTATAGTAAAAATCATTTCCAATGCATTTTTATAGTAAATTTTTTAGTAAAATAATTTTTTTCTGTACACATTATAAGAAACCACTAATAACTATATACATTATGCATTAAATCCGTATTAATTTCTCCGGATCTGATCTTGAATTTTTCAGGCTACTTACAGATGAAAGATTTACTGACCAAATTGAATGTGATAAGAGTTGCTGCTACGTGCGATGAAAGTTCCAGAAAATCTCCAAATGGAATCTTTCTTCATGAGAAGCAAGTACGGGATGATACAGTACAAGAAGAAATGAAGGCCTTTAATGAACTTTTTGGAAAAACCTTGAATCAAGAAGGTTTTTTCTTAATGAATCATGCAAAAAATCTTTCCAAAGCTGATGTTATCTTGTGCACATGCTCGACTAGTCAGAGGTCCGTCATCCGGTCAGTGGTTTCCATTAAACAGGTGAGATATTTTTTTTTTTTTATTCTTAGTGAGTTTCATTCTCACTGGGTGAAAGGGTAGGTCGATTTTTCACTTTTTTAAAATATCAAATTGTCCCCACCCTGTTGGCTGGGGCGTTAGAATGCACCGACTGCACCTCTGCAGAGGGGTAAGACTCCCCCAATGGGGTCACCTGTTGGCCGTGGGTGGCGACCCGTGATGCTTAAGGATAGAGCTCAGGTGGATGAGCAGTTTATGACTTGCAATACTCCACTTTGGCCCTATCTTGGGCTAGACGGGCGGTCGGAGAGGCCCCCTCCGATCAATCGGCTGGTCATGTCAAGCCCTAGCACCTATATGATTTTCCCAACCCTATTGCCCTTATGGCAAGCCCCAACCCTTTTTATCATACCAATCCAAATCAAATTGTCCATCTATGCGAAAGTTGTGTGTTAGTATACTGAATACTGATACCAAAAATTAGATCTTTTACTTGCACCATTGTTTGAGGAAATAGCATCAAAGATCGTCTACTAAAATGCACTAAAAATTCTTGTTTTCGCAAAACCACAGTGGGACTAGGTTTTGTTATAAAAGTACAATTGCTCCAAGTTGTTTTAGTCAGATTCTTGCCCTGATGAGCTACTAAGCAAAACTATTAGTAAGTATATCTGACTCATTAGGTTTAACTCATATATATATATATATATATATATATATATACCAAGTGTGTTGGTAAATCCTTGCGGTGAGAAAAAAAACAGCAAATAGATTGATTGTAAAAATATACTACCAAACATCAACCGGGGAGAAAAACATTTTTGGAAAAAAGAAAAGACCAAGATAGTCGTACTAACAGAAAATAATCTATTGGTACAGTATTTGGGCAAAAGAAAAAACAATTTATATGTATATATATGTATATAAGATATATATATATTCATATAACCGCTAGGAGAATAAGCTCTTATTGTCAGATCTTAGCCCTGAAGAGCATTAAGCGAAACTAATAGTAGGTTCGTCTGACTCATTAGATTTATCTTTATATATATATATATATATATATTTCAAATGTTTTGATAATTAAATTATCATACTGTGGTATATCTACAGGTTTTACTAGTATGTAGATATATATATATATATATATATATATATATATATATATATATATGTATATACCCTTGGGAAAAGTATGAATCCATATATTCTCCCTCCAGCTATGGGTTAAATAGTAGGGCAGACTGGGCCCTTCGGCCTTGGGTAGGTAACCAGTCTAGGAGAAGGATAACTCTTAATTCAAAATTCCTGAGGTCAGTCGTTGATTTGGTTTGTGGCAACCCTTGATGCACCAATTCTTTCCTATCGACTGTGCCAAAAAGTGTGGATGGTCCAACACAAGCCTTCACCACTATAAACAAATCACTGTGTAGGTGTTCATTGTATGTATGAACCCTTATGCGTTGAAAGATCAACGAGACAGTCCATAATATATCAATGTACCCTAATGTGCAGCCCTCATGACATACATATGTAATCCATGTAACCTGGGGGGGGTCTACTCAGTTTGACACTCTGAATTGGTACACCAGCTAGATGGTCGCACACATGTTGAGCTCTTAAGTCACTGTTTTAGTGTAGTAGCATTTCTCTACCCTGTGTTAAATAAAACCTTGTTAATTTCCAAGACTGTTGCATTGTGGGAGCTAGGACTGGAAATGGGGCTTCAGCCATGACACTTTGGATTGGTACACCAGCTAGATGGTCGCACACACGTTGAGCTCTTAAGTCACTGTTTTAGTGTAGTAGCATTTCTCTACCCTGTGTTAAATAAAACCTTGTTAATTTCCAAGACTGTTGCATTGTGGGAGCTATGACCGGAAATGGGGCTTCAGCCATGACACTCTGAATTGGTACACCAGCTAGATGGTCGCACACATGTTGAGCTCTTAAGTCACTGTTTTAGGGTAGAAGCATTTCTCTACCCTGTGTTAAATAAAACCTTGTTAATTTCCAAGACTGTTGCATTGTGGGAGCTATGACCGGAAATGGGGCTTCAGCCATGACTCTCTGGATTGGTACACCAGCTAGATGGTCGCACACATGTTGAGCTCTTAAGTCACTGTTTTAGGGTAGAAGCATTTCTCTACCCTGTGTTAAATAAAACCTTGTTAATTTCCAAGACAGTTTCATTTTGGGAGCTAGGACCGGAAATGGGGCTTCAGCCATAACACTCTGGATTGGTACACCAGCTAGATGGTCGCACACACGTTGAGCTCTTAAGTCACTGTTTTAGTGTAGTAGCATTTCTCTACCCTGTGTTAAATAAAACCTTGTTAATTTCCAAGACAGTTGCATTGTGGGAGCTATGACCGGAAATGGGGCTTAACCTTGTTAATTTCCAATAACATGTTGTGGTTACTGAATCTCCATTATAATAAGATCTTTATTTATTTTCAGATGATCATCTTCAATGCACATCTATGTTCTGAGTTGTTGGCGCTGATACCAATTTCTTACTACAATATTGAAAAACTCTGCCTTTTCTACAGTTCCGAAGAAAGTGCCAATAATTCCATTGTTCACAGAATTCTACAAACATGTCCCCAGACCAAAATGATTTTTAACTAAAATGTAATATAAATATATATATATATATATATATGTGTTTATATGTATATATATAACTGCAGTTACAGAAAATTAACACCATAACATTTCATCTCTGATTTTTTAATATATATATATATATATGTGTGTGTGTGAAGAAAAATGAAAGTGAATCTGACGGTATGTAATATAGTGAAAAATTTGAAAAAAACACAGGTTCAAATAAAATGAGTGATATTTATTCAGCCAACACAGCAGTGTTTCAATCTGTTTAGTAGATCATATATATATATATATTAGGTATACCCAATTTGCTGAAAAATCCATGTTTTATAAAACTCATTCATTGATAAATCAACACTGAAAATTTCATTAAAATCGGATAATTCCCTGATTTTTAAGTAAATTTTTTTTCAATCAGGAGGGTTAGATTTATTTTGTAAATACAGATTTTACGCCATATTTAGACACCATTTACAGCCATATTTGATAAAAATTGACCAAAAAAATATATTTAATTGTGTTTAGAATAAATTACATGTGTAATATTATTTTGCTTTTTTTTTTTTTACTGATGCTCATTATATTAATACTTTTCAATTTAAACAAAAATTTGACCTTAAATAATCAATTTAATTAATTTTAATTTGTTTTTAAGATGAAAAGCAGACGAAAAATTGGGTATGCCTAATATATATACTAGAAGCTGCTACCCAGTGTCAACTGGGTAGAGTGGGGCCAGAAAACCTAGTGTATTGATTTGTTTATTTTTGAGATTTACAAATGCTGGACATTTTTAAGTAGAATTTCAATGCTATTTTTATGTATATTTTAATTTTTGCTCAAAAAGCAAGAACCGGTGATATTTAATGTGTATATCTATTTACTTTGTCATTAATTGTTTTATTGTCCTAGTGTTATATACCCCTCTCTCATGTTGCAGGTATATAAACAGTTCTTTAACAGAGAAAAAAAAAAAAAAGTTTTTTTCTTTTTAAACTCAGATTACAAAATTTTAAATTTTACAAAAATAAAATCCATAAAAAATTATTTTTGTTTTGTCTTTTTTTTTATTCAATGCCAAAATTTGATGTATTTTTAAATTAGTTTTGATTTATTTTCTTAATATTTCGGGATAAAAAATTCCTTTGTCAGAAGATTTCAAAAAGCTGGATTCCTGGAGCTGTTTCCTTGTGGCTAGGATTTGTCCATTCTGTTGTATGCTTGGTGATATCTTCCTCCGAATTCTTTGTGTGAAAATACCCGTTCTGCACTCCTGCACCTTCGTTGCACAATGTCGAGACCCCCAACGTTGTGATATTCTGTGCTGGCCGATTCGTAAGGATACGAGTCAGAGACAGGTATAATACTATGCATGTGGGGGTAGGTGTGTATGTATAATACTATGCATTGTGCAATGCACAATGCATAGTATTATACATACACACAATGTGCATGCATATGTGGCTGCACAGTTAGTTACATAGATACATAATAGTTAGTTAAATTGAATTAATAAATAGTAAGTCAAGCCACATCTTATTATAATGGAGATTGTGTGTTTTTCTGTCTGTAACCGAAACTATATTCCTACTCAAGTCACAATTCTCTTAGTTATTGACATCTCATTCTCCATGATTTTATTTTTTATCTAAACCTCAATTATTAATAAAATTGTCTTACATTATTAATACTGTTAACTATGTCTACATACTGACAACATGCAATTATATTTATATATACAACAAAATAGCGGTTTACAGTGTGAATGGGAAGGCTAATTTGCATATTAATACTAAAAAATCGAATTTAATAAATATGTGCTTAGTATTATTGATTTCTAACTGTTTGGTTTTATTTTAATGAATATAAGCAAAAATCTCTTCAATGAATCTTAAATGAAAGCCGTTAACAAGAAAAAATAACTGTCATTTTATTCTTTACTTCCTCTTTTAACTAATTACTTAAATTAGAAAAAATAACAATGAAAGATGAGAGTGTTGGAAGAGTAAGTTTCAGTTGTTCCATTTTTTATCATACTCCCTCATTTTCAAATCTTTTATTATACCCCCCTCTG
The DNA here is from genome assembly GCA_023376005.1 of Doryteuthis pealeii. Classification (NCBI taxonomy): domain Eukaryota; kingdom Metazoa; phylum Mollusca; class Cephalopoda; order Myopsida; family Loliginidae; genus Doryteuthis; species Doryteuthis pealeii. Next base: position 16,158,300 of record CM042181.1, on the reverse strand, counting down.
TTTCAAATCTTTTATCTGTATTCTTATTTAGTTCCATTAGCCTTTCTAATTTAATACAATATTTTATTACATTAAAACTTAAATACTTGCACCCGGAGGGTGCATATATTTGCTAGTATGTATAAATATGTGTGTGTGTTCTAGTGTGGATAATGGGGGTATACATATGTATAGATAGATAGATACATATGTGTGCATGTATACATACATGTGTGTATATGCATATATGTGTATGTGTAGGTAGGGTCACGGCTAAGTCAACTGAATCTTAAAAAATAAGAAAAAGAATTTAGGCTAGATAAAAAGGAGTGATAGTAAACAATTAATAACACGGTTTGTTTAGAATGGCTTTTTGCCGATAATTTTTGGGAGAATAAGTGCTTTATTGGAGTCGTACCTAATTTTGAAAATTAATTAATTAATAATGAATTAGGCGGGAATACCTATTAAATGTATGGCTAAACAAATCGAGAAAAATCAATCTCTGTATGTACATTTCGGCCTATTAGGCCTCATCAGCAGAGCTATAGATCGGAAGACCGCCCTGTGCGTGATTTGAAACCGGACTGCCAAGCTGACAGGCCGATCCCATAACCTCTACACCAAACGGACTTCTTAGATTTTACGATTTGTTTAGGGTAGGTTAATATTCCTGATGAGGCCTAATAGGCCGAAATGTACATACAGATTGATTTTTCTCGATTTGTTTAGCCATACATTTAATAGGTATTCCCGCCTAATTCATTATTAATTAATTAATTTTCAAAATTAGGTACGACTCCAATTAAACACTTATAAACAATTAATGTTAGAAGCAGACAACATGTCTGGTCCTTTGGCAATTAATAGTTGACCAGTTGGTCAGAGGGGTCATAAAACACCATGAGGATGGTCTGTTAGAACAAAGGATTTGCAAATTCTCCGGGTCGCCATGTTGAATTCTATCTCTTCTTTTTACTTCAGCGTAATGTCTACGTATGGTTCTTCTTTCTTACTTGGCCGGACTTCTAGCTAAGTCAAGCGCAATCATTTAACAACGCATATTGCTTTTTAAAACTTTTTATTTGCTTAATTAACTTTTCTTACTAACTAACACTGTTATATACTGGTCTTTTCACTAAGCCAAATCTTATTATAATGGAGATTGTGTGTTTCTCTGTCTGTAACCGAAACTATATTCCTACTCAAGTCACAATTCCCTTAGTTATTTATAGCTATACTAATCGCCATTATGATTTCTACAATACCTTATAAAATCATTAGGGATCCAATAATTATGTAACAACACATTGTGCATGAAGATGAGTCCAGCTAAAGCAAGAGACGTCTCTCTTACTTAACATCCTGACTGGAACTGATTAACTAATTCAAAATCACATGACAGGAAGGATTTCCGATCATACTTCTATTTTTCGATGGAAAACTCCCGCCCATATGAAAAAGACTATCCCTGCAGAATTACAGGGGTTTGCGAATAATCTATGCTACTATAGATTATGCAACGTGTGTGTGTGTGTCCAACAATGTCTTCGTATCAATCCAGATTTTATTTCTTGTGTGTGTGTATTTTTTCTGTTTGTGTGTGTTTGTCTTTCCTGTGTAAAGAAAAATGAAGTAACTATAATGTTGTTCGTTTACCTTTGATTTATTTTCTTAATATTTTTTATTGTAAATAAAGAAAGGTAAGAAAAAGGACATGTTATATAATATAATAAAGAGTAGGGGAAAGATAGAGAGTGGGTGAGCGTGTGGAAGCGATAATGCTAATCTGTTTCAGTCGAACATAATGAAAATATGTATGAGTGAAAGAGTTAAATCAATATTATTATACTTTTTACATATAGAGCTGTTGCTAAATAGTTCAATAAGTAAACATATCAAACATTGTAATAATTAAATTATCATACTGTGGTATATCCACAGGTCCTGTTAATACAAATAATTTGCACTCAACTAATAATAATAATCCTAAGTAAACAATTATAGCTTCAAGTAACTATTCTTAATACAAATAATTTGCACACAGTTATATGGTTTCAAGTAACTAATAATAATAATTCTTAATAATTATAGCTTCAAGTAACTATTCTTAATACAAATAATTTGTACACAGTTACATGGTTTCAAGTAACTATTCTTAATACAAATAATTTGCACATAGTTATATGGTTTCAAGTAACTAATAATAATAATTCTTAATAATTATAGCTTCAAGTAACTATTCCTAATACAAATAATTTGCACACAGTTATATGGTTTCAAGTAACTAATAATAATAATAATCCTTAGTAAACAATTATAGCTTCAAGTAACTATTCTTAATACAAATAATTTGCACACAGTTATACGGTTTCAAGTAACTAATAATAATAATCCTTAGTAAACAATTATAGCTTCAAGTAACTATTCTTAATACAAATAATTTGCATGCCTCTTGTTTTTCTTGGGGAAATATTTGTTCAAATCAATACAACTGAATGTTTTAACATGAAAATATCATCAAATGTGTACTTAATAACAATTAAGTTCATTTTAAATAATGTGCAAGCACAATCAAGAACACATTTTATGATATTTTTGTGTTAAAATATTCAAGTGTATTGATTCGAACAAATTTGTATTTTCAGTGTAGATTTATGGTGAAATGAAAATGGCCAACCAAAAACAGACGGCTTTCTCAAAGTGAAATAAACAAGGGGAAGTTACTCTCATTTATATAGCTAGTGTTCAGATTACAAACAGGGCCACCATAGAGTGGAAAAAAAAGAGAAAACAGTTTAATCAAAAAAAAAAGTTTATTTATTTACATATATATTTACAAGATCAATAGAACAATTGTGGCTCCCCTTTTTTTGTGCCTTATGCCACCTGGCCATGTCGTTGTAACAAAATAACCAGTCCAAGGAGAATGGCTAAAAATGTGATCACATACAAATCCCAATCCGGACCCAAGTAAAATCGAGGATCCAGTTTTTTTATTAAATCTCTGTAGAACTCCATCTGAAAGATTAAAAAAGAAAAACACAAATGTATTGGGTTGGTTATTTGGTTGGATTTTACGGCATGTCAACTCTTATTGGGTTATTTTATGCCAAAGACATTTTGTTTTATTCATTCTTGTAGGGTACTCAATTTAAAAAAATAACAAAAAAACAAAATCAACATTTTTTCTTCTATTTAACTCATAGATGGGAACGTAAAAGGTACTACTATTCTATGTTGGAGTGGAACTAAGAGAAATGGTAATGAAGGGTTGGTTAGTTGGTTTATTAATTTTAACGGCATATCAACCCGTCCAGGGTTATATCATGCCTAGCGGTTGGGGTGTTATACATATTGTGCATTCATATATATACTTTTAGTAATTGGTTTTAACAATGTGTTAGCATTATTGGGAATTATATTGTATGGCATTGATTTGTTTCATGTCTATATTCTATGGTATAATTTTATTTCCCTCAAAAAGGATAAAATATCCCCAATGTAACATTTTCAAATAGATCCTTCATATTGTTTGCTTTAAAATAATGGTTTCTGATGGGAGCAAAAAATCTGCATTCCATGAATAAGTGTTTAACTGTCAGGGGTGTTTGACATGTTTCACATTGTGGTTGTTGTTCTTGTTTGAGTATATAAGAGTGCGTTAGTTTTGTATGACCAATGCGTAATCGGGACATAATGACTTGTTCCTTTCTAGACTTCCTTAAAGTTGGTCTGCAGCCTCCCAAAGTCGGTTTGATTAGGAAGAGTTTATTGTGGATACAGTTATTCCAGTGTTGCTGCCATTTTGTATGAAGGAATCTAATGAAGGGGTACTCCACACAAACCCAGAGCTTCAGAATTGGAACATCACTACTAGATAAAGTTTAGCATCATACCCAGGATACTAAGACCCTTAGATTTGGTTTGGTTTGGTTTTACGGCATATCAACCTCAGTGGTCATTTAATGCCGATAAAGTTTTGAAATAAATCAATACTTAATCGATAATACAATTTTTTTATAAATACATTTTTCTATTTAACCCATAGATGGGACCCTAACAGGTACTACCACTCCGGGTCTGAGTGGACCAGGGAGCAATGGTGATGAAGGGGTGCTCCACATTCCCCAAACCTCCTAAACTGGAACCTCACCATCAGATAGAGTTTATCGTCATTCCCAGGACATGTAGACCCTCAGTCACCGCCTTCTAGCACCCATATGATAAAAAGGGCTTGGGGCTTGCCATAAGGGCAATATGGTTGGGAAAATCATATAGGTGCTAGGGTTTGACGTGACCAGCCGATTGATCGGAGGGGGCCTCTCCGAACCGCCCATCTAGCCCAAGATGGGGCCAAAGTGGAATATTGCAAGTCATAGACTGCTCACCCACCTGGATTCTATCCTTAAGCATCACGGGTCGCCACCACGGCCAACAAGTGGCCCCATTGGGGGAGTCTTACCCCTCTGCAGAGGTGCATTCTAACACCCCAGCCGACAGGGCAGGGAGGATTACTAGTAAACTTGAATTAACCTTGATTCAACAATGGTGAGGATCTCAATAGACCATGACACCATAAGGTCTCATTGTTTTCCTTTTTTTTTTTAACATAATGCTTTGATGTGTGGAGGGTGAGTAAATAAATTCTATATGCAAAAGAAAGATTTCAACGATATAATGGGTTTAAACTAGCTGTAAAAACATACTGAGGAAAAAAAAACACTAAAGGATTAAAATTAAATATTGTTTCTCAAAAATTTTAAGAAAAAAAAAAAATGCTTAACAATCAACAGATATGACACAATTGAGGTCTTTGGGCGTTTTTTTGGGGGGAGGGGGGTAACACAATGCTTTGATGTTATTGGGAGATAAATATAATTTTGACAAGTGGAGGGAGAGAAAAATATTTTTTATATCCCAAAGAAAGATTTCAACAAGCTCTATTCAATGATATAATGGGTTTAAACTAGCAGTAAAAACTTACTGAGTAAAACACAAAATAGTCCCCAATGGTGTCAGAGTTCCCTTAGCATTCAAAACACTTATTCCAGCGAGTTTCTCATTGGTAGAAGCACCTCTGAAATATTTCAATGAGCTCTATTCAATGATATAATGGGTTTAAACTAGCAGTAAAACACAAAATAGGCCTCAATTGTGTCATAGTTCCCTTAGCATTCAACACACTTATTCCTGTGAGATCCTTATTGGTAGAAGCACCACTGAAACTCGTCTGAAATATTTCAACAAGCTCTATTCAACGATATAATGGGTTTAAACTAGCAGTAAAAACTTACTGAATAAAACACAAAATAGGCCTCAATCGTATTATCGGGAGATACATATAGCCTGGATGAGCAGAGGGAGAGAAAAATATATTTTATTTGCAAAATAAAGATTTCAACGAGCTCTATTTAACGATATAATGGGTTTAAACTAGCAGTAAAAACTTACTGAGTAAAACATAAAATTGTCCTCAATGGTGTCATGGACTGTAACTTAAAATTTTAAGAAACAATATTTAAAAGAAAAGAAAAAAAATGGAGAATTAACATAAAAATATACAAAAACATAATCAAGGAATGGTAATTTTCACCTTTAGTTGTCAAAATTCCTAGCAAATAAAGCAATTAGAGTAACCTCCCTTAACTTTCATTTTGAACAAGCCGGTAGCCATTTTGAAAGTCTTTGCGAAATAAACAAATCATAGAAACTTTTTCGAAAACAATACAACTGCATGCTTTAACACAAAAATATCATAAAATGTGTTCTTAATAACAATTAAGTTCATTCCAGATAATTTTATGCTAGGAATTTAGCCAACTGATTTTTACTTTGGAAGAAGCTGGTAGCCATTTTGAAAGTGTCCACACAAATCTTACAACTTTCGAAAACAATACAACTGCATACAAAAATATCATAAAACGTGTTCTTAATAACAATTAAGTTCATTTCAGATAATGTGCACGCACAATTTTATGCTAGTAATTTAGCCAACTGACTTTCACTTTGAAACAAACCATTTTGAAAGTGTCCGTGCAAAATACACAAATCTTACAACTTTCAAAAACAATACAACTGCATACAAAAATATCATAAAACGTGTTCTTAATAACAATTAAGTTCATTTCAGATAATGCACAAGCACAATTTTATGCTAGTAATTTTGACAACTAAAGGTGAAAATTAGATCTATGGAAGAAGATACACAAGATAAGTATATCTGTATACAACCACGGGTATGCAGCTACTATACAATATACGTATATATAGAAAAGGGTTATACAACATTACAGGATTGTATCATTTTTCTTTGCAATGTGATTATATAGAATTACAATCCCAGCAAATTGACAGTGTCAGGAAAGACGTTAAAATTTAAATCCAACAATATAAATATTGAGTTTTCTTCCAAGCTAAGATAGAAGATAAGAAATAGACAAAACCATCTACTCAGAATTAGGGAAGAAGATACACAAGATAAGTATAAAGAAGATAAGTATATCTGTATACAACCATGGGTATACAGGTACACTCTACTATACTACAATATATGTCAGATATGACTCAAGACATGGTATGCAACATTTACTTTTTTAAAAGATTTACCAAGAGTGAGTTTTCACATAGAATTTTAATATTACACACACACACAGAAATATCAAAAATACATTACAAAGAGCTCTAAACAAAGAAAAGTCTTGTGTTTGTTAGCTAAAATCTCCACAACAACATAAGATGTCCCAGTATTAAATACAGAAGATCCAGCCCAGAAGAACATTTACCAGCCCAGAGACTTGTCAGTCATCAGTAGCATAATAATATATTTGCTAGTAATTATAAAAAAGATAAGTATATCTGTATACAACCATGGGTATACAGGTATATTCTACTATAGTACAATATATGTAAGATACAACTCAAGACAAGAAAAATGATTGATGATTTTTAACACTGTGTTAATTTCCTTACCTCTTTGCTAAAAACATCAACGCCATAAAAGAGCCCTAATTTAAAGAGAGCCATGGTAACTGGCACCTGGGCATCTGCACTGGTCTCAGCTGCCATGTCATAGAACCGCTTGGCAAGATGGACGTCCTGTTAAGAAACAATAAGAGATTTCTTTAAAAAATCTGCACACAAGAAAAAAAATTGGGTTATTTCCTAGTTGAGTAACATGATATTACAGGGTGACCCAGAAAAAAACAAACCCAAATTATTTATTTCCCTTAAAAAACTACACCCCCCCTAGTTGAGTAATATATTACAGGGTGACCCAGAAAAAAAAAAACCAAATTATTTATTTTCCCATTAAACTAACCTTAAACCACAATCCTAACCCTACACCCCCCCCCTAGTTGAGTAATATGATATTACAGGGTGACCCAGAAAAAACAAAACCCAAATTATTTATTTTCCCATTAAACTAACCTTAAACCCAATCCTAACCCTACACCCGCCCTAGTTGAGTAATATGATATTACAGGGTGACCCAGAAAAAACAAAACCCAATTTATTTATTTTCCCATTACCCTAACCCCTAGTTGAGTAACATAATATTACAGGGTGACCCAGAAAAAACAGAACCCACAAATTTTGTAATAAAACTTAATTTTAATTTTTTTTTTTGAAGTTTAAGTCCAACAAGGGTTAGGGTTAGGGTTGGGGTTTAGGGTTAGTTTAATGGGGAAATAAATAATAATTTGGGTTCTGTTTTTTTCTGGGTCACTCATGTTACTCAACTAGGAAATAACCAAAAATTGTTTCTCTCTAGTCCATATTGGTTGATACCACACGGATGAGATCAACCCCAGAGCACATCTAAGTTCTCTGAAGGCTGGGTTGAATCTAACTGACTAAAAACTATCACGTGTCTGTCATGGTGCCCAATGGGTTACTAACAGTCCCTGGTGGTTTTTCCATGGGGACTCCTTGATTTTAAATCAACAGGCCCTAATTCAAATTCTTAGCTACAGGTGTGTTCACAATTCATGTCCTCTCATGAATTGTAAGACAGTCAAACCCGACCCAAATTTAACTCTTGTGTACATGTTCAATTAATTTTCTGGTTTTCATGATAAAAAAAAAAAAAAACTTTTTGTGGCTGAAAATTAGGAGTTGTTCATTGGAGTAATAGGTAATTTATGAGGAAGTGCGTCCCGGTCCCCTGCCTCCGAAATTGCTGCACGGTGAATTTTAAAATAACGACCCCAAGCTTCGGCGCCACAACGGTGTTACTTGAAAGAAAACAACCAACTTAGGACATTAAATGTATTTTAGGGGGTCTCTTTTTTGTCTTAATTCTTGTTTTTTTATAGAAATTTGTCGTAATTCGTGTTTATTTATCGTAATTTGTCGTAATTCGTGTTTATTTATCGTAATTTGTCGTAATTCGTGTTTATTTATCGTAATTTGTCGTAATTATTGTTTATTTATCCTAATTTGTCGTAATTATTGTTTATTTATCCTAATTTATCGTAATAACAGAAAATCTTAGTATTTGATAGATAGATAGATAGATATGAAGATGGATAGTTTAACGCCCTAAGTTGGTTGTTTTCTTTTAAGTAACACCAATGTGGCAGCCGAAGCTTGGGGTTGTTATTTTAAAATTCACCAGGTAGCAATTTCGGAGGCAGGGGACCGGGACGCACTTCCTCATAAATTACCGAGTAATATATAAAGGTATAATATTATGATCATCTGAAAAAAAGAAAATCCTTTTAATATATTTGGAAAATTTTATGGTGGTTTATAGCAGGCATGTCAAACTAAGTAGATCCCCCCCCCCAACCAGGCCACATGGATTACGTACGTACGTATGTCATAAGGCTGCACATTAGGGTACATCGATATATATATATATATATATATATATATATATATATATATATGCTATATTTAATTATAATTATGCTAATTTGTTTGGACCATGGTGGGAATAGTTTTTGTTATAAAAGTACTATTGCTCCAAGTCTTTTTAGTCAGATTTTTTCCCTGATGAGCTACTAAGCAAAACTATTAGTAGGTATATCTGACTCATTAGGTTTAACTATATTTCAAACGTTTCCATAATTAAATAATCAAACTGTAGTATATCAACAGGTTTACTATAGTATATATATATATATATATATATATATATATATATATATATATATGTGAATAAAAAGGCCTAAAATACCATGGGTATCGTGATTATGGACCATTTCCACTCGTGGGTATCTGAGGCCCACCGAG
>CM042181.1:16136581-16144081 GCA_023376005.1 Doryteuthis pealeii | reverse complement strand
CGAAAGACTATGTTAAAGTTTTTGTGTGCCCCTGAAGTTGCAGACCCCCTTACCTTGATCTAAAATATACGCCACATTAGACTGTGCAACTTCATAACCCAGCTCTGCTAAAAACGTATATTTAATGAGAGCAGCATCGACATTTCCCTCTCGATATAATGAATGGGCTTCCATCAGCATTTCACTCCAGCGACCACGTTCGGCTACATTCTTAAACAACTGAAAATAGAAATAGTAATGGAAAAAGTTTACAAATAATTCAGATCGAGATTTTAAAATATATATATTTTTTTATATACAATGTTACCTCAACTTATGAGTGCCCGAACTTACCACTTTTCCAGTTTTGAGCTGCCACTCAGTTGATTTTTTTGCTTTGTGGTGTAAGGTACAATTTGAGGTAAAAGCGAGCTTAAGATACGCTTATGTTAATAAGTTCACTAAAAACATTTAAGTTTCCAAATTTATTACATTCAAAGAAAAATATTATTCATAAAAAAGATAAATATCCAAATATATTTTTGTGGTGCAAGGTACATTTTGAAGTAAAAGCGAGCTTAAGATACGCTTATGTTAATAAGTTCACTAAAAACATTTAAGTTTCCAAATTTATTACATCAAAGAAAATATTATTTATACAAAAGATAAATATCCAAATAAAAATCCCAAGTCCGACAAGAAATACCTGAAGAAGGCCGGAGGGCATATCGGCCGAAACGTTGTACAGATAACAATGAAGATGAGGACAATAGTCTGAATAACGCAGATAATACTAATCATCAAGCCTCATCTCAAACATTCAAAGAAATAATAAATATCCAAATATATTTTTGTGGTGTAAGGTACATTTTGAAGTAAAAGCGAGCTTCAGATACGCTTATGTTGATAAGTTCACTAAAAACATTTAAGTTTCCAAATTTATTACACCAAAGAAAAATATTATTTATAAAAAAGATAAATATCAAAATAGATTTCAGTATATAATTCATTACATTCTATTTCATTATGTCTTTATACAATACAGTTTTATTTTTCTTGGTAATCTGAACTTTAGTTACATAAATGAGTAACCTCCCCTTGTTTGTTTTTACTTTATGTGTTTTGGTTGGCCATTTTCATTTCACCATAAATCTACACTGAAAATACGAATTTGTTCGAATCAATGCAGCTGCATGTTTTAACACGGAAATATCATAAAATGTGTTCTTAATAACAATTAAGTTCATTTCAAATAATGCACAAGTACAATTAAGAACACATTTTATGATATTTTTGTGTTAAAACATGCAGTTGTATTGATTCGAACAAATTTGTATTTTCAGTGTAGATTTACAGTGAAATGAAAATGGCTGATCAAAACATAAGGCTTCCTCAAAGTGAAACAAACAAAGGGAGGTTATACTCATTTGTGTAGCTAATGTTCAGATTACCTTTTTCTTATTTAAGAAAAAAAATATTAGTGTGTTTAGGGGTGGGGATGGAACAGATTACTGGCATTTCAATTTATTTCTTTGGAGAAAATTGAGTTACAAATGGAACAAATTAAACTCAGAAATCAAGGTATCACTGTATAGGATTCTTTTAATTTCAAATGCATGGACCATATGACCTTTAGGCACCCCTTTTGCAATCTCGTTTCATAAGGACCCTTTTTTTTATTTACACTGTCAAAATCCGGTTGTTGGTTAACAGATAATTTTTAGAGTTTTTTTATTTTTAATTATAACCCTAACCCCTAACAAACAACTGGATTTTGACGGTGTAAATGAAAAAAATGTCCTTATGAAACAAGATCACAAAAGTTCATATGGTCCAAATGCATTAATAAAATTGTACAAAATCTAAATACCATCCATTAACTTTTTCTTAGTCGGTAGAGCGTTTGGCTAGAAACCACAAGGTTCCTAGTTCAATACTGGCCCTCGCCAACTCAGCATATGAGTAGCAAAGGGATTTGTGCGGTAAAGTGAGGAGCTTATGGTAGGTGGGGCACTCCACCTCAGATGCAAAAACAATCTCCTTGGTCTATCGCTAGTGAAAAGGGGATAGACTCTCTTGCTGATTTGCTGATACCGACTTTAGGTATCACTGTATATGATTCCCTTAACTTTAAATGTATTAATAGAGTTGTAAAAAATCTAAATACCATTCATTAACTTTTTCTTACTCTTAACTTATAACTTTCAAAGAAAGAAAAACTTAAACCGTCATCATTTATTTCAACCAGAAACTAAAAAAAAATGTTAAAGATTTTTTTGAGCACTAGCCTCATCAGACGGGTTTTACAAAATACAGGGACCCTCAGAAAAAAGAAATTATATAACCAGAAAAATCTTCTCATTATTCAATAGTCTGAATAATCCAAATAATACAATTATCAAGCCTCATCTAAAAAATTCAGAGAAATAGTGTAGATAACAATAAAGATGAGGACAATAGTCTGAATAATCCAAATGATACTAATTATCAAGCCTCATCTCAAAAATTCAGAGAAATAACTTATTGTGGTGGTTATATTAGCTTTTTTTTTTATTAATAACTTCTTGTGAATCTCGTAGAAATAATTAAATGACGTCTTTACTTACCTCTACCGCCATATGACAATTACTCAACACTCCCGTTCCTGTTGCATGCATCTGTGCAAGGTTATAGAATGCCAAAATGTGACCCCCTTGGGAGGCTAAATTGAAATATTTTACAGCAAGTTTATAGTCTCTTCTCACCCCCAGTCCACCTGCAACAAGAGGAAAAAGAAAAGACAAAAAATTCTTACCATGATTATAAAACTTTAAAAACATTTTTATTTAAAACTTGTTTCACAATGTAAATATAAAGCTCACCTGGACCCTCTTTTTGTGCCCATCAGGTTAGATAAACCAAATCTTCATCTTTCTTTGTTTATTTTGTTTTATGGCATATCAAACCATGGTGGGTTATTTAATGCCAGCAAAGCTTTGAAAGATTTGTAGCGATGGTTTGAAAGAAAATTATTTAAACTCAATTTTTTTTTTTTTGTAAACAAATTTTCTTTTTAACTCATAGATGGGACCCTAACAGGTAATATCACTCCAGGTTAGCGTGGACCTGAGAGCAATGGTGATGAAGGGGTGCTCCACATTTCCCAGACCTGGAACTTCACCATTAGATAGAGTTTAATGTCATTCCCAGGACACGAAGACCCTCAGCCACCGCTTTCTAGCACATAAATTATATAAAGGGTTGGGGGTTTGCCGTATGAGCAATACGTTAACGACAATCATTTAAGTGCTAGGGATTGACATGACCAGCTGATTGATTAAAGGAGGACTCTATGAGCACCCATCTAGCCCATGTAAAGGCCAAAGTGGAGTATTGCACGTCATGGACTGTTCAGCCACCAGGATTCTATCCTTAAGCCTCACAGGTTGCCACTCACAAACAGGTGATTCCAGGGGGGGGGCTTACCTCACTGCTCTAACCAATCAATTTAAATCTTTACACCAAATTACAAAAATGATAGGCTATGCCTTTCAATTATCACTAGACAAGATAGATTGTTTTGGTTTTTTTTTAAATCTAACTACACTACATTATAAAAATGATAGGCCATGCCTATTCATTATGAAACAATTGGAAAAACTTATCAAGATCAAAATTGTATACTGTTAATTTTAAATCTAACTACACTACATTATAAAAATGATAGGCTATGCCTATTCATTATGAAACAATTGGAACTTATCAAGATCAAAATTGTATACTGTTAATTTTAAATCTAACTACACAACATTACAAAAATGATAGGCCATGCCTATTCATTATACAACACATAAAATCAACCAGGGCCACCTAGCAGGTATTACTCCAAACAGACAATTATCAAAGGGGAGCTAACTCAACACGGTATAATTGTTACATAATCTATGCAGTTGCATAAGATTATTGTCAATCCCCTGTATTTCTAAAGGGATGGCCCCTTTTCATATCACGGGCGGAACTTTCCATGGAATATTACAGAAAGCCCACGAAATACATGAATTCACGTGGGACCTGTTTGGGTCTTCAGTTTCAGTTTAGACGTCAGGCAGAGAAGATGTCCTGCCTTAACTGGAACTCACCTGCATACGCATGAAATGTTTAGTTAAGTAAATAAAAAGCTTACGAAAATAACACGGTTTTGTGGTTGGTGAATGTCTTGGTAACAAGACTGATCTAGAAGAAGAAATGAGTTAAGTGCGACCGACCACCAAGATGAAGTCCAGACGCTAGAAGAGTGTGGCGAGAGAAACCACGAACGTAGTAGTTCGAAGCGTGCACGACTGTGTTTGGCATGCAGAATGAAGATCAGAGGCGAGTGGGGAGATTGAACTCGCATTCTCCTGATCGTGAGTCGTGGCCCGACGCATGGGAATGACTAAACTATCCAGAGTGGCCAGGATGTGAAGGATTGACGCGTACTGATTGGTGTCGCACGTGCTGGTCAGAGGAAGGAGCCCGGATGAACACTGTAATTGTGTATTTATTTGACCAGCTCTGAGAAACCGAAAACAAAGCTTGCAGTAGCATTTTGGCTGTGGTGACGAGTGGACGAGAGACAAGACCTTGTGATAGTATTGGTGAGAAGAGTGCAGCATTGCTGGGAGAGTAAAATTGTCGGACTTAACTGTGCCCCCCCCAGAGAACATTCATATTACAAAGAGACGCTAGAAGAACTTAAGATAGAAAAGATGAACAGCAGAAGAATAGAAGTAAGAAAAGAAGGGTATACAACATAACTTACTAAAATGCATGATGCCTAATTGAAGTTGTCCTTCGGCCCAACCTTGTTCAGCAGCCAAGGTAAAGTATTTGAGAGCATTGCCATAATCCTGAAAAATATACAAAAGAAAATAATTACAACCAGTAATAATAAGTTTACATTCAATTTTAATAAGACAAGTTGCAAACAGAGCTAAATTATGACTTACTTAGCTGCCTGGATCAAAGTTATTTTGTCGGTCCCCAGCGATATTTAAAAAAGAAAAAAGAAAAAGGAAAGAAGAGAGAGAGAGAGAAAGAGGGTAAAGAAATATCAAATTTATTTTTACAATCTGTCACATATGAATAAAGTGTCACTGCTAACACTCGAGTTTGAACACCGATTGCCACAGAATAAAAATGGCCAACCGACATATATATATATATATATTATAAAATGGGTACAAGAGATAACCTACTTGGTTTCACCATAAGGATCTTCAGGGTTAAATCCACTGAATTAATCGAGACTCCAATTAATAGCAGTCGATCTCACTGTGTTCATTGCATTCAAATGAATACACGTACGAACACACACGAGAGATTAACTGCTATTAATCGGTGTCTCGATTAATTCAGTGGATTTAACCCTGAAGATCCTTATGGCGAAACTTGAGTAGGTTATCTCTTGTACCGATTTCATAATAAATTTGCTCTACTTAGTATTGAGCACTTTGTATTTGTTATATCGCTGACTTACCCCCCTGAATTCCACACTTACTAACCATCGTGACCAAATTCACCGGTAAGCCAACTTTTCCTTTTTTTAATATATATATAATATAATAAGATAAATATATAAGGGTTTTACATATCTATTTATTAGGTGACAAAGGAACATTCACAACATTTGAAACATCTTCCCCTGATGATTGCATAGCATGAAACCAATATGGTTGTGAATGTTCCTTTGTCACCTAATAAATAGATATGTAAAACCTTTATATATTTATCTTATTATATTATATAACAACTCTATTTTATATTGAGCACTCTACCAAATAATACTGCCTTTGGTACACCGTTCCAGCAAAAATTGAAACAGTGACCATCCCACACTATATATATATATATATATATATATATATAATGAATAGAGAATGAAAGAGAAATGTATTGGCATATGAAGGTGTGCTCAATGCTAAAATAGCAGAGCAGATTTAGAATCAAATATTATGGATTTAATATCCTGTAACTAAAGTTTAATGCTTACTTACAATCATCAGTAATCTGTCTGATGCTTGCAAGTAAGCATTAAACTTTAGTTACAGGATATTAAATCCATAATATTTGATTGTATGTATATGTATGTATATATATATATATATATATATATATATAAAGGGCAGTTGGTGTATATGTATGTCTAGAAGAAACTGTGAAAATTAAACAATTAGGGACAAAGTAAATAACTGGGTAATAAGTAACGCCCTTTTTAATTTCATATCTTATGATGTATATTTTCTTTATTTTTCTTTAATTAATTTGCTAAATCTTCATTATATCAATTTTTTTAATATATTATATTAATCCATTAACCTGTGGCAATACATTCATGTTTGAAAAAATAAAGGATAATCAAATTTTTTAAAAGTTTTGTTCCACTGAAACAAGGGGCGTTACTTATGCCGCACCCCCCCCCACCCACACACACTAGATTAAATACTCTCATAAACTTACACAATTCCCGAGAGTATTGTGGCGTAAGCAGTGGTGTAGTTACAGACAGACACTGAATCTCTTTATAATAAGATATAATAACTTCCCCCACCCCAATGGAACTCTAGAGGAATTGGATAGACAGATGAGGTTAGAAGTTAGAATAAGTAAAAAAAATTTTTTTTTTTTTTTTCCCAAATAGTTTACCTTCTCAACACCTCTTCCTTGCAAATACATCAGCCCAAGCCCACATTGGCCAACTGGATTGCCCTGGGGGGAAGAAAGAAAGAAAAGAAAAAAAAGGCATTCAAAATCAATGACAAAAATAACTTTAAGCTAATATTTTGGCCTCATCTATTTATACATTACAGAGATGCTGATAGGTACGCGTCTTACATCACTGACGCATAAAAATCTAAAATGACGCATAAAAATCGTATCCATGCGTTCCCAGTGGTTTTTTTCTTGCCGCCAACATTTCAAGCAAATTGTAAATACATTTCAATAGTTTCTTGGAAACGAATTACGCTGTAGTCCAAAATGCAATGGTAAAACGTTGCTTAACGGAATATACATGCAGATATTATAAACGCACAAAGTCTGGTGTTCAACTGTCTCTGATTAGGTGTTGTAGCACAAGGGCAGGTTGAATGTCAGCTTTAGTTGTTCATAAATCAAAACTCAATTTATTTAAGAAACTTTAGTTGGGACCCATCAAATTTCCATGGGACTCATTCAAATCAAATACATGAGTCCCATGAAATTAAAAAGCTATCAGCATTACAAAAATTTATATAAGACCCAATAAAAACAGCACAAAACAGATATTATTAGGTATTATTTATCACCAAACTCTATATCAGTACAAAAATATAAATATGTAGCAGTCCAGTGATATGGTGACAAAATGGCTGACTTCTGATTTAGGACGGAAAATTAAAATGGAAAGTTTTTTGGTGGTACCCAATGACAGTTTAACTACAGTTAATGAATTAATATTTTGCGAATTGGGTTACGGTTTTAGGGGATTAAGGTTGTTTTTAATTACATATTGTTTTAAAAAAA
>CM042181.1:16094081-16131581 GCA_023376005.1 Doryteuthis pealeii | reverse complement strand
ATCTCATTTTGCATGCCAAACATAGTCGTGCACGCTTCAAACTACTACGTTCGTGGTTTCTTGGTTTGGTTTGGTTTTACGGCATATCAACCTCAGTGGGTCATTTAATGCTCATAAAGTTTTGAAATAAATCAATTCTTAATGGATAATACAATTTATTTATAAATACATTTTTCTATTTAACCCATAGATGGGACCCTAACAGGTACTACCACTCCGGGTCAGAGTATTCCCCAAACCTCCAGAACTGGAACCTCACCATCAGATAGAGTTTAACGTCATTCCCAGGACATGTAGACCAGCAGTCACCGCCTTCTAGCACCCATATGATAAAAAAGGGGTTGGGGCTTGCCATAAGGGCAATAGGGTTGGGAAAATCATATAGGTGCTAGGGCTTGACGTGACCAGCCGATTGATCGGAGGGGGCCTCTCCGACCGCCCGTCTAGCCCAAGATAGGGCCAAAGTGGAGTATTGCATGTCATGAACTGCTCATTCACCTGGGCTCTATCTTAAGCATCACGGGTCGCCACCCACGGCCAACAGGTGGCCCATTGGGGGAGTCTTACCCTTCTGCAGAGGTGCATTCTAACGCCCCAGCCGACAGGGCGGGTTCGTGGTTTCTCTCGCCACAGTAATGAAATTGCAAATTATCATTCCTGGCTTAAATAACTCCTCTTGAAATTTGAGCACCCCCATTTTTTTACAGATAATTTCATTCTGTGTATATACCCAACATGTGTATGAGTATGTTAAAGCATTTAGTTTCTCAAAAAGCAACATCTATAACTGAAAGTGTGACACACACAGACAATATATAAGTAGGTAGATAGTTACAAAAAAGTGTATTTTACCAACTACGAACTACTACGTTCGTGGTTTCTCTCGCCACAGTAATGAAATTGCAAATTATCATTCCTGGCTTAAATAACTCCTCTTGATTTTCGTTTCGTTCTATGGGTCCAGCTAGACAAAGAGTTAATTAGTGAGAAATTTTTAAGCACCCCGCCCCTTTTTTACAGATAATTTCATTCTGTGTATATACCCAACATGTGTATGAGTATGTAACAGACAACAGTGTTCATTTAAGCATTAACCTCAGAATATGACCCCCAACTCTCAGAAAAAGAAAACTGTTCCGCAGTTTCCTAAGCTCCAATAACTAGACAACCTTCTTTAAAAATTATTTTATTAAACTTTTCTGGTGATGAAGATATTTTTTTTCTCTAATAAGTTTGAAAATTTACATTGCAGTTTTTTATTTTATGTAATTTTTATATTCAATATAACTTTTCTGATATAACTAATTACATATATATATATATATATATATGGTGTGTCTCTAAGTTACTATAATATCCCTACAAGAATACTCAAAAGTACACTAATAAATGTTAGTTTTTTCAGAATTTATCTACCCGTGTTAGTTTTTTTTCAGAATTGTATCAAAAAGTACAGATTTTAGAGCTGTATTTACCGATGTTAGTTTTTTTCAGAATATCAAAAGTACAGATTTTAGAGCTGTATTTAAGATAGGAATGAACAATAAATGTTTTTTTTTTCAGAATACAAGGTGTATCAAAAAGTACAGATTTAGAGCTGTATTTACCAAGATAGGAATGAACAATAAATGAATTAGTAAAATATTTCTTACCTCATGATTGATCTCTACTCCTCGGCCACCTTGATAATAAAGCTGTCCCAGCGCCACCTGTTGGTAGAAAAAAAAAAAAAATAATTAATAAAAAAAAAAAAAAAATTAATAAATTAATTAATATTAATAAATAATAATCCTGCTGGTGCAGAGGGGTTGGTAAATACAAATATAGTGATCCGTATTCTTGCGAGACTGATCAATGATTTAATCATGCTTTTTGTGCAATAATTATGAAGATTTGATTTATACTTGAGGATATTTAAAAATTACAATGTACATTACTTAATAAAGTAAGGAGCTGATGGTAGGTGTGGCGCTCCACCTCAGATGCTCAAATAATCTCCTTGGTCTAGCGCTAGTGAAAAGGGGATAGACTCCCTCGCTGTATGGCCGATACCGACATTAGGCCGCCCCCGACGACTTTACTTTTTTACAATATACATAGAAATAGGATTGAAAATGATAACCCCTCTCTACCTAGTCGACGCTGGTTAGTCGCTTCTAGTAACAGATAAAAAAGGTAGATTTGTTTCCTTACCTGAGCTTGCATATCCCCCTTGTCAGCAAGAAAATGATAATACTGAAGAAGATCATCATCAAGTAAACCAGAATTTGAATGTGGATTCTCAACTTCTTCCTGTAACCTGATACGTTGGATGACAGGACCACCCGATACCGATACAGATTCAGACACTAAAAAAAAAAAAAAAAAAAATATAAAAAAACACTGACTAATTGAGTTACTCAAAACAACTTCCAGATATCAGCAAAACTTCATTTGTAAATGTTCCATTGTAATCAGAAATAGAGCCGTTAACTTTGAGATCAAGGGAGCCAGTGGAAATTTACCACCGACTGTTCAAATCAATTTTGTAAAAAATATTAACTATTTAAAAATATGGTTAGTTTAATATTTTTTTTAAATTGAAAAAAAAAAAAAAAAAAAAAAAAAAAATTTCTGATTTCAAAATAATTACATTCTTATAATATAGAATTTTTTCTATTGGGGCTAACACATTTTACATTCTATATATATATATATATATATATAATATATATATAGATAGATAGATAGAGAGACAGACAGACAGACAGAGAGACAGAGAGGAGAGAGAGACAGAGAGGAGGAAGGGAGAGGAGGAGAGAGAGAAGAGAGAGAGGAGGAGAGAGAGAGACAGAGAGAGGAGGAGAGAGAGACAGAGAGGTGGAGAAGAGAGGAGGAGGTGAGGAGGGAGACAGAGGGGAGGAGAGTGAGAGAGAGAGAGAGGAGGAGAAGAGAGGAGGGGGAGGAGAGAGAGGAGAGAGAGAGAGGGGAGGAGAGAGAGACAGAGACAGAGGAGGAGGAGAGGACAGAGAGCAGAGAGTGAGAGAGAGAGAGGAGGAGAGAGAGAGAGAGAAGAGAGAGGAGTGAGAGAGAGAGAGGAGAGGAGGAGGAGAGACAGAAGAGGAGAGAGAGAGAGGGAGAGAGAGAGAGAGAGAGAGAGAGAGAGAGAGACAGAGAGAGAGGACAGAGAGGAGGAGAGAGAGAGAGAGGAGAGAGAGAGAGACAGAGAGGAGAGAGAGAGGAGGTGAGTGAGGGAGACAGAGAGGAGGAGAGAGAGACAGAGAGGAGGAGAGACAGGAGAGAGAGACAGAGTGAGGGAGAGAGAGAGGAGAGTGAGGGAGACAGGAGGAGGAGAAGTGAGGGAGAGAGAGATTTATTTATGAATTATCTTTTATTAAAATCAATTTTTGCATTTTCTTTTCATGACATCAATCTGTCTTTAGTTTTTTTTTGTTTTTGTTTTTTTACCTAACTGACAAAAAACAATTTTTGTTTTTTTTACCTAACTGACAAAAAAACAATTTGTTTTTTTACCCTAACTGACAAAAAACAATTTTGTTTTTACCTAACTGACAAAAAACAATTTTGTTTTTACCTAACTGACAAAAAACAATTTTGTTTTTTTACCTAACTGACAAAAAACAATTTGTTTTTTACCTAACTGACAAAAAACAATTTTGTTTTTTTCCCTAACTGACAAAAAACAATTTTGTTTTTTACCTTACTGACAAAAACAATTTTGTTTTTTAAACTGACTAAAACATTTTGTTTTTTTACCTAACTGACAAAAACAATTTTGTTTTTTCTAACTGACAAAAAACAATTTTTGTTTTTTACCCTGACAAAAAACAATTTTGTTTTTTACTAACTGACAAAAAACAATTTTGTTTTTACCTAACTGACAAAAAAAAATTTTGTTTTTTTACCTAACTGACAAAAAACAATTTTGTTTTTTACCTAACTGACAAAAAACAATTTTGTTTTTTTAACTGACAAAAAACAATTTGTTTTTACCTGAAAACAATTTTGTTTTTACCTAACTGAAAAACAATTTTGTTTTTTACCTAAATGACAAAAAAACAATTTAAGCATAAAATACCATTTTTAAATATCAATAAGAGACCAAACAAATTATTTTAGATGAAGTAATTATATTTTGATTTAAAAAAAAAAAAAAAAAAAAAAAAAAAAAAGAAAAGAAAAAGATATTTGTACATTACTGGTGTAGCGTTGGTTTTGTATTTGCCTGGTGGGGTTGTCTGCCGATTTAGTTTGCTGGTGCCCACTAGGGTGCTATAGTATTTAAGCGCCGGGTTCAAACCCTTTCGGCCTCCTTTCTTGTTTCAGCAACTACGAGCCACATGGGGTAGATTTTATCTAACCCCTCTCGTTGGGGCTCCGCCCCCCCTTACATTACTGTAAGTTCTTCACAGCATGGACTATCCTAGTCTCATGCCTGTACTTTTATATGTTATCTTGTACCATTCATGAATGTGTCTTCATCTTTATTTGTGTACTCCTTGTTTATGTACCCTTTTACTATGTACTTTGTATCAACTGATATCCATGTGCTGTATATATTAAATGTTTTGTCTGTTAACCTTCGTCGGAGTTATTCGTATTCCAAAGTATATATAACTTTTGTTTCTTTTGAAACACCCTTTAAACCTTCCTTACACTGGTATTAATACAATACATAGACAATATATCCATTCTATATAATTATTTTCTAATTAAGATTTGTATATAATTCATCTAATCATCTCATTCTGAAAAGGGGAGTCAGCTAGTGATCTTCTGGAGAAATCTGTACCCTTGAATTTTTGCAATTTCGGATTGATTATGAAGAACGAATGTACATGTTATTGAATTTCAATAAAACAATAAAACTAAACATGAAGTAGATTCTACCGAGCAAAGCCAGTGTTGCAATTTTTGTGATATAAGGCATGAGGCAAATGGTCACTTTTATTTATAGACTCGCCTATAAACACGTGACCCGAGAAGGATTCTTATTGTCCAATCACTGGCACTGCTGCTGCTGCTTCTGCTGTATTAATAGATGCCCTATTCTGAACTTATGTCATTGACACTTGGATTCTCTTGGACGTCAGGACTTACAAAGAATACTATAACACCGGATTCTTATTGGCTTGCTTACTTATTCACTACATCTGGAACTAAGGATGGGTGCAGATACTTAATGCTTGCTAGTTCTACATAAAATTTAAAATAAAAGATTCTTACCAAGTGTGGCTACTTTTCTGTAATAGGTGAGAGCGGATTCACACTTCATTTCAACTCCAATGCCTGCCCAGTAACGATAACCCTGACAATGAGAACAAAAACAGATGAAATACAATAAATACAAGAAAAAAAAAGTAATCCTTAACTTGTTCCTCGTAAATTCCTACCATAAAATAAACTGAACCTCTCATTTTATGTCAGTGTTTTTGCAATAAATGTTTTAAATATGTTTGCAATAAATGTTTTTAAATAAAGAAAATATATTCAGATAATTGTAATAATAACGGGTGCAAGAAAAATAAAACATTTATCTATCATCTATCTAAATACATAAAGGGCAGTTGTTGTATTTTCGTAGTTTCATACAGACACACCAATTAACAACAAAGGGTAAAAAAGAACAATTTCCTCGTAAATTCCTACCATAAAATAAACTGAACCCCCATTTTATGTCCGTGTTTTTGCAATAAATGTTTTATTTTTCTTGCACCGGTTATTTTGAAATACTGAATATATTTTCTTTATCTAAAAACATTTATTGCAAACATATTTAAAACATTTATTGCAAAAACACAGACATAAAATGAGGGTTCAGTTTATGGTAGGAATTTACGAGGAACAAGTTATGGTTTGGTTTGGAGCATATCAACCTTGGTGGGTCATTTAATGCCATCAATGTTGTGAAATAAATCAATTCTTAATGCATAATACAATTTTATTTATCAACTTATGTTTTTCTATTTAACCCATAGATGGGACCCTAACAGGTACTACCACTCCGGGTCAGAGTAGACCAGGGAGCAATTGTGATGAAGGGGTGCTTCACATTCCCCAAGGCCTGCCAAATTGGAACCTCACCATACAGATTAGTAGTTTAACGTCATGTTCCGCCGAGGACATGTAGACGCTGCAGTCACCGCGGCTTCTAGCAGCCCATATGATAAAAAAGGGTTGGGGGTTGCCATAAGGGCAATAGGTTGGGGCAATCATATAGGTGCTAGGGCTTGACGTGACCAGCAGATTGATCGGAAGGAGTGTCTCTGACTGCCAGTCTAGCCTAAGATAGGGCCAAAATGGAGTATTGCAAGTAATGAACTGCTCATCCACAACAAGTTAAGGATTACCAGAAAAAAAATAAAGTTAACATTTTTTTTAAGCCCAAGAAGTCACAAGAAGTAATATGAGTAGTGTATAATAAAAATACTTATTCAACTAAGAGGATATTTTTTTGAGAGCTAAATTGTCCAAGTAAAGCTAAGCACAACTTTTTTCAGAAGTGGTTGTTTCGTATTTCAAAGCTATCAAGTTGCAAGGATTATTTATGTGTCAACTCAAATATGTCAAGTGGATTTCGAGATGATTTATTCATTTATCCAATCATGGGTTAATCTTATTACCATAATTGTCTAATATTGTGGGTTGTTTTTTTTTATATGGTGAACATTGAATTTTTAAAATATCATGACAGTTGCAATATGGAAATGGGTGTTATATATATATATATATTATATATATATTATATATATATATATAAGTAAAGAAATAGACAAAAGAGCTTGTAGATTTAGTTAAGTGCTATTTGCAGGGAGCTTAGACAAAGTGTCTAAGGCTCTCGACGAGCCGTCTGCGAGTCATGGAAAAAAAAATATATAACTATGTAGTAGTAATGATTTGACTAAGCTTAATTCGCTAGATGGTCATGCTGTGTGACCGTGGCCGAGGCGATAAAGTGTTTCACTAGTGTTTCACTGTGTCTGGCTGAAGTCCGTTCGATTTCTGTCAGGAGGGAAATGCATTAGTTAATTAATACCGGCTGATGAAGTACTTAATAAGTCGAAACAGTGCTGTAGTGCGGTATTCTACAGATGGGCCATGCCTTTGCTGGGATTTACAGCTTGTCAGTTCGATTTTGCTATAAGAAAATAGTATCGAATTTTAGTGGCGATACCACTGCGTTGTAAGTGCCTTCAAAGTAAAAAATTTATATATATATATATATATAGATAAATAAATATATTAAGGTTTTCCATATCTATTTAATGTAGGTGACAAAGGAAGGGCAAGTCGGGAGAGTTACGTAGCAGCTTTGTCTAAAGCTCGGCCTGAAATAGACTATTTAATAGCTAAATCTGCTAAAGTGCTTTTGTTATTTGCTTTTCTTTAGCTTATATATTTGGCGCTCTGTGACTGGCTAACATTAAGAGTACAGCATTGAGGCCTCTCAAAAGCTGGCGACAGTTTTTTTTTAATAAAACTCTGTGGTCTGTTAAGGAAGATTTCTTCTCTGCGACTATTTGATTATAATATATAAGTTAAAAAGTTAAGGAAATGAAAATCCGTACCTAATATGAGTTATGAAAAGGTGGAATGAATAACATATCAGCACAATGCATGTTAAAGAGGAAAGCATTTATATAATATAATGCATTCGAGCTGATACTGATGCTATATATTTCGATTCTACCAAAGTAATCATCATGCATTGGCAGCTCCGGTACGTTGTTTGGGTCGGAAGAGGAATGTCAAATGCAGTTTAGCAGAAACCTTAAAAGAAGCCTTAATATTCGGCAAAAAATAGAACGAAAGTCGTTACATATATTCACGACAATGTGGGCTATTTTTCGGGCGCCATTATATAATGTCGGTTCATAGTGCTCTATGGTATAGCGCTTTTGTCATTCCTAAATGTAGGCGATTTTTGAGATGTTGGCAACAAGAACGAAACAAGTTATAAAGCGGTAGAGGGGATGGGTATTAAGAAGTGTGAGCGGCTGGAATTCAGAAGATTTTAGTAGGAATTTTTTTGTATGATTATTATTTTTAAATTTTTTTTAATTTTATTTTTAAGTTCTGTAATTTCATAAATACATCTGAATTTACTAGATGGCAGATGCGCGGATGGCTTTGTATTTAAAGATGGGGTTAGAGTTCTAGGCAACTGTGGCCAGCTAAAAGGAAAAAAAAATGTCTTCTTATTGTGCAAAGTCTCTTGCGGCTATTGTTGGTGTTGTTACCGAGAGTTTGATGCACCTCTGATAGGGTCAGCAGGACGTAGGGTAAGGTCTGATGTTGGTAAGTACCCAGAAACTTCCGGCAATGAACGGCTCTGCGGATGTAGCATCACTGACAAGCAATCTACTCAGCTAGCCGGCCAAATGTAGGAGCTTATAGTTTAAAAGTAGTTGTAACGGATCGGCGTAAACTGTGTGGGCAAATTATTAGGGCAGTTATTCTTTTTCCCTAATATGCTGTCTTGTGTCAGATCATGAAAGTTGATAAAATCTGTTTATTAATTAATAAGCTTACGCAAAAGGCCATTTGACGCAAGGGATCTCCACGCTAGAGCTGCAAATGTCATAGTAACAGATTGTCTGAAAAGAATAAAAAAAATTTTTTAAAAAAATGAAAATTTGACAGACTAGCATGAAACATAATCTCCCTTTTCATGGGAAAGTGGGAGGGAACTATTCAAATGAAAAAAAAAGATTTTCGCGTCTTTTTATGCATAGAATGTTTAGGCAGGCAGGTCAAAGCAGATTCACCGCGAGCAAGATGTCAATCCTATAACGTGACCTGCTAATATAACAGCACCTGGCGGCTCACCGGGCAACAGACATACATAGCAACGCGGCTTACTGCACCATTGCGCAAACTGGTAGTCCATGCAATATCAAAATATATATATATTAATATATATAATAGTAGTTATACTATAATATAATATATAATATATATATATAATAATATATATGTATTAAAATTTGTAATAAGACAAGTGTTCCAAAATATAGATGAATTTTAATTTATGCGAGCCGACTCTAAAACGTTTGCGGTTTCTTTAAAGGCTTCATCAGGATGTATTAATGGGGTGATAGAATATTGATGATGTTTTATAGTGGCCGGCAGATAAAAAAATCTTATAAAATATTTTTTTTGTTGTGTAACTGTATTTGTTGCAGCATTTATATTTTTGATAGACGAGTCGCGGATCCAGCACTACACGAAGAATGTGCTATGGATGCGTGAGCGTAACTCGAAGAAATGCATGTCAACAAGGACATGAAAAAGTATTTATGAAAGATTTTTTATGCTGCCTGTGCATGCTTATAAGCATCATGCAATTTCTTCACCGCGCTATTATTATACATCCTGATGAAAGGTTAAAGTAAACGAAGCATTTAAGGCGTGATAAATAAATTCTATCTTATGTTTGTTTGTTGGTTGGTTTGTTTTGTTTTACGGCATATCAAGTCCCCCATGTGCTGCTCTTTGTGGGGTTGGGTTTTGGGGGTTTGGGGGTGGGGGGGGGTGGGTTGTGGGAAGTGGGGGGTGGTGTGTCATTTATTTATCGAACGCTTAAATGTTTCGGTTTGCTTTACCATTACATCAGGATGTATTAATGGGGTGTAAGAAGATTGATGGATGTTTTATATGATGGAGCAGGAGATAAAAAAATGCTTATAAATAGCTGTTTGCATGTCTTTGTTGATGCATTATGCTTCGAGTTAGCGATCACGCCATCATGGACATTCTACGGCGTTGTGTGGAATCGCGACTCGTCTAATCAAAAATATATAGATGGACAATACTATTTACAGCAATACAAAAAAAAATTTTTAATAAGATTTTTATCTCGCGGTACATCTATAAAAACATCCATCAATTTCTACAGGCCTCCATAATACATCCTGATGAAGGTTTAAAGAAACTGGCGAAACCGTTTAAGCGTCGATAACTAATATTGCATACTATTTTTGAAACAGGCTTGTCTTTTTCAAATTTCTTATATATATGTATTTTTTATTTTGTTAAATCTATAAATATAGATATATGAGTTATATAAGTATATTATTATACTATATTATATATATATAGTTAATATATTTTTGATATTGGATTGGTGTGTGTGAGGTAGTAAGGGTTGGTATTGTAGTTGTTGCGGTGAGGGGTGTGTATATGGGGTGCACGTAATGGAGTTTGGGGTGGAATCTGCTCTTGTGCTGTAAACCATTCTATGCAATTAAATAGACGAAAATTCT
Organism: Doryteuthis pealeii; assembly: GCA_023376005.1. Taxonomy (NCBI): domain Eukaryota; kingdom Metazoa; phylum Mollusca; class Cephalopoda; order Myopsida; family Loliginidae; genus Doryteuthis; species Doryteuthis pealeii. Next base: position 16,121,316 of record CM042181.1, on the reverse strand, counting down.
TTTTTTTTCGCATTGACTGTTTCCGTGCCTGAAAGGGAGTATATGTTTCTGGCCTGTCAAATTTTGCAATTTAAATTTTTTTATTCTATTTCAAGAGCAATTGTTTAGCATGTACTTTGCAGGGCTGCTATGGTGGAAGATCCCATGCTAAATGGCTTTGGTAAAGTTTTTAATAATAAAACAGATTTTAATCAATTTCATGTGCTGACACAAGTAGCTAAATGGAAAATGATAAGCTGCCTAATAATTTGCAGCTATCAGTTATATGGTTAAAGCTACATTTAAAATATACGGCTGCCTACATTTGGGGTGGCTGGTGATTGTTGCGTCAGTGATGTAATCCGGCAGGGTTCAATTGGGAAGGTTTGCGGGATCCTTCACATCAGACTTCGCCTCGCGCGCTGCTGACGCCTATCAGTAGGTGATCAAACTGCTGGTACATACCACGGTCTAACAATAGTGCGCGCTAAGTAGACTTTGACAATGAGACATTTTTTTTTTCCTTTTGTGGACGTTGTGAGAACTCTAACGCGCATTTAGAATACAAAGCACCGCGGCATCTGATTGTAAATATCTAATATTATGAATATACAGAAGTTTCTTAAAAATAAAAATAAAAAAATAAGAAAAAAAATAATTATTCATAAAAATTCCTTTAGCTAAGATTAATGCTTTTGAATTCGCATAGCCGTGCACATTGTCTTATATTAAGCGCCATGACCGCTTCCGTATTAAATTGTATTCGTGCGTTGTTGGGCGGCACATCTGCAAAATCGCGGCTAACATTTGGATGACATAAAGGTATACATGAGAGCATGAACGCGACATATATATGGCGCTGAATTGGCCACATTGGTGAAATATTGTAACGATTTGTTCTTTTTTTGCAATATTAAGGTTTTTTGTTTTGTAAAGCTGATTTGAGATTCCTGCTCCGAGCCACAACTACGGGAAGTGAATGTGATATTTTTGTAAAAATGCGTAATATTGATCGCAGTATCAGCTATGAATTATATTTATATAATTGTTTTGGCCTTCTTTAACAGCATTGTGTGATGTTTCAATTCGCACCTTTTGCATAGGCTGCATATTGTCGGATTCATTTGCCTTCTTTTATACTTATATATAATAATCATCTAAAGTCCAGAGATAGAAATCTCCTTACGAGCAGCAAGAGTTTAATTTAAAAAAAAAAACTGTCGCAGTTTGAGAGCTGCAACTGTCGTACTCTTAATATGTTAGAGTCACAGAGGCTAATATATAGTAAAGAAGAATAACAAAAAGAGCTTAGAGATTTAGGCTTTTATAGTCTGTTTCTAGGGAGCTTAGACAAGAAAGTGCTAACATGCTCGGCGAGCTGTTGCCTTGTCAGCCTAATTAAAATGAGATAAATGGAAACACCTTTATATTAGTTATATTTATTATATATATATATATACTTAAATTTTTACTTGAAGGCACTTACAACGCAATGTATCGCATAAAGATTAGCGATTACTTTTTGGCTATAGAAAATGAAGCTTGAGCGAAAGTGTAATGCCAGCAAAGATGGCTCGATGTGTTAGAGATGACCGTAGCAGACTGTTTGCGAGCTTTAATTAAGTCTGGCATGCATGCGTATAATACTAATGAGTTTGCCCTCGCGACTATGAAATGCGAAAGCCGGGACTTGCAGCAGACACAGTGAAACACTAGTGAAACATTTTTATCGGCCTCGGCCACGGTACACAGGCTGATGCATCGTGCTAGCGAAATTAAGGCTTGTGCAATATGATACTACTTACATATAATATATTTTTTTTTCGGCTATGTTGCGAGTGCGGAGAGTAGTTAGTACAAGGCTTTGTGCTAAAGCTCCGCTGAAATAGACTATAAAGCTAATCTGCTAAGTCTTTTGTTATTTCTTTAGCTTATATATATTTTACCTTTATATATTATATATAGTATATGTGTATATAAATATATAACGATCCCATTTCGGGCATTTGAACTGTCATGAATTTTAAATAAAGATTCAATGTTCACCATTAATACAAAAGGGTCAAGCCTATCAATATAGAGCAATTATGGTAATAAGATTAAGCGCATGATTGGAATAAATGAATATAATCAATCTCGAAATCGCAAACTTGAACATATTTGAGTGACATCAAAACATAACTATATAATCGGCTTGCAGAGCTTGTAGCTTTGAATAGGCGAAGCAACACTTCTGAAAAGTTGTGCTTAGGCTTTAAACTTGGACAATTTAGGGCTCTGCAAAAATATCCTCTTTAGTTGAATTAAGTATTTTTATTATACAGCTAGGCTGCATGATATACTTCTTGTGACTTCTTGGCTTTAATAAAAATGTTAACTTTGATTTTTTTGCTGTAATCGGCTTAACTTGTTGTGGTATGAAGGCAGTTCATTTAGCTTGGGCAATACTCGCACTTTGGCCTTATCTTAGGGCTAGTACTGCATAGTCAGAGACACTGGCTTCGCGTCTATCTGCTGGTCACGTGCAGTCGCCTGCTAAGCACCTATATGATTAGGAAATGCCCCAACGGGCGTCTATTGCGGGGCTTATGGGCAACCGGCCAACCCTTTTTTAATCCAATATGGGTGCTAGAAGGGCGGTGACTGGCAGGTCTACATGTCCTGGGATATGAGCGTTAAAGCTGCTATCTGATGGTGAGGGTTCCATTTTGGAGGGGCTTGGGTAATGTGAAGGCACCCTTCCATGCACAATTGGCTCGGCTGGTCTACTGCTGTACCGCGGAGTGGTAGTACCATGTTTATGGGTCTCCCCGATTCTATAGGGTTAAATAGAATAAAAGCTATAAGTTGTATAATATAAAATTGGTATTATGCATTGAAGAATTGATTTATTTTCACAACATTGAGTGGCATTAAATGAGCGCCGGCAGGTTGATATGCTCCAAACCAAAACGGACATAAGCTTGTTGCCTCGTAAATTGCTAGCCATAAAAGCTGAACCCGTCGAGTTTTATGTCTGTGTTTTTTGCAATAAATGTTTTAAAAATATGTTTGCAATTATAATGTTTTAGATAAAGAATAAATTATATTCTAAGTATTTCAAAAATAACCTGGTGCAAGAAAAAATAAAACATATTATGTGGGCAAAACACGGACATAAAATGGGGTTCAGTTTATTTTTATGTTAGGAATTTAGCGAGGGAATATTGTTCTTTTTACGGCCTTTTGTTGTTTAATTGGTGTGTCTGTATGAAACTAGGCTGAAAATACAACAACTGCCCTTTTATAGTATAGATTAGATGAAAGAATAAATGTTTTATTTTGCTTGGCACCCGTTATTTACAATAGCATGAATATATTATTCTTTATTAAAAAGCATTTTATTGGTCAAGCTATATTGTAAAACATTTATTGGCAGAAACCTGAGCATAAAAATGAGGGTTGTTCAGTTAATTTTATGGTAGGAATTTACGAGTGAATCAAGTTATAGTGATTTAGGCTTTTTTTTTTGCTTGTATTTATTGTATTTCATCTGTTTTTGTTCTCATTTGTCAGGGTTATATCCGTTAGCGCAGGCATTGGAGTTGAAATGAAGTGTGATATGCCGCTCTCAACGCGTATTACAGAATAAGTAGCCAGCACTTGGTAATGAATGCTTTATTTTAATTTATGTTCGAACTGGCAAGCATTAAGTATCTGAGTCCAGCATGCCTTAGTTGCGCAGAATGTAGTGAATAAGTAAGCCAAGCAATAAGAAATCGCGGTGTTATAGTAATTCTTTGTAAGTCTGACGTCCTTTAAGAGATATGCCAAGTGGTCAATGTACATAAGTTGCGGGGGGGTAGAATANATCATATAGGTGCTAGGGCTTGACGTGACCAGCGATTGATCGAGGGGCCTCTCCGGACCGCGCCGTCTAGCCCAAGATAGCCAAAGTGGAGTATTGGCATTCATGAACTGCTCATTTCACCTGGGGTCTTATTCTTAAGCATTCACCGGTCGCCCACCCACGGCCAAACAGGTGGCTCCATTGGGGAGTCTTACCCTTCTGCAGAGGTGCATTCTAACGCCCCAGCGACAGGGCGGGTTGTGGTTTTCTCTCGCCACAGTAATGAAATTACAAATTATCATTCCTGGCTTAAATAACTCCTCTTGAAATTTGAGACACCCCATTTTTTTAAAGATAATTTCAATTCTGTGTATATACCCAACATGTGGTATGAGTATGTTAAAGCATTTAGTTCTCAAAAAAGCAACATCTATAAACTGAAAGTGTGACACACACAAACATATATAAGTAGGTAGATAGTTACAAAAAAGTGTATTTTACCAACTACGAACTACTACGTTCTGTGGTTTCTCTCGCCACAGTAATGAAATTGCAAATTATCATTTCCGCTTAAATAACTCCTCTTGATTTTCGTTTCGTTCTAATGGGTCGCTAGACAAAGATGTAATTAGTGAGAAATTTTAAAGCACCCCGCCCTTTTTTACAGATAATTTCATCTGCTGTATATTACCCAACATGTGTATGAGTATGTAACAGACAACAAGGTTCATTTAAGCATTAACCTTCAGAATATGACCCCAACTCTCAGAAAAAGAAAAAAAAAGAGACCCGTCCCTCAAATAAACTATAACTGTCCGCAGTTTCCTAGCTCCATAACATAGACAACCTTCTTAAAATTATTTTATTAAACTTTTCCGGTTGATGAATGATATATTTTTTCTCTAATAAGTTTTGAAAATTTACATTGAGTTTTTTATTTTATGTAATTTTTATATTCAATATAACTTTTCTGATATAACTAATTACATATATATTATATATATATATGGTGTGTGTCAAAAAGTATCAAGATTAAAGCTACATTTACTCAGTAGGAATGAATAAAAATGTTAGTTTTTTTCAGAATACAAGGTGTATCAAAAAGTACAGATTTTAGAGCTGTATTTACCGAGATAGGAATGAACAATAAATGTTAGTTTTTTTTCAGAATACAAGGTGTATCAAAAAGTACAGATTTTAGAGCTGTATTTCCAAGATAGGAATGAACAATAAATGAATTAGTAAAATATTTCTTACTCATGATGATCTCACTCCTCGGCCACCTTGATAATAAAGCTGTCCCAGCGCACCTGTTGGTAGAAAAAAAAAAAAAATAATTATAAAAAAAAAAAAAATAATTAATAATAATTAATATTAATAAATAATAATCCTGCTGGTGCAGAGGGGTGGTAAATACAAATATAGTGATCCGTATTCTTGCGAGACTGATCAATGATTTAATCATGCTTTTTGTGCAATAATTATGAAGATTTGATTTATACTTTGAGGATATTTAAAAATTACAATGCTACATTACTTAATAAAGTAAGGAGCTGATGGTAGTGTGGCGCTCCACCTCAGATGCTCAAATAATCCTTGGTCTAGCGCTAGTGAAAAGGGGATAGACTCCCTCGCTGTATGGCCGATACCGACATTAGGCCGCCCCCGACGACTTACTTTTTTACAATATACATAGAAATAGGATTGAAAATGATAACCACCTCTCTACCTAGTCGACGCTGGTTAGTCGCTTCTAGTAACAGATAAAAAAGGTAGATTTGTTTCCTTACCTGAGCTTGCATATCCCCCTTGTCAGCAAGAAAATGATAATACTGAAGAAGATCATCATCAAGTAAACCAGAATTTGAATGTGGATTCTCAACTTCTTCCTGTAACCTGATACGTTGGATGACAGACCACCCGATACCGATACAGATTCAGACACTAAGAAAAAAAAAAAAATTTTAAAAAATAAAAAAAACCATGACTAATTGAGTTACTCAAAACAACTTCAGATATCAGCAAAACTTCATTTGTAAATGTTCCATTGTAATCAGAATAGAGCCGTTAACTTTGAGATCAAGGGACCAGTGGAAATTACCACCGACTGTTCAAATCAATTTTGTAAAAATTTAACTATTTAAAAATTGGTTAGTTTAATATTTTTTAAATTGAAAAAAAAAAAAAAATTTCTGATTTCAAAAAAATAATACATTCTTATAATATGAATTTTTTCTATTGGGGCTAACACATTTTACATTCTATATATAATATATATAGAGATAGAGAAAGAGAGACAGACAGACAGACAGAGACGAGGAGAGACAGAGAGGAGGAGAGACAGAGAGGGGAGACAGAGAGACAGAGAGGAGGAGGAGAGAGACAGAGAGAGGAGGAGAGAGACAGAGAGGAGGAGGAGAGAGACAGAGAGGAGGAGGAGAGAACAGAGAGACAGACAGAGAGGAGGAGAGACAGAGAGAGACAGAAGAGAGGAAGAAGACAGAGAGGAGGTGAGACAGAGAGGACAGAGAGAAGGGAGAGAGACAGAGAGACAGACAGAGAGGAGGAGAGAGAGACGAGAGACAGACAGAGAGGAGGGAGGAGAGGACAGAGAGACAGAGGAGGAGAGACAGAGAAGGAGAGAGAGACCGAGAGGAGGAGAGAGAGAGACGAGAGGAGAGAGAGAGACAGACAAGGAGGAGAGAGACAGAGAGACAGAGGAGGAGAGAGACAGAGAGACAGAGGAGAGAGAGAGGACAGAGAGGAGAGAGAGAGACAGAGTGGAGAGAGAACAGAGAGGTGGGAGAGAGAGGAAGGAGTGGAGAGAGAGGAAGAGAGAGAGGAGGAGAGAGGAAGAGAGAGAGGAGGAGAGAGAGGAAGAGAGAGAGGAGGAGAGTGAGGGAGACAGAGAGGAGGAGAGTGAGGGAGACAGAGAGGAGGAGAAGAGGAGGTGAGTGGAGGAGCAGAGAGATTTATTTATGAATATCTTTTATTAAAAATCAAATTTTGCATTTTCTTTTCATGAATCAATCTGTCTTTAGTTTTTTTTTTTTTGTTTTTACCTAACTGACAAAAAACAATTTTGTTTTTTACCTTACTGAAAAAAAACAATTTGTTTTTACCTAACTGACAAAAACATTGTTTTTTACCTAACTGACAAAAACAATGTTTTTACCTAATGAAAAAACAATTGTTTTTACCTAAACTGACAAAAAACAATTTGTTTTTACCTAACTGACAAAAAAACAATTTTGTTCTTTACCTAACTGACAAAAAACAATTTGTTTTTTACCAACTGACAAAAAAAAAATTTTTGTTTTTTACCTAATGACAAAAAACAATTTTGTTTTTTTACCTAATGAAAAAAACAATTTGTTTTTTACCTAACTGACAAAAACAATTTTGTTTTTTACCAACTGACAAAAAACAATTTTGTTTTTTTACTAACTGACAAAAAACAATTTTGTTTTAACCTAACTGCACAAAAAAACAATTTTGTTTTTTACCTGACAAAAAACAATTTTGTTTTTTACCTAACTGACAAAAACAATTTTGTTTTTTTACCTAACTGACAAAAAACAATTTTGTTTTTTACCTAACTGACAAAAAACAATTTGTTTTTTACCTGACAAAAAAAACAATTTTGTTTTTTACCTAATGACAAAAAACATGTTTTTTTCCTAACTGACAAAAAACAATTTGTTTTTTACCTAACTGACAAAAAACAATTTTGTTTTGTTTACCTAACTGACAAAAACAATTTTGTTTTTTACCTAACTGACAAAAAAACATTTTTGTTTTTTACCTGACAAAAAACAATTTGTTTTTTTTTCTAACTGACAAAAACAATTTTGTTTTACTAACTGACAAAAAAACAATTTTGTTTTTAACCTAACTGACAAAAAACAATTTAGCATAAAATACATTTCTAAATAATCAATAGAGACAAACAATTATTTGATGAAGTAATTATATTTTGATTAAAAAAAAAAAAAAAAAAAAAAAAAAAAAAAAAGAAAAGATATTTGTACATTACTGGTGTAGCGTTGGTTTCGTATTTGCCTGGTGGGGTTGTCTGCCGATTTAGTTTGCTGGTGCCACTAGGGTGCTATAGTATTTAAGCGCCGGGTTCAAACCCTTTCGGCTCCTTTCTGTTTCAGCAACTACGAGCCACATGGGTAGATTTATTAACCCTTCGTTGGGGCTCCGCCCCACTTACATTACTGTAAGTTCTTCACAGATGGAATATCCTAGTCTCATGCTGTACTTTTAATGTTATCTTTACCATTCATGAATGTGTCTTCATCTTTATTTGTGTGCTCCTTGTTTATGTACCCTTTACTATGTACTTTGTATCAACTGATATCCATGTGTTGTATATATTAAATGATTTTGTCTGTTAAACTTCGTCGGAGTTTTGTATTACAGTATATATACTTTTTTCTTTTGAAACACCCTTTAAACCTTCCTTACACTGGTATTATACAATACAAGACAATATATCTCATTCTATATAATTATTTTCTAATTAAGATTTGTATATAATTCATTTAATCATCTCATTCTGAAAAGGGGAGTCAGCTAGTGATCTTCTGGAGGAAATCTGTACCTTGAATTTTTGCAATTTCGGATTGATTATGAAGACAACGAATGTACATGTTATGGAATTCAATAAAACAATAAAAACTAAACATGAAGTAGATTCTACCGAGCAAAGCCAGTGTTGCAATTTTTGTGATATAAGGCATGAGGCAAATGGTCACTTTTATTTATAGACTCGCCTATAAACACGTGACCCGAGAGGATTCTTATTGTCCAATCACTGGCACTGCTGCTGCTGCTTCTGCTGTATTAATAGATGCCCCATTCTGAACTTATGTCATTGACACTTGGATTCTCTTGGACGTTGGACTTACAAAGAATACTATACACCGGATTCTTATTGGCTTGCTTACTTATTCACTACATTGGAACTAAACGATGGCTGCCAGATACTTAATGCTTGCTAGTTCTTACATAAAATTTAAAATAAAAGATTCTTACCAAGTGTGGCTACTTTTCTGTAATAGGTGAGAGCGGATTCACACTTCATTTCAACTCCAATGCCTGCCAGTAACGATAACCCTGACAATGAGAAACAAAACAGATGAAATACAATAAATACAAGAAAAAAAGAAGTAATCCTTAACTTGTTCCTCGTAAATTCCTACCATAAAATAACTGAACTCTCATTTTTATGTCAGTGTTTTGCAATAAATGTTTTAAATATTGTTGCAATAAATGTTTTTAAATAAAGAAAATATATTCAGTATAATAATAATAATAAATAACGGGTGCAAGAAAAATAAAACATTTATCTATCATCTATCTATCTATACATAAAGGGCAGTTGTTGTATTTTCGTAGTTCATACAGACACCAATTAACAACAAAGGGTAAAAAAGAAAACAATTTCCTCGTAAATTCCTACCATAAAATAAACTGAACCCCCATTTTATGTCCGTGTTTTTGCAATAAATGTTTTATTTTTCTTGCACCGGTATTTTGAAATACTGAATATATTTTCTTTATCTAAAAACATTTATTGCAAACATATTTAAAACATTTATTGCAAAAACACAGACATTAAAATGAGGGTTCAGTTTATGGTAGGAATTTACGAGGAACAAGTTATGGTTTGGTTTGGAGCATATCAACCTTGGTGGGTCATTTAATGCCATCAATGTTGTGAAATAAATCAATTCTTAATGCATAATACAATTTTATTTATCAACTTATGTTTTTCATTTAACCCATAGATGGGACCCTAACAGGTACTACCACTCGGGTCAGAGTAGACAGGGAGCAATTGTGATGAAGGGGTGCTTCACATTCCCAAGCCTCCAAAATTGGAACTCACCATCAGATAGAGTTTTAACGTCTTTCCCAGGACATGTAGACCCGCAGTCACCGCCTTCTAGCACCCATATGATAAAAAAGGGTTGGGGGGTGCCATAAGGGCAATGGGTTGGGGCAATCATATAGGTGCTAGGGCTTGACGTGACCAGCAGATTGATCGGAAGGAGTGTCTCTGACTGCCAGTCTAGCCTAAGATAGGCCAAAATGGAGTATTGCAAGTAATGAACTGCTCATCCACAACAAGTTAAGGATTACCAGAAAAAAATAAAGTTAACATTTTTTTAAACCAAGAAGTCACCAAGAAAGTAATATGAGTAGTGTATAATAAAAATACTTATTCAACTAAGAGGATATTTTTTTGAGAGCTAAATTGTCCAAGTAAAGCTAAGCACAACTTTTTTCAGAAGTGGTTGTTTCGTATTTCAAAGCTATCAAGTTGCAAGGATTATTTATGTGTCAACTCAAATATGTCAAGGTGGATTCGGAATGATTTATTCATTATCAATCATGGGGTTAATCTTATTACCATAATTGTCTATATTTGTGGTTTTTTTTATAATGGTGAACATTGAATCTCTTAAAATCATGACAGCTTCAAATGGAAATGGTGTTATATATCATTATTATAATGGAGATTGTGTGTTTTTTCTGTCTGTAACCGAAACTAAATCACTCTACCAATACGCAATTCACAAATTCCCTTAGTTATACAATCACATTCACCATGAATTTATCCTTATTTTTACCTTAATTTATAAGAAAATTGTTTCACATTATTAATACTGTTAACCATATCTACATACTAACAACATGCAATTATATTATATATACAACAAAATAGCGGTTTACAGTGTGACGCGAAGGCTAATTTGCATATTGATATTAAAAATGTAATTTTAATAAATATATGCTTAGTATTATTGATTCTAATTGTTTGGCTTTATTCTAATAATATAAGCAAAAATCTCTTCAATGAATCTTAATGAAATCATTAACAAGAAAAGATAACTGTCATTTTATTCTTTACTTCCTATTTAACTAAATACTTAAATTAAAAATAACAATGAAAGACGAGAGTGATGGAAGAGTAAATTTCAGTTGTTCATTTTTCTATTATACTCCTCTGTTTCAAATTCTTATTATACTGCCTCTGTTTTCAATATTTTTTTATCTGCTTCTTATTTAGTTTCTTAGCGTTTCTAATTTAATACAATATTTCATTACATTAAAACTTAATACTTGCACCCGGAGGGTGCAATATTTGCTAGTATAAGTAAAGAAATAACAAAAGACTTAGAGATTTAGCTTTATAGCTATTTCAGGGAGCTTAGACAAAGTGTCTAACTCTCCGACTCGAAGCATGGAAAAAAAAATATATATATAATATATATTAATATATATATATATATATATATATAATAAAATAAATATATAAAGGTTTTCCATATCTATTTATTAGGTGACAAGGAACAGTCGGGAGAGTTAGACACTTTGTCTAAGCTCCCTGAAATAGACTATAATCTAAACTCTAAGTCTTTTGTATTTCTTTTACTATATAATTTGCCTCTGTGACTTCTAACATTAAGAGTACACATTGAAGCTCTCAAACTGCGACAGTTTTTTATTAAAAAAAACTCCTGTGTCGTAGGAGATTTCTTCTCTGGGACTTTTGGATTATATAATAGTAAAGAAAGGAAATGAATCGACAATATGATATAAAAGGTGTGAAGTGATAAACCATCACCACAATGCTGTTAAAGAAGAAAACAATTTATAATATAATCATAGCTGATACTGATCAATATTTCGATTTTACAAAAATCATCATCATTCACTCCCGTAGTTGTTTGGGTCGGAGAGGAATGTCAAATCAGTCTACAAAACAAAAAACCTTAATACTGCAAAAAAGAACGAGAGTCGTTACAATATTCACCAATGTGGGCATTCGCGCCATATATATGTCGGTCATGTCTCTATGTATACCTTTTGTCATCCAAATGTAGCGGATTTTTGAGATGTTGGCAACAAGACGAAACAATTTAAACGAAAGGGGATGGGTATTAAGAAATGTGACGGCTGGAATTCAAAAGATTTTTAGTAAAGGAATTTTTTTTATGATTAATTATTTTTATTTTTTTTAATTTTTATTTTTAAGTTCTGTATTTCATAAATAATTAGATATTTACTGTATTTTGTTTTTATATATAAAGTAAAAAAAGTTATGGGCGGAATATGTTATTATTTTAGAAAAGGAAGTTTTTATTTTTTATTTTACGATTAATTATTTTCAATTTTAATTATTATTAAATGCCCACATTGGTGAATATTTTTTGTTTTGTAAACTGATTTGACATTCCTCTCTGACCCAAACAACTACGGGAGTGAATGAGCTCTGATGATGATTTTTGTAAAATCGAAATATTGATCAGTATCAGCTATGATTATATTATAAATTGTTTTCTTCTTTAACAGCATTGTGTGATGTTTTCATTCCACCTTTTCATACATTATATATATATATAACTTAGTTGATGTATGTGAGCACATAAATTAATCATATATTATTATAAATTAATCATATACATCAACTAAGCTACATGTTATCACCTTATAAAGATAGGAATATATTTCATATATATATATATATATATATATATATAGCTTAGTTGATGTATGTGAGCACATAAATTAATCATATATTATTATAAATTAATCATATACATCAACTAAGCTACATGTTATCACCTTATAAAGATAGGAATATATTTCAAATATATATATATATATATATATATATATATAGTAACAGATAAAAACGGTAGACTTGTTCTTACCTGAGCTTGCATATCCCCCTTGTCAGCAAGAAAATGATAACCCCTGTCTACCTAGTCGACGCTGGTTTATATATATATATATATATATATATATATATATATATATATATATATAATAATACCTACTTCTAAACAAAACGAATTCTAAGAAAGTCCGGTTGGTGTAGAGGTTACGATACTCGCCTGTCAGCTTGACAGTCGGGTTTCGAATCACGCACAAGGCGGTTTTCCTATCTATAGCTCTGCTGATGAGGCCGAAATGTACATACAGAGATTGATTTTTCTCGATTTGTTTAGCCTTACATTTAAATAGGTATGCCCGCCTAATTAATTAATTATTAATTAACTTTCAAAATTAGGTACGACTTCAATTAAGCACATATCCTCCCAAAAATATATATATATACATATATATACACCAACACCTAGTCGACACTGGATATATATATATATATATATATATATATATATAGGCGCGTGGGCTAGTGGTTAGAGTCATGGAAAATGGAGGTCGGTCGTTGATTGGGTTTGTGGCAACCCTTGATGCACGAACTCTTTCCTATCGACTGTGCCAAAAAGTGTGGATGGTCCAACACAAGCCTTCACCACTATAAACAAATCACTGTGTGGGAGTTCATTGTGTGTGTGAACCCTCATGTGTCAGAAATCGACGAGCGTCCATAATATATATACATATATATACACAAACACGCACACACACACACCAGGATAGAAAAAAAAATAGTAATTGGTAAAACAGTTGAAACCATATAACGGTGTGCAAATTATTAGGTAGTTATCATTTTCCCATTGCTCTTGTGTCAGACATGAAATTGATAAAATATGTTTTATTATTAAAAACTTACCAAAGCCATTTGAGCCAAGGGATCTCCACCCAGAGCTGCAAATGTCATGTAAACAATTGTCTGAAAAGAATAAAAAAAAAAAAAATGAAAATTTGACAGGCATGAAACATATCTCCCTTTCAGGAGGGAACATTCAATGAAAAAAAAAAAAAAAAAAAAAAAGATTTTAGTCTATTTAAGCATAGAATGTTTACAGCAACAAAGCAGATTCCACCCCAAAATCCATTACGTGACCCCATATACACACCCCCTCACCGCAAAAACTACATACAACCCTTACTACCTTCCCAAACATCCATCCAATATCAAAATATATATATATAAGAAATTTGAAAAAACAAGTGTTCCAAAAGTAAGATGAATTTATTTATCGATGCTTAAACGTTTCCATTTCTTTAAACCTTCATCAGGATGTATTTTGGGGTGAAGAAATTGATGGATGTTTTATAGATGACCGGAGACAAAAAAATTTTTATAAATTTTTTTTTTTTTTGTTGCGTAACTGTATTTGTTCAGCGTTATATTTTTGAAAGACGAGTCGCGATCCGCACACGTGAAGATGTCATGATGCGTGACGTAACTCGAAGAAATGCATTCAACAAAAGATATGAAAAAGTATTTATAAAGATTTTTTTATCTCCTGTCATCTATAAAACATCCATCAATTTCTTCACCCCATAATACATCCTGATGAAGGTTTAAAGAAACCGAAACGTTTAAGCGTCGATAAATAAATTCATCTTATTTTTGGTTTGGTTTGGTTTGGTTTGGTTTAGTTTGTTTTACGGCATATCAACCTCAGTGGGTCATTTAATAACGATAAAGTTTTGAAATAAATCAATTCTTAATGGATAATACAATTTTTTTATAAATACATTTTTCTATTTAACCCATAGATGGGACCCTAACAGGTACTACCACTCCAGGTCAGAGTGGACCAGGGAGCAATGGTGATGAAGGGGTGCTCCACATTCCCCAAACCTTCAAAACTAGAACCTCACCATCAGATAGAGTTTAACGCCATTCCCAGGACATGTAGACCTGCAGCCACCGCCTTCAAGCACCCATATAATAAAAAGGGCTTATTTTTGGAACGCTTGTTTTTTTCAAATTTCTTGATATTGTCGGATTTATTTCCATATTTACTCCCATATATATACATTATATAATATATATATATATATATATATAATGTAAAGCAACCAAGCAGTAAATTGGAAAACATTACAAAAGTACTTTGGCTATAGCAGATTCCACCCCAAATCCATTATGTGACCCCATATACACCCCCCTCACCGCAACAACTACATACAACCCCTACTACCTTCCCAAACATCCATCAAATTTCAGAAGGCAGTTGAATCCCACCCTCTTGCCAATCATAAGACACCCGTCAGTAAGAGAATTGAATCCTTCAATACAAGAACTCACCTCATGCCTTGAAGAAGGTCTGAAAGACCGAAACGTTATAACGCCAACATCACCACCAGTAATAAACTTCCAACTAGTATAACATCCCATGTTTGTCTACCTTTTTCTTTCTTTCTCATATATATATATATATATATATATATATATATATCTTATTATAATGGAGATTGTGTGTTTTTCTGTCTGTAACCGAAACTAAATCACTACTCAAGTCACAATTCCCTTAGTAATTGACGTCACATTCACCATGAATTTATCCTTATTTTAACGTCAATTATTGATAAAAGTGCTTTACATTATTTATACTGTTAACCATATCTACATAATGATAACATGCAATTGTATTTATATATACAACAAAATAGCGGTTTACAGTGTGAACGGGATGGCTAATTTGCATATTGATATTATAAATGTAATTTTAATAAATATATGCTTAGTATTATTGGTTTCTAACTGTTTGATTTTATTTTAATGAATATAAGCAAAAATCTCTTCAATTAATCTTAAATGAAATCCATTAACAAGAAAAGATAAGTGTCATTTTATTCTTTACTTCGTATTTTAACTAAATACTTAGATTAGAAAAAATAACAATGAAAGACGAGAGTGATGGAAGAGTAAGTTTCAGTTGTTCTATTTTTCGATTATACCCTCCTCTGTTTCAAATCTTTTTATCTGTATTCTTATTTAGTTTCATTAGCGTTTCTAATTTAATACGATATTTTATTACATTAAAACTTAAATACATATATTTGCTAGTATATATAAAGCAACTTAGCAGTAAATTAGAAAACATAAAAGTATTTAAACTCTAGCAGAAAATATTATTGTCTATAAAAAGTAAGTTAGCAGTACATTAGTTTCGTTGGTTGGATTTTATGGCATGTCAACCCTTGTTGGGTTATTTTATGCTGAAGATGTTTTGTTCAATTCAGGTTTGATGGGTATTCAAAAATTGTTGGTTGGTTGGATTTTACGGCATGTCAACCCTTGTTGGGTTATTTTATGCTGAAAATGTTTTGTTCTATTCAGGTTTGATGGGTATTCAAAAATTGTTGGTTGGTTGGATTTTACGGCATGTCAACCCTTGTTGGGTTATTTTATGCTGAAAATGTTTTGTTCTATTCAGGTTTGATGGGTATTCAAAAATTGTTGGTTGGTTGGATTTTACGGCATGTCAACCCTTGTTGGGTTATTTGATGCAAAGACTGTTTTGTTTTATTAATTCTTGATGAGTATTTTTTTTCAATTAAACTCAATTTTTTAAACTAACTTTTTTCTATTTAACCCATAGATGAGACCCGAATAGGTTCTACTACACCGGATCAGGATAGACCTGGGAGTAATGGTGATGAAGCGATATTCGACACCTCCCAGAGCACCAAAATTAGTACTTCACTAGATACAGTGTATCATCATACCCAGGACACTATGACTGTCAGCTACCACCTTCTAGCACATATATGATGAAAAAGGTTGGAGGTTTGCCATAAAAGCAATTAGGTCGAGACAATCATATAGGTGCTAGGGCTTGACATGACCAACCAACTAATCAGGAGGCCTCTCCACTCGCATAGATGCAATCAGTGTATTCTACAGTTCCAGCTAACAGGTTAGCTTGAGCGTCGACTCACTGGAAAAGATGTGGAACTCTATCAACATGTCTTTCTTTTGCCTGCTGGATTTTTTTTTATTTTATCTATTTGCACCCCTATAACATTGCTTAAAATGCTGCAATAAATATACTAACCTTGGCTTGGCTGGAATTCACTGTTAATCCAATACTGTACAACAATCCAAGACCCTGCCAGAGAACAAAAAAAAAAAATTATGAAAAGAGAAATACAATAAATAGTTACAGGTATCTGGTAAAGTAACTTACCTAATTTTATACTTGTTATATACTATATTATATAAAATAATAAAGAGCTCTAAACAAAGCTAAGTCTTGTGTTTGTTAACTAAAAACTATTGTTACACACTGGACCCGTCAAAGAACATGAACACTTGTATTTAGGAAAATATAAGATGATATTTTTATTCCCTCGGTTGTGTACAGCTGAGAGTCGTTAGCAGGGGTTATGCAAACATAGAGCCTTCAGGAGTTCTTTTCAAGTGATCTTGAACTTGATCGTTGTCTCCAAATCAATTTCCACAGGCTTTTTTTTTATTGTAGTCTGACTCCCAGTGTCACGCCTTTTGATTATGACACCTACACAGTTTTTCTGTAGACACACCTCTTTATCCACACAGCCTGTTTTCATTGGCTATGGGCTATGCCTACAGATTTTCTGTGCCTAAACCGTGTCAAATGTACACCTGCATCTCCAGGTGCAAAAGGTCAGCTCAAGGCCACATCCTGTTTTCGTTTCCAACCTGCACTTGACATGCACGCAGCCCGGTCATCAGGTGCAATACACTATAACAACATAAGATGTTCCAGTATCAAGGTACAGAATATACAGCCCAGAGAAGCCCAGATAGCAAGATAGAAGTTAAGAAATAGACAAATCCATCTACTCAGAATTAGGGAAGAAGATACACAAGATAAGTATAAAGAAGATAAGTATATCTGTATACAAGAAAAGTCTTGTGTTTGTTAACTAAAATCTCCACAACAACATAAGATGTCCCAGTATCAAATACAGAAGATCCAGCCCAGATTAAGAAGAACATCTACCAGCCCAGAGAAGCCTAAATAGCAAGATAGAAGATAACAGATAGATGAAGCCATTTACTCAGAATTATGGAAGAAGATACACAAGATAAGTATAAAGAAGATAAGTATATCTGTATACAACCATGGGTATACAGGTACACTCTACTATAGTACACTATATGTAAGATACAACTCAAGACATGGTATGCAACATTTACTTTTTAAAAGATTTACCAAGAGTGAGTTTTCACATAGAATTTTAATATCACACACACACACAGAGGAAATATCTAAATAGTACATTACCAATTGTCCCCGGGGTGATCCTCGATTGGAAAGGTTGTCAAATATTTCTTTGGCTTTAGTAATGTTATGGCTACAATGATCACCAAAGAAATGACAGAACCCGATATACTCCAAGGCTTTGGTGTGGTTCAACTGGGCAGCTATCTCGAAAAACCCATAAGCACTGAAAAAGAGATTTAGATAAATGAATATATAAATTAGAATATTATTTAACTCTTAACATCCTGTTGAGAATTTTCTAAATCCAGAGCCCCATTCCTATAAGGATTTAAAAAATGGCTAAAAATGGCCTTTTTATTTAAAGTTACCTGTTATTTGCCTTAAATTAAAGACTTCTAAATATGTTTAATATTACATTTAAACAAAGTCCAGAGCCCCATTCCTATAAGGATTTATCAAAAAATGGCCTTTTCATTTAAAGTTACCTGTTATTTTCCTTAAATCAAAGACTTCTAAATATGTTTAATTATACATTTAAACAAAGGCTATCATTTGGAGTAGATTAGGAAAATGAATGTGACTTCCGGCCAGGTGGAATGAGGCGGTATAGGATGATAAGAGTTAAAAATAAATAAATAAATAAATGATAATAATATTGACAATATGCAGAAGAATACCAAGTGTAGGTTAAAAAGAAAGCAAAACTCAGGCATGACTGGGTAGGAAAGTTAATCCACTGAGAATTATGCAAGAGGTTAAAATTTGACCATGTTGACAAATAGTATATGAATAAACCAGAATCTTTCCTAGAATATGCAGTTTGGTTTGGTTTGGTTTTGTTTTGTTTTACGACATATCAACCTCAGTGGGTCATTTAATGCCGATAAAGTTTTGAAATAAATCAATTCTTAATGGATAATACAATTTTTTTATAAATACATTTTTCTATTTAACCCATAGATGGGACCCTAACAGGTACTACCACTCCGGGGTCAGAGTGGACCAGGGAGCAATGGTGATGAAGGGGTGCTCCAAAACTCCAAAACTGGAACCTCACTATCATTCCCAGGACATGTAGACCCGCAGCCACCGCTTTCTAGTACCCATATGATAAAAAGGGGTGGGGTTTGCCATAAGGGCAATAGGGTTGGGAAAATCATATAGGTGCTAGGGCTTGACGTGACCAGCCGATTGATCGAGGGGGCCACTCCGACCGCCCGTCTAGCCCAAGATAGGGCCAAAGTGGAGTATTGCATGTCATGAACTGCGCCTCCACCTGGGTTCTATCCTTAAGCATCACAGTTTGCTACCCACGTCCAACAGGTGGCCCCATTGGGGGAGTCTTACCCCTCTGCAGAGGTGCAGTCCGTGCATTTAACGCCCCAGCCGACAGGGCGGTCCTAGAATATGAGCTGCATAAAATTATCTGTAACTAAGATAAAGACAGATTATTCAATTCTGGCCAGAAGACTAGATGTAATAAATATTCAGGGAATTTTAAGAATTGTTTTTTTTTTTAGCAAAGTCACATAAAAAGGATTTAAGATATAAAATAGAATACTTACACTTTGTTATTTTTGTGGAAGGTGTTATTTATCAGGGCTTCTCCTTGTTCATAAAGTTCATTAGCTGAAAAAGAAATATATGAGCAAGATATTAAAGGAGGATCATTTAAATGCATATAGAATAGGGGCAGAAGAAAGTGGGCAGTAAGTAATTGCATTTACATTACCAGCTGCCCCATAAGTTCTGCCCTATTCTATACATACTTATAGAAAAAAATATATGGCTGGATTGATAAAAAAAATGCACATGATGACAACTGTTGTTACAGCAGTCCATGATGATGTTGGTGCTTCTATTGAGGAAGGAGCGAGCGATTCTAATTGGCATTTCTTTGTTCTCTCTTATCAAATTGAGAATTTGGATGATTTGACAATTATGTTCAGCGTGAACGCAGACCCCACAAAATTATCATTCATTTGCAAAGTGGAGTGGAAATTGCTTTATTCTCTAAGAATTCTTTTAAGAGTACTAGCAAATATATGCACCCTCCGGGTGCAAGTATTTTAATCAAATTTTATAATAAAATATGATATTAGATTAGAAACGCTAATGAAACTGAATAAGAATGTAGATAAAAAGATTTGGAACAGAGGGGGTATGATTGAAAAATAGAACAACTTTGAAACTAACTCTTCCATCATTTTCCGTTACTCCCGTCTTTCATTGGTAAATTTTCCTAATTAAACTGTTTAGTTAAAATAGGAAGTAAAGAATAATATTACAGTTATTTCTTCTTGTTAACGGTTTTCTTTTAAGATTTATTGAAGAGATTTTTGCTCATTATTCAATAAGACAAAACCAAACAATTAGAAATCAATAATACTAAGCATATATTTATTAAAATCAATTTTTTAAGATCAATATGCAAATTAACCTTCCCATTCATACTGTAAACCTCTATTTTGTTGTATATATAAATACAATTGCATGTTATTAGTATGTAGATATGGTCAACAGCGTAAGTAATGTAAAACAATTTTATTAATAATTAAGGTTTAAATAAAAATAAAATCATGGAGAATATGATGTAAATAACTAAAGGAATTATGACTTGTATAGTAATATAGTTTCGGTTACAGACAGACAAACCCACAATCTCCATTATAATAAGATTGATTCTATAAAAATGAAATCATGATTGGCTGTTTTTGCTGGGTTACTCACAAAGGCAGACAGACAGATACAGACACACACACACATGCATACGTATATATGTATACATGTGTTCGTTCGGGTCTCAAACCCGACCAGAGGTAGCTGCTGAAAAATAAGTATAGCTGCACTGATGAGGGGTAAACCCCGAAACGCGCGTCTGTAGATTGCTTTATATACGCTCCCAAATTTTGGTTAAGCACTGTTTAGAAGGGACTAATTGCAAAAATTCACCGCTTCGGCGCAAAGCTAGTCTCACTTGTTTACATAAGTTAGAGACCTCTGGTGAGTTTATTTCCGGTTTAGGAAATATAGCAATTATTCTGCCTTCTATTCTTGGCAGCTGCTTGTAGACCCACCGGTAAGGACTTGACGAGCGAAAGTTCGCTCGGGTCTCGAACCGACCAGAGGTAGCTGCTATAAAATAAGTATAGCTGCACTGATGAGGGGTAAACCCCGAAGCACGTCTGTAAATTGCTTTAATTATATATATATATATATATATATATATATATATATATAACATGAGTGACCCAGAAAAAACGGAACCCAAATTATTTATTAAGTTCATTAGCTGAAAAAGAAATACGACAAAAGTAAGATTTTCATTGCTAATAGGTTTGGGGGTTTTTTTTGGGGGTTTTTTTTCTCATTTGTATTTTTAATTTTCTCAGTGACACCTCAATCCACCTCCTAAAATACAGACTAATTTGAATTCTCATCATTAAAGAAAGATCAGGAGTGGAAATATCAGAAAAATAGAAAAAGATGGAGAAAAAAAATGGTGGGAGAAAATGAATAATGAAATAAAAGGTTAGAAAAGAAGAGAAAATAAAGAGAAAGAAAGAAGAATTATAGTTGATTGTAAAAAATACAGAGAAGAAAAAAAGAAATGGAATAATCTAAGAAAGTAGAGCAAAAATGTAAATTGAAAAAAAAAAAGAAAAATATGATTGAAAAAGAAAAAGAATAGAAAAAAGAAAGAAAAAAGAATCTAAAAGATTAGGAAATAAAAATAAAATAGAAAAAATTGAAGAAAAAAGATTCAAAGTTAGAGGAAGAAGAAAAATAAATAGAAAAATGAAAATAAGAAATAGATATAGAGACAGGGAATCACTAAACTGAATAATGCTCACTAATTTTTATATTCATTACAGGTTTATATATATATATATATATATAAAAACCACTTAGGAAAAGGATAACTTCTTTGTTTTATGGATGACCGGAAGAATGAAAAGATTTTTCTTAGATAAAAATCAAGTGAGGTGTTTCCGGTAAACTCTTTGTCAAAAAACCACTCAAGTAACCAGAAGAGATAACACTTAGATTGGTGAGTGGAAGTGAATTCGATTGGCTGGTTAGGAGGTCCAGAGAGAGTTACTAATATCTTCATGCCAACCGAAATAAATGTTCCGGTTGAAATATTATTTAACTGAGACGTTTTTGACGAAAAATCAGATGAGGTCGAACGGGCAGATGAAGCTGTGATTGCTTGAGAATCAGATGAAGCCAAAGCGGGCTGGTTAGAACTAAAGGAGGGTGGTACTTTTCCAGAGTAGGAGGTCCAGAGAGAGTTACTAATATTTTTCATGCCAACCGGAAATAAAATGTCCGGTTGAAATATTATTTAACCGAGACATTTTTGACGAAAAATCAGATGAGGGCAAACGGGCAGATGAAGCTGTGATTGCTTGAGAATCAGATGAAGCCAAAGCGGGCTTGAGGATTAGCTGACTGGGCTAGTAGAGAAGATTAATGCAAATACCGAGGCCGATAGAAACTGACTTCAGCTAAGACCATGGAAAAACTTTGTCAACTTTGCAATTGTTTTTGCAGCAATACCTTGCAGAAGACCAGAAGTTATTAATTTGAGGCCCATCACTCCCACAGCTTTGAAAATATAAATGGTGTTGAGTTTGAAGAAGAAAAAGAGTCGTTTTTATGTGACCACTAGGCCGCCGTTAACGCTTGGAAAATCAGTTTCTATAGCAGATTTCTAGTCGTTTGAGATCTGAACACAACGTGGGCATTCGGCTAGACTTTCAGCAAATATAGAGACCCTGCAATCCATGGTTGATGCAGAAAATCTGATCTTGACGGCCAATTTTGGAAATTCTGTGAGCCCTTTAGCTCAGTAGCGACCGATGGGTTATACTAAAATTCTAGCAGATTAAAAAAAAAAAAATAAAGATAACCTTTCTGTTCCTGCGGAGAAACCTGTACTTCTTCAGTATGAGTCTTATCTTCATTCGCAACAGCATCTTCAAAAACAAAACAAAAAAACATCCAAATGAATTAAACTCTACACTTGATAATTATAAAGAAATATTCTGTGGTCTTTAACAAAACCTGCTTAAATAATAACAAGAGCTGTATTTATTTGTTACATTTAAGGCCCGATTGTTACCACTGGTTTCAAAGCAGTGTATTGGGCACTTATCAAAACAATGCTCCTGTAAAAAAGATATATATATATATATATATATATATATATATATATGAGGGTGAATCAAAAAGTAATGCCATTTTGTTTAGGACAGGTATAATTACCAACACAGAAACATGTATCATACATCAAAATGAAGTTGGTCTTCTGTGAATCACATCCCTGATTCTCCACATAGTCACCATTTCTCTCAATAGCAATGTTCCACCTTTGAATGAGAGCATGTATCCCTGCCCCCGTAAAATTCTGTTGACTATTCTTTGAGCCACTTCTACACTATAGATTTCACTTCCTCGTCACTGGAATAATGTTTGCCTCTCAAACTATCCTTTATGGGGCCGAAGAGATGATAGACTGAAGGGGCTAAATCTGGTGAGTATGGAAGATGCGGTAAAGTTGTCCACCCAAATGAGGCAACTTTCTCCCTTGTCCTGATGCGTGTGTGTGTGGTTGAGCGTTGTCATGCAGAAGGGGGACATTGTCGATTGGCAAGTTGGGTCTTACTGTCGGATTCTTGCTCTGAGCCTCGTTAGGGTCTCAATGTAGGCCTTGGTTTTATAAAAACTTCACATGAAATAAAGAAAATGGCATTACTTTTTGACTCACCCATGTGTGTGTGTGTATATGAATTGATTGCATATAAACTTTGTTGTTTTTGGATATTATGAAGCATGGAAAACTGAATGACAGAACCAAAAAACAGTTTCAATATCCAGCCATTGTTCTGTCCCTGGTTCAATTTATTCCAATATTACGGGTAGCCTTCACCCTTTATCAAGGTATGATGACTTAGTGTGGAAAAGTGAAATCAAACAAGTGTGAGAAAAAAAATTGATCTGTGTCTCTCTCTTTATACACACATATATATATATATATATAATATATATAGTTTTGGATGCTAGACTGACTGTCTTTATACCTAGATTGTTAAGATTTTTGCTGATGTTGCTGTTGGTGTAGTTATTAGGTAGAATTATGTATCTGTGTGGGGAATTGGCCTGGGTGGGGTTCTGGAATTGGTTTCTGGTGTGGATTTTGAGAGCTTTGGCCTTAGCGTGTTGTATAAAGGGTGTGGAGTAATAGAGGTTTCAGAAGGTGTTTAAGGCCAAAGCTCTCAAAATCCACACCAGAAACCAATTCCAGAACCCCACCCAGGCCAATTCCCCATACAGATACATAATTCTACCTAATAACTACACCAACAGCAACATCAGCAAAAAATCTTAACAATCTAGGCATAAAGACAGTCTAGCATCCAAACTATACACAACATACTAAACAAAAACTCCATATTAATATATATATATATATATATACTTATATTTCTTCATATACAAAAAAGACTAATTTATAAAATAGTTATCTAATAACTATGGGAATAACAAAGGCTTTCAGGTTAAGAAATGGGACATATCTTTAATAGACACGTCATCTTTAATCAAGTTTTTATTGTGATTTTTAAAGGAAATTTTCATATACGTTTAAATTCATGTTTTCTTTTGACATATACTTTAGTCATTTTTGATTTGATTTTTAAAGGAAATTTTCATATTATTAATACACTAGAAGCGGCTACCCAGCATCACCTGGTGTAAATCAATAGACCAGGGTTGTTTTTTTTTACCCCCTCGGTGCATTGATTTATTTATTTTGAGATTTACAAATGCTGAACATTTTTAAGTAGAATTTCTTAATTCTATCTATATTAATTATCCTTAACTATTTCCTCGTAAATTTTATGTTCGAGTTTTTGCAATAAATGTTTTATTTTTTTATTTGCTATATCATAATATTTAAATATCTTTGAATATAAATCAAATCGGTAATCCTTAACTATTTCCTCGTAAATTTTATGTTCGAGTTTTTGCAATAAAGTTTTATTTTTTTATTTGCTATATCATAATATTTAAATATCTTGAATATAAATCAAATCGGTAATCCTTAACTATTTCCTCGTAAATTTTAGTTCGTGATTTTGCAATAAATGTTTTATTTTTTTTATTTGCTATATCATAAATTTAAATATCTTTGAATATAAATCAAATCGGTAATCTTAACTATTTCCTCGTAAATTTTATGTTCGTGATTTTGCAATAAATGTTTTATTTTTTTATTTGCTATATCATAATATTTAAATATCTTTGAATATAAATCAAATCGGTATCCTTAACCTTTCCTCGTAAATTTTATGTTCGTGATTTTGCAATATGTTTTATTTTTTCTTTGCTAATATCATAATATTTAAATATCTTTGAATATAAATCAATCGGTAATCCTTAACTATTCTCGTAAATTTTATGTTCGTGATTTGCAATAAATTTTTATTTTTTTATTGGCTATATCAATAATATTAAATATCTTTGAATATAAAATCAAATCGGTAATCCTTAACTATTTCATTGTAAATTCCTACCATAAAAAACTGAATCTAATAACTATGGAAATAACATTGACTGTCCTCAAAACAAACAAAAATGAAAAGAAAAAAAAAAAAACTTTCTTCTTGTGGAGAAAGCTGTACTTCTTCAGTATCAGTCTTTCTTCATTCACTAACGGCAATCAGGTTTATCATCGTATAGGGTTGACTGGCAGCTCAGAGGGGCTGTCTACTTCTTCTGGTTCATTAATCAGGTCAGAGTTAGAGTCAAGATCTAGAAAAAAAGAGAAAATAAAAAATAAAAAATTAATTCAAACTTTAAAAAAAATATATATTTACATTTAGGGGTAATCCTTAACTTGTTCCTCGTAAATTCCTACCATAACATAAACTGAACCCTCATTTTATATCCGTGTTATTGCAATAAATATTTTATTATAAAATATATATATTATATAAAATCAATTATGGTCAGGACAGTTATATAGGTGCTAGGTGAACAGCTGATTGATTGAAGGAGACCTCCATAACCACCTGTCTAGCCTAAGTAAGAGCCAAAGTAGAGTGTTTCATGTCATGGACAGGATTCCATCCTTAAGCATCATGGATATCCAACCTCTGCCGAGTTATAATCAGCATACAGCCCCAAAGGGTGGGTTGGTATGTTATATTGATCACGTCTTGTCAGGCGACTGCCACTCCTTCATCCATTGTCCGTTTGGTGGGCTCGTTCATGACTCTTAATCCCGCCTAAGTCCTGCATATCCTAGAACATATCTGGCACACATACCGATGGTGTGGCTGCGTCGACAGTGTTGTATACTCATCATTGTCCTCATGTGGGGATCATGCGGGGTCTTAGAGTGTGCATTGTAGAGACAAACAATTGCAGTCGGGTAGCTCTCATGTGATTGACCAAGCCCACCTTTGACAACAGGGCCCGGTCACACTCCTCACTGATCCACCATCACCAGAATTGGCTGGCAGAGTTTCACATTTTCGGCACGCTCTGTGTTTTGCTCGTCCACCCTTGCAGCTTCAAACAGTTTCGCACCCCTCCATTGCCCACGATCAATGTTAGGGACTTTCCCAATTATTGACAGGAAATACAAAAGCACACTAGACACTCCTCATAC
This sequence comes from Doryteuthis pealeii, assembly GCA_023376005.1. Lineage (NCBI taxonomy): Eukaryota > Metazoa > Mollusca > Cephalopoda > Myopsida > Loliginidae > Doryteuthis > Doryteuthis pealeii. Next base: position 16,094,891 of record CM042181.1, on the reverse strand, counting down.
TACCGAAACCATTTTTTTGCTTGTGTTCTTTTGCCAAAAGGAGCTCACCATAAAAAAGATTTTTTGGTTGTGTAGAGTCATCAAGCCAAACAAGATGACCCGCCCAATGCGTCTGATTCCTCATCACAATTGCAGCATGCTAGTTATTTTGGCTTTGGTCAAGACAGCTGTATCTGAACATGCCTTTCACACTTCAGACAATGGTGTGTTATACACAAATATTTACGCGTGGTGTAATGGTTAAAGTCATAGGGAAAATGACTCGTCGCAAAGAGTTCAAATCCTGGATGTGTCAATTGCATTTCACTTAGCGCTAAAATACCTTTGTGAAGTTATGAATCCTACTCCCTCCAGCTATGGATAAATAGTAGGGCAGACTGGGCCCTTTAACCTTGGTTAGGCAAAACCGGTCTAGGAGAAGAAAACTCTGAATTCAAACCTGTTAAACTCCGCTTAAGAAATTGACCTTTGTGTCACATCTGCTCGTGCGGAGGGGTTGGTAAATATATAATACATAACTCTGATATAACCAATGAATATTAAATTCATAAAAAGTTTATTCCTGCTAAACCAAAATCCAAGATACAAGGCTAGAAGCATAAGAGCACTAGTGGGAATCAAACTCACTATTATGGGTTGGTGTTTGTAAGGGAAATATATTTCCGCCTAAAGAAGTTGGACTTGCCAAACGAAAAACAAATAATGGACGCGATATGACCCTTAAAGCAGACCCCTTTTTTTTTAAAAATCTCGATTAAAGAAAGGACTAATGTTTTTTTTTTTTTCATTTTCATTTATTTTAACCACTAG
>CM042181.1:16018045-16093981 GCA_023376005.1 Doryteuthis pealeii | reverse complement strand
AGATTTAAATTGACCATATTGCAAATAGTTATAATCTAATAACCAAGAATCTCTTTACCTAAATAAACTTCAGTTCAAGCTATTGTGGTTTATTGTTTTGTTTTATATACGAATATATATCACCTCATCCGTATGGGTTCATATATTAAATATGCCGATAAATGTGTGGGTTGTTTGATGAATAAAGTGTGTGTGTTAATTGAATAGTCAAGTTGCTTTTAAGTTTGGATTAGATACTAATTTTTATATTTCTGTATCATGAAAGTTTAGTCATATTATCTTTAACCCAAGGATTTAGAGAGTACTCTCAGATGATCTAACAAGTAAGAATGATGATACCATTATTTCTAAGAATATATACATTAAATGAGTCAAAAAGATTGCTGAGGGTTTTTACCTTTTTTGACACATCAGAGTGGACCAGGGAGCAATGGTGAAAGAGGGGTGCCCACATTCCCCAAACTTCCAAAACTGGAAACCTTGTAATTATCACTATCTATAGCCCGACATTTAGTAGACACACCGCAGTCCCACCATATATAATTAGCCTTCTTAAAGTATACTATACATTTATGCACATCAATTTAAAATGGATGGTAGTGATAGAGTTTAGCATTATACATAATATATACCAAACTATTTAATAATAAGGGCTATAATTTAAAAGGGTTGGAGTATAATAAATATTGCATATAAGGTGTATCTTAGGGCTTGACGTGACTGAATATATATAATATAATATACTAATATAAGTATACCGATTTGATTCTATGAGTGAGGGGCACATCCTAGCCTAGTCATAATATATATAATATATATAATACACATATCAATATAATGTATTATGGATTATTTAGACTCATAACTCCAGTTCTTGCTTATGCATATCTTCTAAGATTGCATAAGCATGAAACTAAATTTATGAGTTCTAAGACCCAAGATCAAGAGCGAGACACTAAACCGTGGAGTATTTACTGCATTGTGCATGTATAACTGCGCACACCTTCCTATTCCTCTCGGTGTACTATTAAGTCAATTGCACGCATCAAGCTATTACTAGTGTCCTATATCCACTTTTCATTTATTCATCATTCAATGTCCTAACTATAATCAGATGAGTACTATGCACACATTAGGGTAGGAAGAGTCTTATCACCCCTCCATCTTGACGAGGTGCAAGTTACCGTATGATCATTATATACCCAACTGACCTTTAAATATATATACTATACTACATAGTAACCTTAGACAGCGGAGCGGCTGTATTCCAAGAGATATATATGAAGCTTGACATAAAATTATACTGATAACTAAAGTATAAATAGACTAGATTATATCAATTCTGGCCAGAAGACTAGAATGTAATAAATATTCAGGGAATTTTAAGAATTGTTTTTTTTTTAGCAAAGTCACATAAAAGGATTTAAGATATAAAATAGAATACTTACACTTTGTTATTTTTGTGGAAGGTGTTATTTATCAGGGCTTCTCCTTGTTCATAAAGTTCATTAGCTGAAAAAGAAATATATGAGCAAAATATTAAAGGAGGATCATTTAAATGCATATAGAATAGGGGCAGAAGAAAGTGGACAGTAAGTAATTGCATTTACATTACCAGCTGCCCCATAAGTTCTGCCCTATTCTATACATACTTATAGAAAAAAATATATGGTTGGATTGATAAAAAAAATGCACATGATGACAACTGTTGTTACAGCAGTCCATGATGATGTTGGTGCTTCTATTGAGGAAGGAGCGAGCGATTCTAATTGGCATTTCTTTGTTCTCTCTTATCAAATTGAGAATTTGGATGATTTGACAATTATGTTCAGCATGAACGCAGACCCCACAAAATTATCATTCATTTGCAAAGTGGAGTGGAAATTGCTTTATTCTCTAAGAATTCTTTTAAGAGTACTAGCAAATATATGCACCCTCCAGGTGCAAGTATTTTAATCAAATTTTATAATAAAATATGATATTAAATTAGAAACGCTAATGAAACTGAATAAGAATGTAGATAAAAAGATTTGGAACAGAGGGGGTATGATTGAAAAATAGAACAACTTTGAAACTAACTCTTCCATCATTTTCCGTTACTCCCGTCTTTCATTGGTAAATTTTCCTAATTAAACTGTTTAGTTAAAATAGGAAGTAAAGAATAATATTACAGTTATTTCTTCTTGTTAACGGTTTTCTTTTAAGATTTATTGAAGAGATTTTTGCTCATTATTCAATAAGATAAAACCAAAAAATTAGAAATCAATAATACTAAGCATATATTTATTAAAATCAAATTTTTAAGATCAATATGCAAATTAGCCTTCCCATTCATACTGTAAACCTCTATTTTGTTGTATATATAAATACAATTGCATGTTATTAGTATGTAGATATGGTCAACAGCGTAAGTAATGTAAAACAATTTTATTAATAATTAAGGTTTAAATAAAAATAAAATCATGGAGAATATGATGTAAATAACTAAAGGAATTATGACTTGTATAGTAATATAGTTTCGGTTACAGACAGACAAACCCACAATCTCCATTATAATAAGATTGATTCTATAAAAATGAAATCATGATTGGCTGTTTTTGCTGGGTTACTCACAAAGGCAGACAGACAGATACAGACACACACACACATGCATACGTATATATGTATGTCTATATATATATACATGTGTGTGTGTGTGTGTGTGTCTGGAAATATTTGACGAGCGAAAGTTCGTTCGGGTCTCAAACCACACCAGAGGTAGCTGCTGAAAAATAAGTATAGCTGCACTGATGAGGGGTAAACCCCGAAACAAAATAAAAAATAAAATCATGGAGAATATGATGTAAATAACTAAAGGAATTATGACTTGTATAGTAATATAGTTTCGGTTACAGACAAACCCACAATCTCCATTATAATAAGATTGATTCTATAAAAATGAAATCATGATTGGCTGTTTTTGCTGGGTTACTCACAAAGGCAGACAGACAGATACAGACACACACACACACATGCATACGTATATATGTATGTCTATATATATATACATGTGTGTGTGTGTGTGTGTGTCTGGAAATATTTGACGAGCGAAAGTTCGTTCGGGTCTCAAACCGGAACCGGAAGAGATAACACTTAGATTGGTGAGTGGAAGTGAATTCGATTGGCTGGTTAGGAGGTCCAGAGAGAGTTACTAATATCTTCATGCCAACCGGAAATAAAAATGTTCCGGTTGAAATATTATTTAACTGAGACGTTTTTGACGAAAAATCAGATGAGGTCGAACGGGCAGATGAAGCTGTGATTGCTTGAGAATCAGATGAAGCCAAAGCGGGCTGGTTAGAACTAAAGGAGGGTGGTACTTTTCCAGAGTAGGAGGTCCAGAGAGAGTTACTAATATTTTCATGCCAACCGGAAATAAAAATGTTCCGGTTGAAATATTATTTAACCGAGACATTTTTGACGAAAAATCAGATGAGGGCAAACGGGCAGATGAAGCTGTGATTGCTTGAGAATCAGATGAAGCCAAAGCGGGCTTGAGGATTAGCTGACTGGGCTAGTAGAGAAGATTAATGCAAATACCGAGGCCGATAGAAACTGACTTCAGCTAAGACCATTGAAAAACTTTGTCAACTTTGCAAATTGTTTTGCACAATACCTTGCAGAAGACCAGAAGTTATTAATTTGAGGCCCATCACTCCCACAGCTTTGAAAATATAAATGGTGTTGAGTTTGAAGAAGAAAAAGAGTCGTTTTTTATGTGACCACTAGGCCGCCGTTAACCTTGGAAATCAGTTTCTATAGCAGATTTCTAGTCGTTTGAGATCTGAACACAACGTGGGCATTCGGCTAGACTTTCAGCAAATATAGAGACCCTGCAATCCATGGTTGATGCAGAAAATCTGATCTTGATGGCGCAATTTTGGAAATTCTGTGAGCCCTTTAGCTCAGTAGCGACCGATGGGTTATACTAAAATTCTAGCAGATTAAAAAAAAAAGAAAGAAAAAAAAAAAGAAAGATAACCTTTCTGTTCCTGCGGAGAAACCTGTACTTCTTCAGTATGAGTCTTATCTTCATTCGCAACAGCATCTTCAAAAACAAAACAAAAAAATATCCAAATGAATTAAACTCTACACTTGATAATTATAAAGAAATATTCTGTGGTCTTTAACAAAACCTGCTTAAATAATAACAAGAGCTGTATTTATTTGTTACATTTAAGGCCCGATTGTTACCACTGGTTTCAAAGCAGTGTATTGGGCACTTATCAAAACAACGCTCCTGTAAAAAAGATTATATATATATATTATATATATATATATATATATATATATATATATATGTGAGGGTGAATCAAAAAGTAATGCCATTTTGTTTAGGACAGGTATAATTACCAACACAGGAACATGTATCATACATCGAAATGAAGATGGTCCTCTATAGATCACATCCCTACTTCTCCACATAGGGAAATCAAAAAGTAATGCCATTTTGTTTAGGACAGGTATAATTACCAACACAGAAACATGTATCATACATCAAAATGAAGTTGGTCTTCTGTGGATCACATCCCTGATTCTCCACATAGTCACCATTTCTCTCAATAGCAATGTTCCACCTTTGAATGAGAGCATGTATCCCTGCCCCCGTAAAATTCTGTTGACTATTCTTTGAGCCACTTCTACACTACAGATTTCACTTCCTCGTCACTGGAATAATGTTTGCCTCTCAAACTATCCTTTATGGGGCCGAAGAGATGATAGACTGAAGGGGCTAAATCTGGTGAGTATGGAAGATGCGGTAAAGTTGTCCACCCAAATGAGGCAACTTTCTCCCTTGTCCTGATGCGTGTGTGTGTGGTTGAGCGTTGTCATGCAGAAGGGGGACATTGTCGATTGGCAAGTTGGGTCTTACTGTCGGATTCTTGCTCTGAGCCTCGTTAGGGTCTCAATGTAGGCCTTGGTTTTATAAAAACTTCACATGAAATAAAGAAAATGGCATTACTTTTTGACTCACCCGTGTGTGTGTGTGTGTGTGTGTGTGTGTGTGTGTATGAATTGATTGCATATAAACTTTGTTGTTTTTGGATATTATGAAGCATGGAAACTGAATGACAGAACCAAAAAACAGTTTCAATATCCAGCCATTGCTCTGTCCCTGGTTCGATTTATTCCAATATTACGGGTGGCCTTCACCCTTTATCAAGGTATGATGACAGTGTGGAAAAGTGAAATCAAACAAGTGTGAGAAAAAAAATTGATCTGTGTCTCTCTCTTTATACACACACACACATATATATATATATATATATATATATATATATATAGATAGATAGATAGATAGATAGATAGAGAGAGAGAGAGAGTTTTGGATGCTAGACTGACTGTCTTTATGCCTAGATTGTTAAGATTTTTGCTGATGTTGCTGTGGTTATTAGGTAGAATTATGTATCTGTGTGGGGAATTGGCCTGGGTGGGGTTCTGGAATTGGTTTCTGGTGTGGATTTTGAGAGCTTTGGCCTTAAACACCTTCTGAAACCTCCATTACTACACACCCTTTATACAACACGCTAAGGCCAAAGCTCTCAAAATCCACACCAGAAACCAATTCCAGAACCCCACCCAGGCCAATTCCCCACACAGATACATAATTCTACCTAATAACCACAGCAACATCAGCAAAAATCTTAACAATCTAGGCATAAAGACAGTCTAGCATCCAAAACTATACACAACATACTAAACAAAAACTCTCTCTCTCTCTCATATATATATATATATATATATATATATATATATAAAAAGAATAAAACATTTTTTCTGAGAACGATACATTTTGCGGACTTTCTTCTTTTTTTTATAAAATATTACATTTTCTCCCGTTGGAACCAGAACAACATTTATATATATATATATATATATAAATTTAATATACCAAGCGTGTTGGTAGATCCTTGCGGAGAGAAAAAACCCGGCAGAGAGTTTGATTGTAAAAATACACTACCAAACATCAACCAGGAAGAAAAAATTTTTGAAAAGAAAAGACCAAGATATTCGTACCAACAAAAATAATCTATTGGTATAGTATTTGGCCAAAGAAAAAACAATTTATATGTATATATATGTATATAAGATATATATATATTCATATAACCGCTAGGAGAAGCTAATTTGTAAAAAGTGCTTGATACCTAAGTAGAGCCAAGTAATAAAGATAATCTACTGAGTCAGACGAACCTACTATTAGTTTCGCAATAAAGCTCTTCAGGGCTAAAATCTGACTCAGATTTTAGCCCTGAAGAGCTTTATTGCGAAACTAATAGTAGGTTCGTCTGACTCAGTAGATTATCTTTATTATATCTAATCTATAAAAGAGAGATTTTGGTATGTACGTGTCGACGTATAACAAAAAAACGGGAGGTCACTCAGATTCAAAATCTTGCATACACATTGATATCGTTCTAACTAAGAAAAATTCCAAATTTGGTTATTGATTTTTACTGATTAAGGGATTTAATCGATTAATTAATCCAAAATCACTCAATTTGCGGAACTGTCCGTATATCAGCCCCTCCTGATAATAAAATATTGTCTCTGCCTGCTTATTGTTAAAGCAATAACAGCAGCGAAGTTTTGATTTTAATGAATTAATTTTGCAGTCTAAGCCGTTCAGCTCCGAATTTATGGCCTATTTATGGTCCAATATTTAATAATTTTTATATCGTTAGAAAGATAAGAAAATACTCTTTCAAAATATGTAATTTGTGTGAGTTTTTATCAATTGAATCATTTTTACAGCGAGTTAAAAAATTAAAAAATGGCTTCGGATAGCCACGCTGCCTATGATTATTGCGATACAAGCAGTGCAGTCTATATCAGTCAGATCGGAATCTCTTACCTATTTAGGATCAAATCTTTAAAATATTTATATCTTTAGTAATAAGATGAAATAGTCTTTCTGAATATGTAATTTGTATGTGTTTTTATAGATTTTTTTTTTTTTTACAGCGAGTTAAAAAAAAAAAAATACTACGTATTTAATCGTAAATAACAGTATCATGAAAATCAGTTTACGTCGTAAGTACGGTTACATATTTGTATAAATTAAACTAAGATTTTCATTCGAATAAAATGACTTTTAATTCTTTAATTTATTTATTAATTTTTATTGTTAGAGTTTTAAAGGGTTAAAAATAACAATAAGATTGACGAATTTCCTTAGAAACTGTTTTTTCTTTGGTTCGTTAACTAATTATTTTCTCAAACCACGATAAAAAAAACAAAAAAAACAAAGGTTACTAATACGGACAAAATCCGGTGTTTTATCTTTAGTCGAAGGCCCGACTGGAGATAAGTAGTCAATTATTTGTAAGACGAAATTTATTTCAAGTTTATCTGACAATATCCAGTTATTGGAACATTTAAAAAAAAAATTATATGTAAGTACGAAAATTGTAAGCGCTTTGTTTATCAAAATGACATGATTCGTTAGTAAATTACCCGAAAAGTTGATAAAACAAAACAACTAACAACCAACATTTAAATTATTATTCAAAATACAATTTAAAATATTCCTCAGAATTTGCCTTACAAATTAAATTTTAAGTTTTATGATTTTACTCTTTATTGTGAAGTCAATAAACATCGCTGAGTTTATAGTGCAACTTTTCAGTTCTGAAAAATTGGCATGTTTAAATAGAGATTTCATAGGTGACATTTGAACTTTTATGAAAATTGATGTTTTGTAATTAATATAAATTTTGTAATAAAACTTAATTTTAACTAGGGGGGGGGAGTAGTTTAATGGGAAAATAAATAATTTGGGTTCCGTTCAAGCGGTTCCGATATGGGGGATCAATTTACTATAAACTTATACGAGGAAATGAGCACCCGTGAATACTCAAATAATAAAGAACTTTTAAGAATTTTTTTTTTCAATCTGATAGATTGGTGTGTAATCGATAATAATCAACTGAAGGAAAAAAAAATAGAGGGGGGGGGGTCCAGATAATCAGGTCCCACAAAACGTTTTTAAACAATGTTTTTAAAATACTAGGTACCACCAATTTTACCCTGTGAAATTTACCCCCCCCCTATATTTAACACTATGAAACTTGCAGAAAATTAATATTTTCTTGAAAAAATTTTTCCATTTGAAAGAAAAAACATTAAATAAACTCCTGATGATTTTTTAACTTTTTTTCAGCTTACGGAAAATATGAAAATTATGATTGAAAAAACAATGTTTTCATTTTTGCACTGTTAAATCAACTGAAAATTAACGTAGCTAAAAACAAGTTACGATAAGAGTTTTTTTTTAATTCTATGAAAAATCAATTAATTATAAATAATAACAAAATATTTCCGTTTTATTCAAGATGGCCTAAACTGATCAATTGGTGGTCCCTATAATACTATTTAGGTTTTAGCAAAAATAGATATTGCAATACGAAGAATTTAAATTTTCGATTCTCAGCTTCTTTTTAAACTCAACATGCAATTAAGAACTAAATGTGAATTGTTGTCATGTACAAAAAATTTAAAAACAATAACAAACAAATATACAAACGAATACTTTCAATTTGTTGTATAATAATATGAAATAATTTTAAACTATAAAACAGAAAATACAAATCCTGAAATATACAAATTCTCAATGATTTTAGTTTCAAGAATTATTTTCCTCTTACCCCCTCTCTAACTACTGTCTTCCACTTTCTCTCTCACTCCCTGGTGATCCAAATTTCATTTTAGTCCGGTCATGGACCGGGTACTTTAGCTAGTATATATATATATATATATATATATATATATATATATTATATATATATATATATACTTATATTTCTTCATATACAAAAAAAAGACTAATTTATAAAATAGTTATCTAATAACTATGGGAATAACAAAGGCTTTCAGGTTAAGAAATGGGACATATCTTTAATAGACACGTCATCTTTAATCAAGTTTTTATTGTGATTCTTAAAGGAAATTTTCATATACGTTTAAATTCGTGTTTTTTCTTCTTTTGATATATACTTTAGTGATTTTTGATTTGATTTTTAAAGGAAATTTTCATATTATTAATACACTAGAAGCGGCTACCCAGCATCACCTGGTGTAAATCAATAGACCAGAGTTGTTGTTTTTTTACCCCCCTCGGTGCATTGATTTATTTATTTTGAGATTTACAAATGCTGAACATTTTTAAGTAGAATTTCTTAATTGCTATATTAATTTGCTATATCATAATATTTAAATATCTTTGAATATAAATCAAATCGGTAATCCTGAACTATTTCCTCGTAAATTCCTACCATAAAATAAACTGAACCCTCATTTTGTGTCCGTGTTTTTGTAATAAATGATTTAAATATGTTTGCAATGAATGTTTTTAAATAAAGAAAATATATATGTTTGCAATAAATGTTTTTAAATAAAGAAAATATATTCAGTATTGTAAAATAACGGGTGCAAGAAAAATAAAACATTTATTGCAAAAACACGGACATAAAATGAAGGTTCAGTTTATTTTATGGTAGGAATTTACGAGCAAATAGGTAAGGATTACTGGGTCCAAATAGTACACGAGATTTACAAATGCTGAATATTTTTAAGAAGAATTTCTTAATTCTATCAATATTAATTTGCTATATCATAATATTTAAATATCTTTGAATATAAATTTTATGTTCGTGTTTTTGCAATAAATGTTTTATTTTTTTTATTTGCTATATCATAATATTTAAATATCTTTGAATATAAATCAAATCGGTAATCCTTAACTATTTCCTAGTAAATTTTATGTTCGTGTTTTTGCAATAAATGTTTTATTTTTTTTATTTGCTATATCATAATATTTAAATATCTTTGAATATAAATCAAATCGGTAATCCTTAACTATTTCCTCGTAAATTTTATGTTCGTGTTTTTGCAATAAATGTTTATTTTTTTTATTTGCTATATCATAATATTTAAATATCTTTGAATATAAATCAAATCGGTAATCCTTAACTATTTCCTCGTAAATTTTATGTTCGTGTTTTTGCAATAAATGTTTTATTTTTTATTTGCTATATCATAATATTTAAATATCTTTGAATATAAAATCAAATGGGTAATATTTAACTATTTCCTTGTAAATTCCTACCATAATATAAAACTGAATCTAATAACTATTGGAATAACAATGACTGTCCTCAAAACAAAAAAGAAAAGAAAAAAAAAAACCTTTCTGTTCTTGTGGAGAAAGCTGTACTTCTTCAGTATCAGTCTTTTCTTCATTCACTACGGCATCAGGTTTATGCATCGTATCAGGGTTGACTGGCAGCTCAGAGGGGCTGTCTACTTCTTCTGGTTCATTAATCAGGTCAGAGTTAGAGTCAAGATCTAGAAAATAAAAAATAAAAAATTAATTCAAACTTTTTAAAAAATATATATTTACATTCAGGGGTAATCCTTAATTTGTTCCTCGTAAATTCCTACCATAACATAAACTGAACCCTCATTTTATGTCCGTGTTATTGCAATAAATATTTTATTATAAAATATATATATTATATAAAAGAAATTATGGTCAGGACAGTTATATAGGTGCTAGGTGACCAGCTGTCTAGCCTAAGTAAGAGCCAAAGTAGAGTGTTGCATGTCATGGACAGGATTCCATCCTTAAGCATCATGGATATCCAACCTCTGCCGAGTTACAGTCAGCATACAGCCCCAAAGGGTGTGGACGGGTTGGTATGTTATATTGATCACAACGTCTTGTCAGGCGACTGCCACTCCTTCACCCATTGTCCGTTTGTGAGCTCGTTCATGACTCTTTAATCCCACCTAAGTCCTGCATATCCTAGAACATATCTGGCACACATAACGATTGGTGTTGGCTGCGTTGACAGGTGTTGTATACTCATCATTGTCCTCATGTTGGGTATCATGCGGGGTCTTAGAGTGTGGCATTGTAGAGACAACAATTGCAGTCGGGTAGCTCTCATGTGATTGACCAAGCCCACCTTTGACAACAGGGCCCGGTCACACTCCTCACAGATCCACACATCACCAGAATTGGCTGGCAGAGTTTCACATTTTCGGCACGCTCTGTGTTTTGCTCGGTCCACCCTTGCAGCTTCAAACAGTTCTGCACCCCTCCATTGCCCACGATCAGATGTTAGGGACTCCCAATTATTGACAGGAATACAAAAGCACACTAGACACTCCTTCATACTACACGAAACCATTTTTTTGGCTTGTGTTCTTTTGCCAAAAAGGAGCTCACCATAAAAAAGATGTTTTGGTTGTGTAGAGTCATCAAGCCAAACAAGATGACCCGCCCAATGCGTCTGATTCCTCATCACAATTGCAGCAATGCTAGTTATTTTGGCTTTGGTCAAGACAGCTGTATCTGGAACATGCCTTTCACACTTCAGACCAATGGTGTGTTATACACAAATATTTACGCGTGGTGTAATGGTTAAAGTCATGGGAAATGGACTCGTCGCACAGAGTTCAAATCCTGGATGTGTCAATTGCATTTCACTTAGCGCTAATACCTTTGGGAAAGTTATGAATCCTACTCTCCCTCCAGCTATGGATAAATAGTAGGGCAGACTGGACCCTTTAACCTTGGTTAGGCAACCGGTCTAGGAGAAGGAAAACTCTGAATTCAAACCTGTTAAACTCCGCTTAAGAAATTGACCTTGTGTCACATCCTGCTCGTGCGGAGGGGTTGGTAAATATATATAACATAACCTGATATAACCATGAATAAAATTAAATTCATAAAAAAGTTTATTTCCTGCTAAACCAAAAATACCAAGATACAAGGCTAGAAGCATAGAGCACTCAGTGGGAATCAAACTCACTATTAATGGTTGGTGTTGTAAGGGAAGATATTTCCCCCTAAAAGAAGTTGGACTTGCCAAACGAAAAACAAATAATAGGGACCATATGACCTTAAGGCACCTCTTTTTAATCTCGATTAAGAAAGGACATGTTTTTCATTTACACAGTCAATATCCGGTGGTTTTAACAGACGTATTTTAGATTTTTTTTTTTTTTAATTATTATAAAACTAACCCCTAACCCTAACAAATAACTGGATATTGACGGTGTAAATGAAAAACATATCCTTTCTTAATCGAGATTAAAAAGGGGTGCCTTAAGGTCATATGGTCCAATAATAGATTAGACAAGAGTATTGTTTAAGCAGTAGCTGCTCGTGCGGAGGGGTTGGTAAATATATATACACAAATATTTAAAATATTTAAGATGAAAAAAATTTTGTTTTTGTTTTGTTTGTTTGTTTTACGGCATATCAACCTCTGTGGGTCATTTAATTCCGACAAGACCCTAACAGGTACTACCACTCCGGGTCAGAGTGGACCAGGGAGCAATGGTGATAAAGGGGTGCTCCACATTCCACAAACCTCCAAAACTGGAACCTCACCATCAGATAGAGTTTAATGTCATTCCCAGGACATGTAGACATTCAGCTACCGCCTTCTAGCACCCATATGATAAAAAGGGGTTGGGGCTTGCTATAAGGGCAATAGGGCTGGGAAAATCATAAAGGTGCTAGGGCTTGAAAGATGAAAAAAAAAAAAAAGAGAAACGGGTCCTACCATCATCAACATTATTATGCAAGACACCAATATCCAAATGTTGATCAGACTCCGTATCTTGTGTTGGTTCTAAATCAGGATAGGAACTCTCTGGATCTTTTTCATTTAATAAATACTTTGCCTCAGGACTTTCATCTGATCTGTGACCCATAATAACAGGTTGTTCTTCTTTATCATGAAACATATTGTCTTCTGTTTTTTGGATGACTGGTTGATTATCACCTGAAAAAGAAAAGAATTGCGGTTATTAGTTTTAAACACTAAGTAATTATAATGAATTAGGGATAGATTAGATACACTAACACTGAACATTCAGTAAGGAAAGACAAACAACAATACAGCCATAAGAATAGTGGGTATTAGTTTGAAACCAACCATAATCCTTATAATGAATTAGGGATAGATTAGATACACTAACACTGAACATTCAGTAAGGAAAGACAAACAACAATACAGCCATAAGAATAGTGGGTATTAGTTTGAAACCAACCATTAATCCTTATAATGAATTAGGGATAGATTTAGATACACTAACACTGAACATTCAGTAAGGAAAGACAAACAACAATACAGCCATAAGAATAGTGGGTATTAGTTTGAAACCAACCATTAATCCTTATAATGAATTAGGGATAGATTAGATACACTAACACTGAACATTCAGTAAGGAAAGACAAACAACAATACAGCCATAAGAATAGTGGGTATTAGTTTGAAACCAACCATTAATCCTTATAATGAATTAGGGATAGATTAGATACACTAACACTAACAGTGCTTTAAAAAAAATGTTAAAAACAGAAAAAAAAGGGTTGGCTTTCGAAAAAAAAAAAAAAGGGGTTGTTTTAAAAGAAAAAAAAAAAAAAAAAAAAAAATGCTTTAAACTTTTTAAAAAAATGCATTAGCTTTCAAAAAAAAAAAAGGGGGGGGGGTGAAAAAATCTCTAAAGCCATTTAAAAACTGGTGAAAAAAATTGCATTGGTTAGAAAAAAAAAATAGGGTTTAAAAAAAAAAAAAAGAAAATAGAAAAAAGAAAAAAAAAACAAGAGGGAGTTGGTTGAAATAAAAAAAATGGTGGCTTAATTTTTTAAAATGTATTGGGGTTAAAAAGCTTTACAAATTTTAAGCAATTCATTAACTTTAGAAAAAAGGGAGGGGGTAAAAAAAATTTAGAAAAAAAAAAATTGGAGGTTTAAAAATTAAAAAAATTTTTTTTAAATAAAAAAAAATTAAATTTAGAAAAGAAAATGGTTTAGAAAAAAGTGGGGGCAGTTGGCTGAAAAAAAAAAAAATAATAATAATTAAAAAAATTTTATGGATGGGATTAAAAAATTCTTTTTTTTAAAAGTGGAGGAGCTTTAAAAAAGAAATCATACCAGACTACCAGTAATTGTTAGAACACTTACATACAGGTAGAAGTTAAGTAAACAAACAGATGTGTTTATTTTTATATGGCTTTAAGCCGACAATTTTTGGAGGATATGTGCTTAATTGAAGTCATACCTAATTTTGAAAATTAATTAGTTAATAATTAATGAATTTTAGGCGGGCATATATGTTCAAATGTGAGGCTAAACGATTGACATTTTCTCGATTCGTTTAGCCTCACATTTGAACATATATGCCCGCCTAAAATTCATTAATTATTAACTAATTAATTTCCAAGTTAGGTACGACTTCAATTAAGCACATATCCTCCAAAAATACAGGTAGAAATAAAAAATGGTAATTAAATCCTTACCCATAGTCTCTTCATTAGGGTACTTGGAGGATTAGGTGGCTTGTCTTTTTGTGTCGGTTGCTTGGATAGGTCATCCTGGACTGGTGGGCCCTGGGGAACATCGGCACTCACAAGGGTTAAACATATTATTCCTAGCAGACACTTAAATAACAAGTCAGAAAGTTCCATGATGCACACAGATGTATATTGCACTGGAAAAGAAGAAAAAGGGGAAAAAAAGGAAAAAAAAAAAAAAAAAGAATGTAAAATGAGAATTCCCAAGATGCATCAGTTCTATGACCGGATGTAAAGTGAATTATGTTTCACCTTTATTTAAAATGCTGGTAACAGATGGTTACAATAAACCACTAGCGTAAAACACATACAGAGAAACAAACAAAAGCAAAAGAGGGGTGATGCAATTTATAAAAACTTAAAAATGAAAAAAAAAAATGCATTGTGTTTAGTTTGGTTTGTTTTGCAAAATATCTCTGGCTCTAAAAAAGGGTGATCACATGAAATTCTTCTAAAAATCATATAAAATAAACTAACTATCCGATTTTAATAAAACTTTCGGTATATGAAGTAATAAAAGACAAATTTTTATTGTAAATAAATATTTACTAAATTGAATAGGCTAATAATTTTTTTCGGTAGTTTTTGTTTCGCGCATTGATCCCACGTACCAAGATTTTTTTTTTGTACATAAATAAATTTTACATTTTTCGAAAGACAATTTAATGATGGAACATATGTAAAAAAAAGATAATTCGCTAATAAATCGGTTTGGAAATAGGACATCTTAAACATTGAAACTTAAATCTCATAAATAAGAAAAAATATGTATCTTTTTCTTTTTCTTTTTTTTAATTATTAGATATTTTCAAAAGAATTTTATATTAAAAGTTCCTATTGTCTACATTTTTATTTTATTTTTCAGGGATTTTTAAAAATTTATATAATGTAAAATTAATACTTTTCTTTAATGTACAGCAAAATCGTATTTATTTAATCAAAGAAAATATTGTATAAAAAATATCTTGCTAAAAATAATGACATAATATATGTTGGTTTTTATTTTATAAATTTTTGAAAATAATGTTTGAATTAAAAATTGTTGTCATTCTTATTACGGATGGATCAAAGAGAAATAAAAACTGGGTTTGGGGGAAAACTGTTGTTGTTGTTTTCACTTTGTTCTGGGTACATAAGTTAATAGGTTCGAATCCGTGACGCATGTATAATTATACTCTGTAAAAGAAAACTCAAAGTGTTTGAAGAAATTTATTATTTTATTTGGAAACAAATAATTCTCCCGTTTATATCCAGAAAGCAGATATTACCGTTCAGTTAAAATTTTATTATAAATAATTTCTAACATTCTAATTTTGATTTTTCCAACTTTCTTTTTCAATAATATTAAGAGTTAAATCGTGAGGCATCAAGGAAATGCTAAATTAGTAATTTGTTTTTGCTTCAGAAAATAATTTTTTATATGTATAGTGCTCCATACTAAGAAAAGGTGCACACGTCAAGATGCGATAACTGTCAACAAAGAGTGGGAATTTACGGCAATTTACTTTAAAATGCAAAAATTTAGGTTTTATGTAAGAGAAATTTGTTTTTTTCTTTTTTATAACATATAAACTTGGAATTGTTCTTTATATTAAACATAAAAGAAAACATTAAAAAGTTAATTTTCCATTTTTTATTGATGTTTTAAAATATTTTTAACAATTAAGCAGACATTTTGAAAGTCTTCGTTTTGCACATCACTACTTAATGGATACTCGTTTTTTGGGTTTTTTTTTTAATAAACACATTTTTCTATTTAACCCATGGATGGAACCCTAACAGTTACTATCCCTTTGGGCCAGCATTATGTTCAGATATAAAAAAAAAAATTTTTTAATGAAAAATACATTATGTCGAAAAAAGGGGTTGGTTTAGAAGAATTTCTAAAAATGAAAAAAATCCACTGAAAAAGGTAAAAAAGATTTTAAGAATAAAAAAAAAAAAAAAAAAAAAAAAAAAACGATTTTAGAAAAAAAAAGAGTGGGGTAAAAAAAAAAGGACAACTTGAATGTCTACACTTGAAGATCATAAAGAAGAAATATTCTATGGACTTTAACAAAACTTGCTTAGATAATAACTGGGTGCCAAAATACAGAATATATAAGTGGTACAACACTAATGGAATAGGTATATCTTATTATAATGGAGATTGTGTGTTTTTCTGCCTGTAACCAAAACTATATTACTAATCGAGTCACAATTCACATAGTTATTTACATCACATTCTGCATGATTTGATTTTTATTCAAACCTCAATTATTAATAAAATAGTTTTACATTACTAATACTGTTGACCATATCTACAAATCATTAACATGCAATCGTATTTATATACAAAATAGTGGTTTGCAGTGTGAAGGGAAAGGCTAATTTGCATATCGATATTAAAAATTTGATTTTAATAAATATGTGCTCAGTATTATTGATTTCTAATTGTTTGGTTTTATCTTAATGAATATGAGCAAAAATCTCCAATAAATACATTAACAGCAATTCTATTCTTTACTTCCTAATTTAAGTAAATAGTTAAATTATGAAAATTTAGCAATGAAAGATGGGAGTGAAGAAAAAGCAAGTTTTAGTTGTTCCCCCTCTGTTTCAAATCTTTTTATCGGCATCTTATTTAGTTCCATTACCCTTTCTAAGTTAACATTATATTTTATTTTATTAAAACTTAAATACTTGCACCCGGAGGGTGCATATATTTGCTAGTATATATAATGGAAGTAATTCTGTGACCCTGGGTTCCCTACCTTTCGCTGTCAATCAGACAGCCTGATGAATACCTAAAGGTATGAAACCCAGGGTCACAGAATTACTTCCATTATATATATATATATATATATATATATATATATATATATATATATTAGTTAGTGGTTGATCAAGTTTTTGTTGTATTATTAGAATGCTCAATATCAATAAGAGCTTATATATATATATATATATATATATAATATATATATATATATACCAACCCCTCCGCACGAGCAGGATGTGACACAAGGTCAATTTCTTAAGCGGAGTCTAACAGGTTTGAATTCAGAGTTTTCCTTCTCCTAGACCAGTTGCCTAACCAAGGTTAAAGAGCCCAATCTGCCCTACTATTTACCCATAGCTGGAGGGAGAGTAGGATTCATACCTTTCCCAAGGGTATTAGCACTAAGTGAAATGCAATTAGCACATCCAGGATTGGAGCTCGAGCGTAGAGTCCATTTCCCATGACTTTAACCATTACACCACGCGCATCCTACTATCATGTTACGTTATATCTGTACAACTCATCTGACGTTTGTGCATTTGTTTATCTTTTTGGGGATCACAGTCAAAACTACATCTAAAGAACCTGATATTTTTGACCTGGCTTTAGGCTGCCCACCCACCACGATGCAAGGTTGACCTTACAGATCATTTAGATGGTAAAATCTGATTACTAACCAAATGGAGTGAGATACGTTTATTGTATAAAGTACATTTATTTGTTTGTTTTACTCTCATAAATTCTGGGAGAGATGAGGTCATATCCATGTTTTTTTTACATGGCCAGCTATATGTTGGGTGTTCAGGAGTAAGTAGTGTAAAGTCTCTCTCTCTCTCTCTCTCCATCACTAATATATATGTAAGGTATCCAAAACTTGGTAGTAAGGGATGATTCTATATGTGATTTCTAAAACACACTGTATTATTATTGTATGATCCAGTATGTATAAATACAGTGAATCTTTAAATCACTACAGAGAGCTCAATGTATAATAATCTTTTTAGATTATATACAGAGCAATATTTATATATGTGCAGCTCCCATCTAGCTTATTCTCAAGGCGCTTCGTTAGGGTCCAAGTGGTGCAGCCATACAGCAGTACTGATATAACCACAGCCTGGAAGAATTGTCTCTTTAGCTTGTCAATGAGATCAGATTTCCATATGACTGATAATTTGTTTGTGGCCGACCATGCCTTTCCTATTCATGTATTAACATCGCTTTCTGTGGATGAGATATTACTACCTAGGTATGTGAATTGTTTTACACTTACATTACAAATTGAATAGTCAATCTATTAATTATGTAACAGAGGCAAGAGGAGAGTACAGCTACTTTCTGGTGGGGTGCTGGTTCCAGGATTTATTCATTATGGCCTGAACTTGCACAAAGGTGTCAAAATTAGGGTGATCCAGAAAAAACAGAAGCTACAAATTTTATAATAAAACTTAATTTTAACTATGGGTGTCTAGGGTTAGTTTAATGGGAAAATAAATAATTTGGGTTCTGTTTTTTCTGGGTCACTCTGTATAACCGGTGACCCAGAAAAAACAGAACCCAGAAAAAACAGAACCCACAAATTTTGTAATAAAACTTAATTCTAATTAGGGGGGTTAGGGTTAGGGTTGGGGTTTAAGGTTAGTTTAATGGGAAAATAAATAAATAATTTGGGTTCTGTTTTTTTCTGGGTCACCCTAATTTTGATACCTTTGTGCAAGTTCAGCCTCATTATGTAACAGAGGCAAGTGGAGAGTACAGCTACTTTCTGGTGGGGTGCTGGTTCCAAGATTTATTTAAGACAGCATGTAGCATCCTTGTGTAGCTCCCACCTAGATTTCTGTAGATGAGATATTACTACCCAGGTATGTGAACTCGTCTACTAATTTCAGAGGATTGCTATCCAGTATGGAGAGGTCTTATACACCTAGTATATTATTTCATCTACTAATAGAAAACTATAAGCTCTAAGTTGTTTTTGTTTGAGACATGTCCACACTGGATGGCATTCTTCTGAAATTAGTTCACATACCTTGGTAATAATATCTCATCTACAGAAAGCTGCTTTGTGGAGTGCTGCTTCCAGGATTTGTTTAAGACAGCATGCAGCATCCTTGTGTAGCTTCCATTTAGCCTTTTCTCTATGTGCTTCATTAGAACCCAAGTGGTGCAGCTGTACAGCAGTACTGACACAGTTACAGATTGGAAGAATTTCCACTTTATCTTATCAGTGAGCCAAACAATTCCACGAAATTTTTTTTTTTTTTTTTTTTTTTTTTTTTTTACTTGATTTTGGGGATTGTTTAAAGTGCTCTATGAAAATTAAAAAATAAATTTAAAAAATAAAAATAAATTAAAAACAGAAGTTCATGATGTAATAATAAAGTAAAATAATAGAATAGGTGGCCTCAGCCTGACAGCAAGGGAGTCTATCCCCTTTTCAATAGCACTAGACTGAGGAGATTGTTTTCGCATCTGAGGTGGAGTGCCACAACTACCTTCAGCTTCCCACTTTATCACACAGATCCAAGCTGTGCTACCCATGCACTGGGGTGACGAGTGCCAGCATCAAACACAGAACCTTGTGGTTCTTAGGTGGATGCACTATCAACTGAGCTAAACCAGTTTATGATGTAATAGAATAGGTGGCATCAGCCAGACAGCGAGGGAGTCTATCCCCTTTTCACTAGCACTAGACTGGGGAGATTTTTTTCTGTGTCTGAGGTGGAGCGCCACATTTTACTGCACAGATCAAAGCTGTGTTACTCATGCACTGTTTTACGGCATATCAACCTCAGTGGGTCATTTAATGCCGATAAAGTTTTGAAATAAATCAATTCTTAATGGATAATACAATTTTGTTTATCAACTCATGTTTTTCTATTTAACCCATAAATGGGACCCTAACAGGTACTACCACTCCGGGTCAGAGTGGACCAGGGAGCAATGGTGATGAAGGGGTGCTCCACATTCCCCAAACCTCCAAAACAGGAACCTCACCATCAGATAGAGTTTAATGTCATTCTAAGGACATGCAGACCCTCAGTCACCGCCTTCTAGCACCTATATGATAAAAAGGGGTTGGGGTTTGGCAATAGGGTTGGGACTCATGCACTGAGTTGGCGAGGGCCAGTATCGAAGCCGGAACCTTATGATTCCTTGGTGGATGCTCTATCGACTGAGCTAAACCCGTTCATGATGTAAGTAAAAGTAAAGTCGTCGGGGCAGCCTAAAGTCGGTATCAGTCAATCAGCGAGGGAGTCTATCCCCTTTTCACTTTTGTCTGAGGTGAAGCGCCACACCTGCCATCAGCTCCTTTATCACACAGATCCCTGTGCTACTCATACACTGAGTTGGCGAGGGCAGGTATCGAACTAGGAACCTTGTGGTTTCTGGCCGAACGCTCTACCGATTAATTTAACACAACTCACCGGTCCAGTGGCCAAAGCTCACTGGACCCCCGGCCCGAAGGACGGTTTGAGAGTTTATTTGTATCATACACCACCTGTATGGACTGGGCACAAGGCCTCGTTTTAACATGGGCCTACCCACAAGCCGAAGCTAATGGGTGGGAGAGAACAAAAATTGCGTCGATCCCGTCGGCATTCCCCCTCAAGGGGGCACCTCAGGCGGCAGGTATTGCCTGGGGGGATAGCCCCCTGGGATCGACGCTATTAATTTAACACAACTGGTCCTGTGGCCGAAGCACACCGGACCCCCGTCCCGAAGGACGGTTTGAGCTAACCCAACCCCAGTTCATGATGTAACAGCATCTAAATATTTTTTATGATAGTAACAACACTTGATTCTTTGTTTGGCCGAGATAAATTTAATTGTTGAAGATCGGACAATTTCTTTTCTCACCTTAATTAGTTTCTATTGATCAAGTGAGAGAAAGAGAGAGAGAGAGAGAGAGAGAAAGAGAAAGTGAGAGAGAGAGAAAGAAAGAAAGTGAGAGAAAGAGAAAGAAAGAAAGTGAGAGAAAGAGAAAGAAAGAAAGTGAGAGAAAGAGAAAGAAAGAGAGAAAGAGAGAGAGAGAGAAAGAGAAAGAAAGAGAAAGAGAAAGAGAGAGTGAGAGAGAAAGAGAGAGAGTGAGAGAGAGAAAAGGAGAGGAGATAACAATTACCTTAGTCTTTAACTCTTACCGTCCCATACCGGCTCGTTCTACCCGGCCAGAAGTCACATTTGTTTTCCTAATCTACCCCAAACAATAGCCTTTGTTTAAATGTAATATTAAACATATTTAGCAGTCTTTGATTTACAGGTATAGTGGGTGAGAGGCGGTTATTAATAAGTATTTTGGTAAAGTACTCATCACACTATAATAATATATTAATAAATAGCAGAAAAGACAAAGAACTCATACATATAACAAACAAAATATGTACTGGCACAAAAATTACATTGGTAGTAGAGAATACTGGGTAATGTCCTGTAAAAGTCCTTTTTTTGAATGTTCATGTAATATAAGTGTAGAAATGTAAGTCTCAAAGTCGAAGCAGCAGTCTCTGAAAGAGTGAAAGAAAGAAAGAAAGAAAGAAAGAGTGAAAGAAAGAAAGAAAGAAAGAAAGAATCGAAAGAAAGAATGAAAGAATGAATGAAAGAGTGAATGAAGAAAGAATGAAAGAAATGAATGAATGAAAGAATGAAAGAAAGAATGAAAGAATGAATGAAAGAAAGAATGAAGAATGAATGAAAGAAAGAATGAATGAAGAATGAAAGAATGAATGAAAGAATGAATGAAAGAATGAATGAATGAAGAAGAATGAATGAATGAAGAAGAATGAATGAATGAATGAAAGAATGAAAGAATGAAAGAATGAAAGAAAGAAAAAGAAAGAATGAAGAATGAATGAAAGAAGAATGAAAGAATGAATGAAGAAAGAATGAATGAAAATGAATGAAAGAATGAATGAAAGAATGAAAGAATGAAAGAATGAAAATGAAAGAATGAAAATGAAAGAATGAAGAATGAAAGAATGAAAGAAAAATGAAAGAAAGAATGAAGAAAGAATGAAAGAAATGAAAGAAAAGAATGAAGAATGAAAAAGAAGAATGAAAGAATGAAAAAGAAAGAATGAAAGAATGAAAAAAGAAAGAATGAAAGAATGAAAAAGAAAGAAGAAAAAGAATGAAAGAAAGAATGAAAGAATGAAAAGAAAAGAATGAAAAAGAAAGAATGAAAAAAGAAAGAATGAAAGAAGAAAAAGAAGAAGAAAAGAAAGAGTGAAAGAAAGAAGAAAGAGTGAGAGAAAGAGAGAAAGAGTGAGAGAAAGAGAAAGAGTGAGAGAAAGAGAAAGAGTGAGAGAAAGAGTGAGAGAAAGAGAAAGAGAAGAGAAAGAGAGAGAGAGAGAGAGAGATTATTATACCTTATGCATTAAAGGGCTAAATTTCATCAGTGCAAAATGCATGGTGTATTCAGACAAATTGGTTTTGTCATCTCTGCTGATCTCTGAAAAATCTTCCTCATTTATAAGAAATTGGTCGGCTCCAGAAAGGAGTTTATTTGATAAATTATCTTAGACGCGAACGTCTCTGATTGGTCAATAATTAATAATTTTAATATTTCAATTTTTCTTTTCACATGCTGCGTGATCCACCTGCACAGAACGTTATTTTTCGTCATTTTACTTCTATCCTTCGGAGTGATAACTTCCGGTCCACCACACGGGAAATAACAGGGAACTTTAAATGAAAAAGCCATTTTTAGCTATTTCTATATATCCTTATAGGAATGGGGCTCCTCTAGACTTAGAAAATTCTCAACAGGATGTTAAGAGCTAAGAAGATTTTGTTAAACTCTGACTAAAAAGAAATTGTCCTTGTGTCGCATCCTGCTCGTGTGGTTTGGTTTGGTTTGTGGCATATTAACCTCGCTGGGTCATTTAATGTCGATAAAATTTTGAAATAAAGTAATTAATTAAAGTTGTAATTAACACAGCTAAACACATGTACCCAGTCATGTTTAGTGGAATGAGAACAGTATACCCCCATGGATTGAATAAAGGGTTGGGTTCAGAGTTCGAAGAGAAGGTTCTTGAGTCTAACAAGAAATACCTGAAGAAGGCCGGAGGGCACATCAGCCAAAACATTGTACAGATAACAATAAAGATGAGGACAATAGTCCGAATAATCCAAATAACACCAATTATCAAGCCTCACCTAAAAAATTCAGAGAAATATTCCCTATAGAAATACGAAATGCATTTATATCCCTGACTTTTCTTTAATGAAAAAATAATATTGATGCGATTCAATAATAAGAAATAAGACCCAACAAAATATTTAGCTGCCATCAACCATCTGTTGATTTTCCCAAGAAATGCGGCATTATCAATTGAAATAATATAAAGTTAAATAGACAAAATGTACAAAAGAGAATCACTTAAGTTTCTTATGATAAATACACTCTTTCAGAAATCAAACATAATGAAAAGATACTTTTAATATACGCTCCTACATTTGGGGCACTGGTGGTTGTCGTCAGTGATGTAATCTGCAAGGTTCATTGGGAAGTTTCGGGTCTTCCAACATCAGACTTCCCTCGCCTTGCTGACCCTATCAGAGGTGACCAAAGCTCTGGTTCAACCACCAACAATAGACGCTAAAAGACGTTTGATTGAAAGACGCTCGACTTTTATTTGTTTTTTTTTTGACGGTTGTAGAACTCTAATCCTGCTCATCTGATTGGTTATTGCTAACAACCAATCAAATGCGCGGTACATTGTATTTAAATGGGATACGTGGACAGTAACACTTTTCTCTGTACGGATTACGAGCTTTGGATGATTAGGTAAGTCAACCCTTCATTAATAATGATAAGAGAGGAATGATTTGAACAATTTGTTTGACATTTTTTTTTCAAATTTTTATTTTAGATTTTATCTATATAACAAAATATTTAGCTGCCATCAACCATCTGTTGATTTTCCCAAGAATTGCGGCATTATCAAACATGATGAAAAGATGAAAATGAAAGAAAGAAAGAGAGTGAGAGAGAGTTAAAATCAAGATTATTATACTTTTACATATTGAACAGGGCCGGATTAGCTCAGTCAGTAGAGCGTTCGGCTAGAAACCACACGATTCCTAGTTCGATTCCGGTCCTCGCCAACTCAGCGTATGAGTAGCACAGGGATCTGTGCGGTAAAGTAAGGAGCTGATGGTAGGTGTGGCGCTCCACCTCAGATGCTAAAACAATCTCCTTGGTCTAGCGCTATTGAAAAGGGGATAGACTCCCTCGCTGATTAGCTGATACCGACTTTAGGCCGCCCCGACGACTTTACTTACTTTACATATTGAACTATTTGCAATAGCCCTTAAGTAAACATATCAAATGTAATAAATTAACATACTACTGTGGTATATCCACAGGTCCTGCTATTCAAGACTATTATACTTTTTACATATTGAAGTATTTAGCAATAGCTCTTAAGTAATCATCAAATGTTGTAATAATTAAATTATACTGTGGTATATCCACAGGTCCTGCTAGTAAAGAGTTAAATCAAGATTATTATACTTTTTACATATTGAACTATTTAGCAATAGCTCTTAAGTAATCATCAAACATTGTAATAATTAAATTATCATATTGTGGTATATCCACAGGTCTTGCTATTCAAGATGGTTATTTCCTAGTTGAGTAACATGATATTACAGAGTGTCCCAGAAAAAAAACAGAACCCAAATTATTTTCCCATTAAACTAACCCTAAACCCCAACCCCAACCCCACCCACCCCTAGTTGAGTAACATAATATTACAGGGTGACCCAGAAAAAACTGAACCCACAAATTTTGTAATAAAACTTAATTTTAATTTTTTGGGTAATTAATGAGGAAGTGCATCCCAGTCTCCTGCCTCATAAATTGCTACCTGGTGACTATTAAAATAACGACCCCAGCTATGGTGTTACTTGAAAGAAAACAACCAACTTAGGGCGTTAAATGTATTTTTTATGGTGATGAAGAATGCTCCACGTTCCCCACACATCCAAAACTGGAACCTCACCATCAGATAGAGTTTAATGTCATACCCAGGACATGAAAACCCTCAGCCACCGACTTCTAGCACCCATGATAAAAAAAGGCTTGGGATTGCCATAAGGGCAATAGGTTCTATGGCTTGATGTGACCAGCCACCGACTTCTAGCACCCATGATAAAAAAGGCTTGGGATTGCCATAAGGGCAATATGTGCTATGGCTTGATGTGACCAGCCGATTGATCAGAGGGGCCTCTCCAACCGCCCGTCTAGCCTAAGTGAACTGTTGCAAGTCATGGACTGCTCATCCACTAGGATAACAGTGTAGAGTGTTTGATATGCCTCACACTGGAGTTGTTCCTAGGGTATCCTATTGTGGTGTAATGGTTAGCAAGCTAGTCTCCGAGGTTCATTACTACTGAATAGAGTGTTCAATAGTCACTGGATGCCCCATACTTGGGACCATGTGTCACTTCTACTTGTGGTGAACAGGTTCGGTAAACACCTACACTACGGTTGTTCCTCTTGTTTGAGTATAAAACAGCAGTAATGCAGATAGCTTTTTGATTTAGTGCATCCTGTAATGTGTCCCTGGCAAAATTTATGGGTCCCAACTAAAGTTTCTTAAATTGTAGGGTTTTTTTTTTTTATTTATGATCTGAGGAAACAACTAAAGCCTTCAAACTCCTACCTTGCAACCTATCCTGCGTAATTCCTTTCTAAGAAACTATTGAAATGAATTTACATAACATCCAACAGTTTCTCATTTATTTCACACTTTACTCATGCTTCACACTAAATCCAAAATATATATATATATATATATATATATATATATATATTACCAACCCCTCCGCACGAGCAGGATGTGACACAAAGTCAATTTCTTAAGCGGAGTTCAGCAGGTTTGAATTCAGAGTTTTCCTTCTCCTAGACCGGTTACCTAACCAAGGTTAAAGAGCCCAGTCTGCCCTACTATTTACCCATAGCTGGAGGGAGAGTAGGATTCATACCTTTACCAAGGGTATTAGCGCTAAGTGAAATGCAATTACCACGTCCAGAATTTGAACTCGGGGCGACAAGTCCATTTCTCATGACTTTAACCATTACACCACGCACTTCCTATATATATATGAAAATAATATTTAGAAAAAACAAACACATGATGTTAAAATTCGCTGACAGAAATCTGTTTCGATCCTTTATTGAAGTGGTCTTCATCAAGAGCAATGTGTGTTTACATCAAACTCTTTTGAGTTTTTTTTTGTGGACTATAATGCTTCTGATTTATTAAAATAAAATAAAATTTATTTTATTTTCAAAACAGAATATGCATGTTCAAAATTTAAAAATTTAAAAATAAAAATAAAATTCTGGCTATGAACTAGAACGTTTCATCTGTACCACTTTCGTCTTATAACGGTCCACTCATATACACACATCGCTCTTGATGGACCACTTCAATAAAGGGTCGAAACAGATTTCTGTCAGCGAATTTTAACATCATGTGTTTGTTTTTTTCTAAATATTAATTTCAAACTGTCAGATTCACTTCCATTCACTTTTTTCATATATATATATATATATATATATATATATATATATATATATATATATAGATTAGACTCATCAGAACTATCAACAAAGAAGCATATGCGGACTCTACAACGACAATAAGTAAGTAAAGTGGTCGGGGTAGCCTAAAGTCAGTATCAGCCAGGCAGCTAGAGAGTCTATCCCCTTTTCACTAGCGCTAAACCAAGGAGATTGTCTTTGACATCTGAGGTGGAGCACCATGTAAAAGTGAAGTCAACGGAGTGGCCTATTGTCAGTATCAGCCAGACAAGGAGGGAGTCTATCCCCTTTTCACTAGCGCTAAACCAAGGAGATAGTTTTTGGTGTCTGAGGTGGAGCACCATACCTACCATCAGCTCCTCACTTTACCACCTAGATCCCTGTGCCATTCATACGCTGAGTTGGCGAGAGCCGGTATCGAAC
The DNA here is from genome assembly GCA_023376005.1 of Doryteuthis pealeii. Taxonomy (NCBI): domain Eukaryota; kingdom Metazoa; phylum Mollusca; class Cephalopoda; order Myopsida; family Loliginidae; genus Doryteuthis; species Doryteuthis pealeii. The sequence goes on along the minus strand of CM042181.1, from coordinate 16,066,829 downwards.
CCGGAACCTTGTGGTTCCTAGTCAGACGCTCTACTGACTGAGCTAAACCTGTCTATATAAAGTGTATACTACATTTGAGCAGAGATACAAAGACTGTAATTTTACGACTATCCATATCAACAAGTTTTCAAAAACACCTGCACTGGGTGGGTGATGGGGGTCAATGTTTTACTCTCTACTACAATATTAGACTAGTAAAATCCAGGGTTGAATAGTGTCTTACCCCGTCTTAGTATTTCTACATAATAGACTTTTTGTTCTATCCTTACCCTTGATTTGTCATTTTGTAACCTTTGACCTTATTGTGTTGGCTACCTTTGACCTTATTGTGTTGTTTTCAAATGACTTTCAGTATTGAAAAAAAACATAAACGAGCAACTCAAGAAAGATAACTCTTCCATTTCACACTCCTTGTTTATATTATTGTTAGAATTCAAATAAATACTACAGGCTGTAGAAAAGTAAATCTATCAATATCTAATGTTATTTGTACACGTTCACTATATACATACATACATACACAAACACACACACATATATATATATATATATATATATATATGACAAGAGATGATGGTATATAGCAAGAAACATAGAAAAGATACAATTTCAAGTGTACCTACACCACAGCGAATATAATCCTTCTATGATAAAGTCCAGGTCATAGAAAAGTAGATCTATCAATATTTAATTATTTTGTACACATTCACAACATATATATATATATATATATATATATATATATATATATATATATATATATATTTGACATAAGGTGATGGTATATAGTAGAAAACAGAAAAGATATAATTTCAAGTGTACCTACACCCCAGTAAATAAAACCATTTCATGATAAAATCTTTACATTGTCCAGATTCAAATAATTTTAAAAATTAGAATTTTTTTTTCATTATTATTATGAGATGATTGAATTTACAACAGAATCCCTTTAAAAGAAAATGGTATGATTTTTTTTTAATGGTTAGGAGGTACAATTTTGGTAGTCTGATTGAATTTGTACAAAACTACTTAGAGCTGTGATGTGTTTTAAAAATTATTTTCTTACGGGCGAGTTGTAAATTCTCATACAAAGATTCAAAGTATTAATTTTATTATATATATATATATATATATATATATATATATATATATATATATATATATTCATATATACACACACACACAATGAATTAATATCGGTTTTCCCTAATAAATAAAAATAAACAAGTTAAAAATCTCCAATCAAGAAAGATAACCCTGTAATTATGGAATTATTTTAAATCGACACCTTTTAGTTTAAAAGGTGTAAGGTAAAAATAATCAATTATTTATAAAAATTAAAATGATTTTACAAACACATGATATATATAAGAAATTGTACATTTGTATACTTATATATAAATGTATACAATGCATATATTAAATTATTAAACTTTATCCACCTTTGTTTTAAAACGATCTTTTTCAAGGAGGGGAGCTTAAAAGATATGAATGAATACTTATTTTAAAAAAATTTTTTTTTAAACAATAAACCCTCATACATACGACTATCACTTAATAGAAAAGTTTTGACAACACAAATATTAAACACCAATCCATCAAATAAAGCAAGTCAATACCAAGATAAAGTACTTAACAGGTACTAATTATGAAAAGGGAGGTATGTTTAGTCATGAGTATCACCATAAAACGTACTGTAGACAAGCACAAAAATCTACAGTTACCTGGATGTTAGGGGGGTTTGGGGTTCAAAAGCAGTTTTTTTTGTTCTTTAGCAAAATAAGTAAGTTTAAAAAGGTAGGGCACCTCACGTGGTGTTAATGGTTTAGCAAGCTGGATTGGCAGACCATTGTTAGGGAGTTCGTTTCTCACTGGGTGTCCCACACTTCCGGTCTTGTGCCACAACTAATCCAAGCTTAGTAGATAACTGTATTATATAGCTATGTAATGGTTAGCAAGCTAGATTGGCTGAGCATTATTAGTGAGTTCGTTTCTCACCGAGTGCCCCATACTTTTGACCTAGTGCCACAACTAAACTAAGTAAATAAATATTATACTATATTATGAGCACCTCACATAGTGTTATAGTTATCAAGCTAGACTAATAAACCATTACAAGTGAGTTCGTTTCTCACTGGGTGCCCCATACTTCTGACTGTGTGCCACAACTTAACTAAGCTTAATAAATAACTATATCATATTTTGGGGACCTCATGTGGATTTAATTCTTAGCAAGCTGGATTTAGTAAACCATTGTTAGTGAGTTCGATTCTCACTAGGTACCCTATATTACTGGCCTTGTGCCACAACTAATGTAAGCTTAGTAAATAACTAGAATCAAAAAGGTGAAACTCCTGGCAATCTAATATTCATATTTGTTTTCTTTTCTTTTTAAAATAATTTAAAAAATAACAAATCCCTTCGCAATGTGGTGCAAGGTAAAAAAAAAAAAAAGTTATAGAAAAATCATAGTTACATTAAAATTAGGTTTAAAACCTTCACTGTTTTAATAAAAGATATATAGAAATATATAGAGAAATCAACAATTAATTTTTATTTACAATGTTTTGAATATAAAATAAAATTCAATCTCAAAAATTGAACCTTAAAGAATACAAATAAGAAATAAAAAAATCAACATTTTTTTTTTTAAATATTTAAACAAAAATGTGAAATATTTAAAAAAATACATACCAGAATATATTAAAGTATTTGCCCAGTTGATTCAATTGTTTGTTTTTTTTCCTTTCTTTTTTGTTTTGTTTTTTGTTTTTCTTTCTTTTTTAAATCTTGTAAAATAAAAGTCAAAAAAATTTAGGGTTTTATTGGAGTTCAATTTCTCAAAAAAATAAAATAAAACCCAAGAAATTATTTGAGATAAAACAAAAAGGTCTCCTTTAGTTTTTTTTTTTTTTTAATTCCTTCTGAGATGTTTAACTGTAAATTATCATTCAGTTAACAGTTTTAATTTATCATTAATTTGTACACAAACACACATATATATATTTATATATATATAAATATATATTTATATATATATAAACAAATAGCTGTAGATTTTACAAGGTTTTTTTCTTCTTTTTTTTCCTTTTTTTAAGGTAAATAGTAAATCGTCATATAATGACGGTCGACCTGAGTTAATGTAAGTATAAAAAAAAACTAAAATAGGTCTTAATTTACAGCTTCTTCCTCTTCTTCTTCGTCGTCAGCAGTCAAACAGCTGGCCGTCATCTAGATCTATGGACAATGCCGGACCCGAACTATCATGCCGAAAATGACCAATTTTATTTTCTAGTCGTGCACCGTTGTTATTGTGCCACGTAGTGTGTTGGCCCATGTTACGCCGGCACTCTGAGTCGCCATTACAAATCCCCCTCTCTCTCTTAACCGCTTACCCCTCTTTCGATCTACCTCTCACTACTACCCCAATTCAATCGCTATAAGACCTTCCGCCTACCTCTTCCACATTCCATACTCCCACTCTACTCTTTTATCATTCTTATTCCCTCTAAAAAAAAGTATTGAGCATAAACGCTTTACTATTCCCTCCTACTACCTTGGTTTCTTCTACTGCCACTTTCCTCCTCCCCACCCTAGAGAGAGAGAGACAGAGAAAGCAGTACTGAAGACTGATACATTTGAGGCTCATGCCTAAACTGAGGCTCATGCCTAAAAAACGAAAAAAAAAAGATGAAAATAAATCGGTTACACACTTGTAGAATCTCCGATACTCACGAGTTGAAAGTATTAATTACTCCCTCTCTTATTAATTTTAACATTACACACTCTCCTCTCCCCCTCTCTCTATCCGTCTCTCTCCCCTTCTCTCTCAAAGCATAAACACTACTTACTCGACTATCTACTACGTCTATTTCCTATACTCTACCTTTCCCTCCTTATTTTCACTCGAGGGTTGTTGAGCCCTATTGATAGAGCATAGGCCATACAACTGAGAGGTCTGAAAAGTGCCGAGTTGGTGATGTTCATTATCACAAATTAATCAATGAGAAGAGTCTCAGATTAGAAAGCAAAAATTACCCTTGCTTCTTGAATTAAAATCGAGAATTTTCGCGATATTTCTCTCTTTATTTCCTTCCATCAGTGAAAATAGTAAACAATATTATTCACTCCCACTTCGTTTTTCTTTTATACTCCTACTCATTGTATTTTGATTACTAGAAAAATGAATATTTTTACTCCTATTTTCTTTCATTTCCTTCTACTTAACTTGATTAGCAGGTGTTGGCTCAGTGGTAGAGCGCGGGGTGCATATCGCATAAATGCGTCCTGGCCTTCTGCCCTAAAAAAAAAAAACACTAAGCGGTGACTGCTAAAAAAACCAACTCGCGCAACTATTTAACTCCCTAGCTGTTTGAAGGCGTTTTTCCCGAAAAGTTAATGCAATATGAAAGCGATATTTTACTCTCGACAAGTAAATGTGAATATTTTGACCCTCCTGTTTGAAATATTTTTTTTAACGGTTGAAGGCGTAAATCACCCCAGGCTTTTTATCGATAAGTAAAGGTAGATATTTTAAAGAGAGGGGGGTAAAACATTTACCTCTGAGTCTCTCTCTCTCTCTCTCTCTCTCTCTCTCTCTCTCTCTCTCTCTCTCTCTCTCTCTCTCTCTCTCTCTGCAAGCTTAACTCTAATCCCCCTTTTCTTTCTCCCCTTTTTATATTTGCTATTATTTACTAAGCTTTGTTTATTTAATCTTGCACAAAGGCCCCAAAGCTGATTAGGGTACTTACAGTTCCCTTGAGATATAAAATAAATCAGAGAATAAACGCATATCTCTCTTTGATTTGGATCATCTAAAAAAAGGGGACATATTTTTAGAATACACCGTCAGTGTTTATTAGCATACCTTTTTTTTTTATATAAAAGATGAAAGATGAACACAGAAAAAAAAAAATAATAAAGAACCTATAACTTTTAAATCAATAAATTAATGATATATACACAACGTTTTCTTTTAATTGCAAATAAACATAGACGGTGTTTTCGAAAAGTATGTCCTCTTGTAAATGTAAGTCCAGTCAACGGTAAACTAAGAAAAAAAGGACCATATGACCTTAAGGCACTTCTTCCGCGATCTCGGCTCGTGGGGACACTTTTCTCATTTATATTGTAAAAATCCGGTTGTTTGTTAGGGGTTAGGGGTAGGGGTTAGGGTTAGGGTTTAGTTTTATAATTAAAAAAACTCTAAAAATCGTCTGTGACGGTGTAAATGGAAAAAATGTCACCACGAATTGAAATCGCAAAAGGGGTGGTGCGTGCCTTAAGGTCATATGGTCCAAAATAAATTATCAATTTGAAAACAAAATATCTTCTAACAAAACTAATTAAACCTTGCTGGGTTATTTCCTATAAGTCCAACATAAACAAAGGGAACCACTCTTGACTGATAAATTATTCATTTATTTTCCCATTAAACTAACCCTAAACCCTCTGCACATGTTTGACAAAAAGGACTATCCCCTGGCCCCCAAAAGAATCTCTCGGTCATTTGGAGTCAGGCCTTAAGTGAGTGTAGTCACTTCCTAGGCCAGGGGGATATCCCTTTGCCACAGGTGATTATGACCCGGTCAATAAAGCCTAAGTCATAAAACACCTTCTGTCTCTGTCTCTTTCCTTTTCGTTCCTTAAATTCTTTCTTTTTCAGCGCAATACCAAATGAGATGGGGTAAAAGCATAAAAACCCTAAGAACACGCAACCAAGAATATCCCAGCTACTTTAAACCTGTAAAACACCAGAAACCCCTATTAGGTCAGTAAAATGAGTTATCTTCCCTTGCTGCGGTTCGTTCGCTGACAGGTGGCGTTGGTATTTGGCTACAAGCCGGGAAATCTGAATTCTGTTTTTTTTTTTTCACTCAGGCCATCAACAAGTTAACATGGTCTAGGCACTTGTCATCTCTAACTCTTAGGTGGGGGGCTTTGTCCCCCAACCAACTGCCAGTAAGTGACATTCCCTATGACACAAGTCATACACCTATTCCTCTAATAGAGCGTATGTAATTTCCCTACAACGCAAGTCATACACCTATTCCTCTTACAGAGTGTATGTATTTTCCCTACGAGGCGACCGCCCTGTCGGCTGGGGCGTTAGAATGAACCGACTGCACCTCTGCAGAGGGGTAAGACTCCCCCACTGGGGCCACCTGTTGGCCGTAGGTGGCGACCCGTGATGCTTAAGGATAGAACCCAGGTGGATGAGCAGTTCAGGACTTGCAATACTCCACTTTGGCCCTATCTTGGGCTAGACGGGCGGTCGGAGAGGACCCTCTCCGATCAATTGGCTGGTCACGTCAAGCCCTAGCACCTATATGATTTTCCCAACCCTATTGCCCTTATGGCAAGCCCCAACCCCTTTTTTATCATATGGGTGCTAGAAGGCGGTGACTGCGGGTCTACATGTCCTGGGAATGACGTTAAACTCTATCTGATGGTGAGGTTCCAGTTGTGGAGGTTTGGGGAATGTGGAGCACCCCATTCATCACCATTGCTCCCTGGTCCACTCTGACCCGGAGTGGTAGTACCTGTTAGGGTCCCATCTATGGGTTAAATAGAAAAATGTATTTATAAAAAAATTGTATTATCCATTAAGAATTGATTTATTTCAAAACTTTATCGGCATTAAATGACCCACTGAGGTTGATATGCCGTAAAACAAACCTACAAGGCGAGTCGTACACCAATTCCTCTTATAGAGTGAATGTATTTTCCCTACAATGTGAAATTGTACGCCTAATTCTTCTTATAGTGCATTTATGTATCTCTTTTATATCTTTGTCTTAGATGTATCTTCGTCACCTACGGAATAAATATGTTATCATTGTACACCTTTGTCGGAATGTTTTTATGTATACACTTGTACCCACGTTGGGAGGTAAGAGTAATTACAGGTTTCGAAGGGGCTCTTATTTCTCCGTGGTTGTAGACAAATTGTCGGACAAAAAAGACAAACACACAATGGAAATTTAATACATGTATTGACAAATAATACAAGAACTTGTTGCAAATTTTATTGGTATTTGCTACTAGACTTATCTGAGTTAAGTAATTTTCTTGGAGTAATGGTGATAACAGGGGTGTTCTGTTCGTTGGTAGGAAATGTTGATAAGATGCTTTTTCGGACGTTTCTCGTTCTTCCTCGGTAACCGCTTTGGTGATAAGTAATGGGGGATGCTAATTTAGAAGCTTCTCGCCCTGGTTAACAGTTCTTTAAAAATGACGGTGAATGGGCCCTTTTCAAGTAGACTATTTGGTCTTCAGCCTTCGATGGTGTGCTTTTGCCTTCGAAAGTGTGCTGTGAAAATATGCCTCCGCCCAGGTCAACTGTCCGTAGAAGTAAGCCCTGTTTTTGGGCTAAGTGATGGATGAAGTGTAGGGACCGCTATTTACGCGACTACCCTCAGTGGGTGCTCCGTGATAAGTAGGCCCTGTTTTGGGCTAAGTGATGAGAGCTTTTAGTTTTTACGTCTCTTTGGTAACTGCTATGTGATAAGTGAAGTTTTTGGGTTTGGCGCCAACATACGATGTAGGCGATTTTCCCCCTAGCGGCAGGGGGGATAATTAACTATGGAATTTCCAATAGAGGTTACTTTAAGTTATGGTGGGTGATTAGTAAAGTGTTATATATATTTAGATAATTTACTCATCACACCATAAGGACACATGTGTAATGGTAGAAAAACAAAGAACTCATACATTTCACAAATAAAATGTGGGTAATTTATGAGGAAGTGCGTCCCGGTCTCCTGCCTCAAAAATTGCTACCCGGTGACTATTAAAATAATGACCCAGCTCAGTCTATTCAAAACTATCCATCTTCATATCTATCTATCTCAATTTGTTCATATTTATCTATATTACTTTAGATACTAAGATTTTTTTTATTCATGTTTGTTTAATGCCTTGTTTTTAGTTTAAATAAACAAGAATTACGACAAAAAAGAAGCAATCCCCCCCCCCCAAATACATTTACTTGTCGAAAATATCTGTCTATCTATCTCCATTTGTTCATATCTATCTATATTATTTTGTTTGTTTATCTATCTATCTATCTATCTCAGTCTATTCAAAACTATATATCCATCTTCATATCTAAACAAGAATTATGACAAATTACGATAAATAAACAAGAATTATGACAAGCTGGGGTTGTTATTTTGATAGTCACCAGGTAGCAATTTTTGAGGCAGGAGACCGGGACGCACTTCCTCATAAATTACCAAAATGTGTATTGAAACAAAAATTACAATAATCAAGAATACTGAGCAAAGTCCTGCAGAAATGCTTTTTTAAATGTTCATGTAATAAGATAATAAGAGTTGTTGAGTTGACTCCAACTTAGAAAGGAAGGGTTTTGTTCAAAATCAAATCAGCAATCAAGTTATTTAGAGAGAGAGAAAACTATAGTTTGTAGTACCTTCAGCAGTAGGTGGATATTTCTTAAAACGAGAGACGTGGACTCATTCAGGCTTGCTTGATCTTTTTGACTTGTTCTTAGAAAAGCTTGTTATTTATAGCTTCTGTTGTTGGATTTTGTGTCAAGTATTCAACTCTGTTACAAGATGAATGCAAGACTAAAACTAGAGTTTGGTAGGTGGCTTATATGGAGCTTTGGATTGTTCCATTATGAACTCAGGCAAGTTCATTTCCTGAGTTCTGATTGGCTGTTGGATTTCAGGGTTAGTAAGAACAGGGATAAGTACCCACTCTTCAGCCACCACTTTGCATTATGCCAGCAGCATGCAAGGACTGTATTAAGTTACAGCTTGCCTGTTGTTCTCGTCTGCTAACTCGACGGTAGTTAGAACCCCACTGCGATGGTGAGTATCATTGTTTCTACTCGATATCAGTCCTTTTGAAAAACCTCTTTTTAGGCGCGAACGTATCTGATTGGTTGAAAATTATCATTTTTAATATTTCTATTTTGAGCCGATGCGCAAAGCGTTTACTTTCATCATTTTATTTTTGCTTTCAGAGCAATAAGTTCCAGCTCACTACAAAGCCTCTCATTTATGATTTTATTTTTATTTAAAACTCAATTATTAATAAAATTGTTTTACATTACTTACACTGTTGACCATATCTACATACTAATAACATGCAATTGTATTTATATATACAACAAAATAGAGGTTTACAGTGTGAATGGTAAGGCTAATTTGCATATTGATCTTAAAAAATTAATTTTAATAAATATATGCTTAGTATTATTGATTTCTAATTGTTTGGTTTTATCTTATTGAATATGAGCAAAAATCTCTTCAATAAATTTTAAAAGAAATCCCTTAACAAGAAGAAATAACTGTAATATTATTCTTTACTTCCTATTTTAACTAAACAGTTTAATTAGGAAAATTTACCAATGAAAGACGGGAGTAACGGAAAATGATGGAAGAGTTAGTTTCAAAGTTGTTCTATTTTTCAATCATACCCCCTCTATTCAAAATCTTTTTATCTACATTCTTATTCAGTTTCATTAAAATTTAATAGGATATTTTATTATAAAATCCTCTCATGTTATACCACTTATGCCTCATATGTTTGTACTTACTACAATAAAGATGCGGACAATAGTCCGAAAAGATCAGAATTAGGTAATTTATGAGGAAGTGCATCCCGGTCTCCTGCCTCAAAACTTGCCACCGGTGATTGCTGAAAAACCAACACAGCTACGATTGAAGTCCGTAGCCAAGGCAGCGTCACTTGAAAGTAAACAACCAGCTTGGGGCGTTTGTTTTTTGGGGGGTTTTTCAACATTCACTTACATATAAAAAAATCCAAAACGTTTTTTTTTTTCGGTATTTTCATTTTATCTTAATATATTTATTTCCAACAATCAATTACAAGTAAAAAAAAAATCAAAATATTTAGATATTCGTGTTTATTTAAACTAAAAACAAGACATTAAACAAACATGAATAAAAGAAAATCTGAGTATCTAGATATTCTTTTATATTTTAATAAAATTTAAAAAAACTATCTATCTATCTAGTCATCTTCAAATATATCTATTGCTTCAGCTACGGACTTCAATCGTAGCTGGGGTTGGTTTTTCACCACTCACCGTTAGCAAGTTTTGAGGCAGGAGACCAGGACGGTCTTCCTCATAAATTACCCAAAATTATATACCAATTAATTGTATTGTACTGTAGAAAAAATGTAACTAAACCGTAGGCAATTATATTATGAAAGGGAGATAAATCTGTAGAAAAGTCATCCATTTTTGCATGTAAATAAGTAAAAATCTATAGTAGGCCATCTTATTGGCATTTCAGTCTTGGAAGACTATAATAAAGTTTTTGTGCCCCTGAAGTCACAGCGCCTTCTGTGACTGTGAAGTCCAATGTTTGAGAAACATTCTCGACCACAGATGTTGCATTTGAAGGCTGTTCCTGAAGATGTTGATGTTCCGGTGTTTTGTTACCGCTGCTTTTTTCTGGACCTCTTGGCTTCATGGTGTTGCATCAGGGTGACTTCTGACATGAACAGTCCTCTACGGAGAGTCTGCCGCCACCAAGGGTGGTCCTGAGCCAAATTTTTCCAGCTGGAAGGAGCAATGCCAAAGCTCCTGAGATCATTCTTGCAGACATCCTTGAATCGCAGCTTGGGGCGACCCTTACCCTTTATTAAAAAATAAAATTTAAATAGTAACAGCATGGGCTTATTTTTGCATTTGATATTTAAAATAGGAAACATCAATTTTTTTTTTTTTCGGTATGTCTCTGCACTCACCAGGCTGGATCAACGCAAGGTCTTTTTTTTATGTAAGGATTTTAATGCGATGATCTAACTCATGATTCAGTGATAATCTTATTATAATGGAGATTGTGTGTTTTTCTGTCTGTAACCGAAACTATATTACTAATCGAGTCACAATTCTCATAGTTATTTACATCACATTCTCCATGATTTGATTTTATTCAAACCTCAATTATTAATAAAATTGTTTTACATTATTAATACTGTTGACCATATCTACATATTTTTAACATGCGATTGTATTTATATATACAAAATATAGTAATTTGCAGTGTGAATGGGAAGGCTAATTTGCATATTGATATTAAAAATTTGATTTTAATAAATATGTGCTCAAGTATTATTGATTTCTAATTGTATGGTTTTAACTGAATGAATATGAGCAAAAATCTCGGGGATAAATCCATTAACAATATTAACAATAATTCTATTCTTTACTTCCTAATTTAACTAAATAGTTAAATTATGAGATTTTAGCAATGAAAGACAAGAGTGAAGAAAAAGCAAGTTTTAGTTGTTCCCCCTCTGTTTCAAATCTTTTTATCAGCATCTTATTTAGTTTCATTACCCTTTCTAAGTTAACATAATATTTTATTTCATTAAAACTTAAATACTTGCACCCGGAGGGTGCATATATTTGCTAGTGGATCTAATGGACTGACTTTTTTGCCCCTTTCTCTTCTACCTAGGTGATGCTGGGTAGCCGCTTCTAGTTCATTACAAAATTAAGTCATTAATGAATAAAGGGTTGAAAATTTCATTAAAGCTGGACAATTCCCTGATCTTGGGTAATTATTTTTAGATATAGAAAACCTTAAAATATTTTTTTACTATCTCTCTTAACAAAAAGTGACACCGCCCTGCACTTTTGCAAAGAGGTAAAATCCAACTGCACCTCTGTAAAGGAGTAGAATCCCCCCCCCAATGGGGCCACCTGTTGGCCATGGTTGGCAACCTGTAATGTTTAAAAATGGTGGCTGAGCAGTTCATGACATGCAACACTCCACTTTGGCCCTTACTTAGGCTAGACGGGTGTCTGGAGATGCCCCCTCTGGTCACACCAAGCCCTCGCACCTATATGATTGACCCAATCCTATTGCCCTTGACAAGCCCCAACCCTTTTTATTATATGGGTGCTCATGTCATAAAACCTGTTGTATTTCTTCTTTGTGGAATTATTAACAGAAAATACAAACTGTTGATTTAAATGAGGTTTTATTTTTGGTTTGAGAAAAATTCTGCTTTTACATCAAGTTGTACTAAGCTTGGTTGTAACCTCTTAAACCGTCGTGTGGATCCAGGAGCTGAAGGCTGAGCTGAAGTTTACCGGGGACTGTCGTGGAAAGCTGGTCTTTCCCTTCTGGGTTCTAGTAGTCAACTGCCTTCTTCCACGTGTCCCTTTCAGAGACCTTTACAATTACTACTATCCTACCTCCTATTATTATCTTCCTCTTACTGCTACCTCTCCTATTCCCATCTAAAAGAAACGGTCCTTATTTTACCGCCCAAATTTAAATTCTTGGTGCCAGTGTGTCTACATTTTTCTATTTTTAGAACACTAGCCAAACGCCATTGTTTCAACCATTACAAACCCAACCAACCAGCCAACCAACCAACAAAAAGAGCCCATGCCTAATAAAGATTATGTTTTCTAGTCTTTCATATTTGTCTAATTATGTGCAAATGTATTAACAATTCAGCCTCTATATCTTTGAAAATATTTCACAAAAAAAAACAAAAAACTGGCCCTATGAATTCAAATTACAAAATTCATAAATGTAAAATTAATTTTAAAATTAAAATGTAAAAAACGTTGGTAATAATTTGAAGGGTGTGAAACTTTTTTGAAATTCCCATGATGCTTTTGCGTTTTAGAGTTATCTCCCCTACGTTAGCAATTTGACTTGATTTGTTTTCTTTACTTCAAAACTACAAATCTTTTTTATAATGTTAAAGGTACTAATGCAGAATAGCACGCAAGACATAATATCATTAGATTACGTATATAAAAAGCATTACATTTCACAAAAATACCTGAAACATTTGAGACACTAGAGTTAGGCTACTTCAGGAGTTTCCATAATCTAATGCTATTTATATGTGGGACTAATGCAGAATAGCACGCAAGACATAATATCATTAGATTACGTATATAAAAAGCATTACATTTCACAAAAATACCTGAAACATTTGAGACACTAGAGTTAGGCTACTTCAGGAGTTTCCATAATCTAATGCTATTTATATGTGGGACTAAGGCAAAATAGCGCGCAAGACATAATATCATTAGATTACGTATATAAAAAGCATTACATTTCACAAAAATACCTGAAACATTTGAGACACTAGAGTTAGGCTACTTCAGGAGTTTCATAATCTAATGCTATTTATATGTGGGACTAATGCAGAATAGCACGCAAGACATAATATCATTAGATTACGTATATAAAAAGCATTACATTTCACAAAAATACCTGAAACATTTGAGACACTAGAGTTAGGCTACTTCAGGAGTTTCCATAATCTAATGCTATTTATATGTGGGACTAATGCAGAATAGCACGCAAGACATAATATCATTAGATTACGTATATAAAAAGCATTACATTTCACAAAAATACCTGAAACATTTGAGACACTAGAGTTAGGCTACTTCAGGAGTTTCCATAATCTAATGCTATTTATATGTGGGACTAATGCAAAATAGCGCGCAAGACATAATATCATTAGATTACGTATATAAAAGCATTACATTTCACAAAAATACCTGAAACATTTGAGACACTAGAGTTAGGCTACTTCAGGAGTTTCCATAATCTAATGCTATTTATATGTGGGACTAATGCAGAATAGCACGCAAGACATAATATCATTAGATTACGTATATAAAAAGCATTACATTTCACAAAAATACCTGAAACATTTGAGACACTAGAGTTAGGCTACTTCAGGAGTTTCCATAATCTAATGCTATTTATATGTGGGACTAATGCAGAATAGCACGCAAGACATAATATCATTAGATTACGTATATAAAAAGCATTACATTTCACAAAAATACCTGAAACATTTGAGACACTAGAGTTAGGCTACTTCAGGAGTTTCCATAATCTAATGCTATTTATATGTGGGACTAATGCAGAATAGCGCGCAAGACATAATATCATTAGATTACGTATATAAAAAGCATTACATTTCACAAAAATACCTGAAACATTTGAGACACTAGAGTTAGGCTACTTCAGGAGTTTCCATAATCTAATGCTATTTATATGTGGGACTAATGCAGAATAGCACGCAAGACATAATATCATTAGATTACGTATATAAAAAGCATTACATTTCACAAAAATACCTGAAACATTTGAGACACTAGAGTTAGGCTACTTCAGGAGTTTCCATAATCTAATGCTATTTATATGTGGGACTAAGGCAGAATAGCACGCAAGACATAATATCATTAGATTACGTATATAAAAAGCATTACATTTCACAAAAATACCTGAAACATTTGAGACACTAGAGTTAGGCTACTTCAGGAGTTTCCATAATCTAATGCTATTTATATGTGGGACTAAGGCAAAATAGCGCGCAAGACATAATATCATTAGATTACGTATATAAAAAGCATTACATTTCACAAAAATACCTGAAACATTTGAGACACTAGAGTTAGGCTACTTCAGGAGTTTCCATAATCTAATGCTATTTATATGTGGGACTAATGCAGAATAGCACGCAAGACATAATATCATTAGATTACGTATATAAAAAGCATTACATTTCACAAAAATACCTGAAACATTTGAGACACTAGAGTTAGGCTACTTCAGGAGTTTCCATAATCTAATGCTATTTATATGTGGGACTAAGGCAGAATAGCGCGCAAGACATAATATCATTAGATTACGTATATAAAAAGCATTACATTTCACAAAAATACCTGAAACATTTGAGACACTAGAGTTAGGCTACTTCAGGAGTTTCCATAATCTAATGCTATTTATATGTGGGACTAATGCAGAATAGCACGCAAGACATAATATCATTAGATTACGTATATAAAAAGCATTACATTTCACAAAAATACCTGAAACATTTGAGACACTAGAGTTAGGCTACTTCAGGAGTTTCCATAATCTAATGCTATTTATATGTGGGACTAAGGCAAAATAGCGCGCAAGACATAATATCATTAGATTACGTATATAAAAAGCATTACATTTCACAAAAATACCTGAAACATTTGAGACACTAGAGTTAGGCTACTTCAGGAGTTTCCATAATCTAATGCTATTTATATGTGGGACTAATGCAGAATAGCACGCAAGACATAATATCATTAGATTACGTATATAAAAAGCATTACATTTCACAAAAATACCTGAAACATTTGAGACACTAGAGTTAGGCTACTTCAGGAGTTTCCATAATCTAATGCTATTTATATGTGGGACTAAGGCAGAATAGCACGCAAGACATAATATCATTAGATTACGTATATAAAAAGCATTACATTTCACAAAATACCTGAAACATTTGAGACACTAGAGTTAGGCTACTTCAGGAGTTTCCATAATCTAATGCTATTTATATGTGGGACTAAGGCAAAATAGCGCGCAAGACATAATATCATTAGATTACGTATATAAAAAGCATTACATTTCACAAAAATACCTGAAACATTTGAGACACTAGAGTTAGGCTACTTCAGGAGTTTCCATAATCTAATGCTATTTATATGTGGGACTAAGGCAAAATAGCGCGCAAGACATAATATCATTAGATTACGTATATAAAAAGCATTACATTTCACAAAAATACCTGAAACATTTGAGACACTAGAGTTAGGCTACTTCAGGAGTTTCCATAATCTAATGCTATTTATATGTGGGACTAAGGCAGAATAGCGCGCAAGACATAATATCATTAGATTACGTATATAAAAGCATTACATTTCAAAAAATACCTGAAACATTTGAGACACTAGAGTTAGGCTACTTCAGGAGTTTCCATAATCTAATGCTATTTATATGTGGGACTAAGGCAGAATAGCACGCAAGACATAATATCATTAGATTACGTATATAAAAAGCATTACATTTCACAAAAATACCTGAAACATTTGAGACACTAGAGTTAGGCTACTTCAGGAGTTTCCATAATCTAATGCTATTTATATGTGGGACTAAGGCAGAATAGCACGCAAGACATAATATCATTAGATTACGTATATAAAAAGCATTACATTTCACAAAAATACCTGAAACATTTGAGACACTAGAGTTAGGCTACTTCAGGAGTTTCCATAATCTAATGCTATTTATATGTGGGACTAATGCAAAATAGCGCGCAAGACATAATATCATTAGATTACGTATATAAAAAGCATTACATTTCACAAAAATACCTGAAACATTTGAGACACTAGAGTTAGGCTACTTCAGGAGTTTCCATAATCTAATGCTATTTATATGTGGGACTAATGCAAAATAGCGCGCAAGACATAATATCATTAGATTACGTATATAAAAAGCATTACATTTCACAAAAATACCTGAAACATTTGAGACACTAGAGTTAGGCTACTTCAGGAGTTTCCATAATCTAATGCTATTTATATGTGGGACTAAGGCAAAATAGCGCGCAAGACATAATATCATTAGATTACGTATATAAAAAGCATTACATTTCACAAAAATACCTGAAACATTTGAGACACTAGAGTTAGGCTACTTCAGGAGTTTCCATAATCTAATGCTATTTATATGTGGGACTAAGGCAGAATAGCACGCAAGACATAATATCATTAGATTACGTATATAAAAAGCATTACATTTCACAAAAATACCTGAAACATTTGAGACACTAGAGTTAGGCTACTTCAGGAGTTTCCATAATCTAATGCTATTTATATGTGGGACTAAGGCAGAATAGCACGCAAGACATAATATCATTAGATTACGTATATAAAAAGCATTACATTTCACAAAAATACCTGAAACATTTGAGACACTAGAGTTAGGCTACTTCAGGAGTTTCCATAATCTAATGCTATTTATATGTGGGACTAAGGCAAAATAGCGCGCAAGACATAATATCATTAGATTACGTATATAAAAAGCATTACATTTCACAAAAATACCTGAAACATTTGAGACACTAGAGTTAGGCTACTTCAGGAGTTTCCATAATCTAATGCTATTTATATGTGGGACTAAGGCAAAATAGCGCGCAAGACATAATATCATTAGATTACGTATATAAAAGCATTACATTTCACAAAAATACCTGAAACATTTGAGACACTAGAGTTAGGCTACTTCAGGAGTTTCCATAATCTAATGCTATTTATATGTGGGACTAAGGCAAAATAGCGCGCAAGACATAATATCATTAGATTACGTATATAAAAAGCATTACATTTCACAAAATACCTGAAACATTTGAGACACTAGAGTTAGGCTACTTCAGGAGTTTCCATAATCTAATGCTATTTATATGTGGGACTAAGGCAAAATAGCGCGCAAGACATAATATCATTAGATTACGTATATAAAAAGCATTACATTTCACAAAAATACCTGAAACATTTGAGACACTAGAGTTAGGCTACTTCAGGAGTTTCCATAATCTAATGCTATTTATATGTGGGACTAAGGCAAAATAGCGCGCAAGACATAATATCATTAGATTACGTATATAAAAAGCATTACATTTCACAAAAATACCTGAAACATTTGAGACACTAGAGTTAGGTTACTTCAGGAGTTTCCATAATCTAATGCTATTTATATGTGGGACTAAGGCAAAATAGCGCGCAAGACATAATATCATTAGATTACGTATATAAAAAGCATTACATTTCACAAAAATACCTGAAACATTTGAGACACTAGAGTTAGGCTACTTCAGGAGTTTCCATAATCTAATGCTATTTATATGTGGGACTAATGCAGAATAGCACGCAAGACATAATATCATTAGATTACGTATATAAAAAGCATTACATTTCACAAAATACCTGAAACATTTGAGACACTAGAGTTAGGCTACTTCAGGAGTTTCCATAATCTAATGCTATTTATATGTGGGACTAAGGCAAAATAGCGCGCAAGACATAATATCATTAGATTACGTATATAAAAAGCATTACATTTCACAAAAATACCTGAAACATTTGAGACACTAGAGTTAGGCTACTTCAGGAGTTTCCATAATCTAATGCTATTTATATGTGGGACTAAGGCAAAATAGCGCGCAAGACATAATATCATTAGATTACGTATATAAAAGCATTACATTTCACAAAAATACCTGAAACATTTGAGACACTAGAGTTAGGCTACTTCAGGAGTTTCCATAATCTAATGCTATTTATATGTGGGACTAAGGCAAAATAGCGCGCAAGACATAATATCATTAGATTACGTATATAAAAAGCATTACATTTCACAAAAATACCTGAAACATTTGAGACACTAGAGTTAGGCTACTTCAGGAGTTTCCATAATCTAATGCTATTTATATGTGGGACTAAGGCAAAATAGCGCGCAAGACATAATATCATTAGATTACGTATATAAAAAGCATTACATTTCACAAAAATACCTGAAACATTTGAGACACTAGAGTTAGGTTACTTCAGGAGTTTCCATAATCTAATGCTATTTATATGTGGGACTAAGGCAAAATAGCGCGCAAGACATAATATCATTAGATTACGTATATAAAAAGCATTACATTTCACAAAAATACCTGAAACATTTGAGACACTAGAGTTAGGCTACTTCAGAAGTTTCCATAATCTAATGCTATTTATATGTGGGTCTAAGGCAAAATAGCGCGCAAGAGATAATATCATTAGATTACGTATAAAATGTATTACAATTCATTATATTTCATGGGAATGCCCAAAATCTTAGAGACACTAGTATTAGGATTAGTGTTAGTGTTGGGCTTAGTGTTAGTGTTAGAGTTAAGGTTAGGGTTAGGTGTTACATAATCTATGCGGTTGCATCAGATTATTGTCCATCCCCTGTATTTCTAAGGGGATGGCCCTTTTCATATCATGGGCGGGACTTTCCATGGAATAGTACAGAAAGCCCGTGAAATACGTGAAGTCACGTGGGACCCGGTTGGGTCCTCAGTTTTCAGTTGGACGTCAGGCAGTGAAGATGTCCTGCCTTAACTGTAACTCACTCTGCATACACGTGCTATGTTAGTCAGATATTTAGTTACATGAAATGTTAAGGAAATAAAAGTTTAAGAAAAATAACACGGTCTTGTGATTAATGAATGTCTTGGTAACAAGACTGATCTAGAAGAAGAAATGAGTTAAGTGCGACCAGCCACCAAGACGCTAGAAGAAGATGCTAGAAGAACTTAAGATGAACAGCAGAAGAATAGAAGAAAGTAAGTAATGAAAAGGGTATGCACCATAGGGGTAGAGTTAGGATTAGGGTTAGAGTTAGTTTTAGGCTAGGGGAAGGTCCATGTAACATTACTGGTGCATGGTAATAATGGCACTAGTGAAAAAATAGTAAAAAATGGCACAACCAAAAAATATATTCACTTTAAGTTAGGGTTGCAGTGGTTCTCAACCAGGGTCTACATGAACACTAGGGTGAGGTCTATGTAATATTACTTGGTGTCCACACAAAAAAAATACCAAATTGAGGGTGCACAGTGATATTTTAGTAGTCAATGAGGATTAAAATAAAATTAAAATAAGATTAAATAAAAAAATTAAAAAATAACTATCTACCAGGAGCCCTCAGCTAGGAAGAACACTCTGGGCAAGCACAGAGAAAAGGCCCCTTCCTGGCACCAAAAAGATTCCTCGACCATTCCAACTATCGTAGAGTAGCTAACACCCCTTCAGCACTCTACCAGATGGACTGGCTCATAGTCATAAAATAGCTTACGATTAAAGTAGATTAACTAGCTGAATAATATTCAGACTGACTTTGCTGCGTTGGCTATACCAAACTGACCCTCCTGTTACAATATTATTAGATCCCTAATCTTATATNGCAGGTCAAGCGCCGTCACTCACTCTCAAGGCCATCAGCTGCACTAATCGCCATTATGTTTCTATACTACCTTATATAAATATAGGGTTCTAATAATTATGTAACAAGAATGGTCGAGGAATCTTTTTGGTGCAGGAAGGGGCCTTTTCTCTGTGCTTGCCCAGAGTGTTCTTCCTGCTGAGGGCTCCTGGTAGATAGTTATTTAAAATTTTTTATCTTATTTAATCTTATTTTAATCCTCATGACTACTAAAATATCACTGTGGACCCTCAATTGGTATTTTTTTTTTGTGTGGACACCAAGTAATATTACAAGACCTCACCCTAGGGTCATGTAGACCCTGGTTGAGAACCACTGCAACCCTAACTTAAAGTGAATATATTTTTGGTTGTGCCATTTTTTACTATTTTTTCACTAGTGCCATTATTACCATGCACCAGTAATGTTACATGGACCTTCCCCTAGCCTAAAACTAACTCTAACCCTAATCCTAACTCTACCCCTATGGTGCATACCCTTTTCATTACTTACTTTCTTCTATTTCTGCTGTTCATCTTAAGTTCTTCTAGCATCTTCTTCTAGCGTCTTGGTGGTTGGTCGCACTTAACTCATTTCTTCTTCTAGATCAGTCTTGTACCAAGACATTCATTAATCACAAGACCGTGTTATTTTTCTTAACTTTTATTTCCTTATAACATTTCATGTAACTAAATATCTGACTAACATAGCATGCGTATGCAGAGTGAGTTACAGTTAAGGCAGGACATCTTCACTGCCTGACGTCCAACTGAAAACTGAGGACCCAACCGGGTCCCACGTGACTTCACGTATTTCACGGGCTTTCTGTACTATTCCATGGAAAGTCCCGCCCATGATATGAAAAGGGCCATCCCTTAGAAATACAGGGGATGGACAATAATCTTATGCAACCGCATAGATTATGTAACACCTAACCCTAACCCTAACTCTAACACTAACCCTAACACTAAGCCAACACTAACACTAATCCTAATACTAGTGTCTCTAAGATTTTGGCCATTCCCATGAAATATAATGAATTGTAATACATTTTATACGTAATCTAATGATATTATCTCTTGCGCGCTATTTTGCCTTAGACCCACATATAAATAGCATTAGATTATGGAAACTCCTGAAGTAGCCTAACTCTAGTGTCTCAAATGTTTCAGGTATTTTTGTGAAATGTAATGCTTTTTATATACGTAATCTAATGATATTATGTCTTGCGTGCTATTTCTGCATTAGTACCTTTAACATTATAAAAAAAGATTTGTAGTTTTGAGAAAAGAAAACAAAGTCAAATTGCTAACGTTAGGGGAGATAACTCTAAAACGCAAAAGCATCATGGGAATTTCAAAAAAAATTCAAACTGTCCCATATTCAAATTACTACCAAGGAGTTACATTTGTAATTTTAAAATTAATTTTAAAAATTAAAATGTAAAAAACTTGGTAATAATTTGAAGGTGTGAAACTTTTTTTGAAATTCCCATGATGCTTTTGCGTTTTAGAGTTATCTCCCCTACGTTAGCAATTGGACTTTGTTTTCTTTTCTTCAAACACTACAAATCTTTTTTATAATGTTAAAGGTAATAATGCAGAATAGCACGCAAAGACTAATATCATTAGATTACCGTATATAAAAAAGCATTAATTTCACAAAAAATACGCTTGAACATTTGAGGGGACACTAGAGTTAGGCTACTTCAGGGTTTCATAATCTAATGCTATTTATATGTGGGTCTAGCAAATAGCGCGCAAAGATATTCATTAGATTTACGTATTAAATATGTATTACAAAAATTCATTTATTTTCATGGAATGCCAAAAATCTTAGAGACACTAGTATTAGGATTAGTGTTAGTGTTGGCTTAGTGTTAGGGTTTAGTGTTTAGAGTTAGGGTTAGGTTAGGTGTTACATAATCTATGCGGGTTGCATAGATTATTGTTCAATCCCCTGTATTTCTAAGGGGATGGGCCCTTTTCATACATGGGCGCGGACTTTCCATGGAATAGATACAGAAGCCCGTTGAAATACGTTGAAAGTACGTGGGACCGGTTGGGGTTCCTCAGTTGTCAGTTGGACGTCAGGCAGCTGAAGATGTCCTGCCTTACTGTAACTCGACTGCATACGCATGCTATGTTGCAGATATTTAGTTACATGAAATGTTTAGTTAAGGAAATAAAAAGTTAAGAAAAATAACACGGCTTGTGATTAAATTGAATCTTGGTAAACAAGACTGATCTAGAAGAAGAAATGAGTTAAGTGCGGGACCAACACCAAGACGCTAGAAGAAGATGCTAGGAAGAGACTTAAGATGAACAGCAGAGATAGAAGAAAGTAGAGTAAGAAAAGGGTATGCACCATAGGGGATTAGAGTTAGATTAGGTTAGAGTTAGTTTAGGCTAGGGGAAAGGGATCCATGTATACATTACTGGTGGCATGGTAATAATGGCACTTAGTGAAAAAAAAAAAAAAAACAAAAATAGTAAAAAGGCACAACCAAAAAATATATTCACTTTAAGTTAGGGTTGCAGTGGTTCTCAACCAGGGTCTACATGGACCCTAGGGTGAGGTCTTTGTAATATTACTTGGTGTCCACACAAAAAAAAATACCAAATTGAGGGTCCACAGTGATATTTTAGTAGTCGATGAGGATTAAAATAAGATTAAATAAAAAAATTTTAAAATAACTATCTACCAGGAGCCCTCAGCCAGGAAGAACACTCTGGGCAAGCACAGAGAAAAGGCCCCTTCCTGGCACCAAAAAGATTCCTCGACCATTCTGTTACATAATTATTAGAACCCTAATATTTATATAAGGTAGTATAGAAACATAATGGCGATTAGTGCAGCTGATGGCCTTGAGAGTGAGTGACGGCGCTTGACCTCACTCTCATCTTGCCTTCCGGGAATAAATCGTGAGAACCGGAAGGCATAGAAGACCCTGTCTTCCGGTTTAAGGATAGTAAATAAGTCTCAGTCAGTTAGCAGGTAGGGGCCGAGCCCAATAGGATATGAGTCGATCTGCGCAGATGTCTGGTGGGGATTTAACAATAAAATAAGATCAAAAGTAAATCGAAGTCTTGTGTTTATTATCTAAAAACTAACAATGACACAGGGCTTCTGATAACGAGAAATCCCTAACAGAAAACCAGACCTGAAGTCCCCAAGAAAGTCCAGATCTTAGAAGATGCTAGACCAAGTCAAGATAGATGATAGAAATACCAAAGACGATCAGAACAGCAAAGCCGGCCAGAAGAAAATTCGACCAGAAGTAAGAAGTAAGAATGGGTATGCAACAATTCCAACTGTTGTAGAGTAGCTAACACCCCTTCAGCACTCTACCAGATGGACTGGCTCATAGTCATAAAATAGCCTACAATTAAAGTAGATTAACTAGCTGAATAATATTCAGACTGACTTTGCTGCATTGGCTATACCAAACTGACCCTCCTCTATTTAGTGTTTTCCTTGTTAATTATTTGTACTTATTTGTTCTGTCTTTGTATGTATCTGTTTAGCACCAGATGCTGGAGCTTAATAAATTTGTTAAGCACACCATTCATCTGTGTATCTTTCCACCTCACGATACAACACCAACGCGGATGGTTACTGTGGACAGAAGCTATGACTGGCAAAGGAAGGAATTTCTTCTCCAAGAAATAGCTATGAACCTAGAAATAAAGTCTGAACCTTAAAAGTATCTTTTGTCTTTGTCTCTTCCTTTCCCCTCCTTTAATTCCTTTTCTGCTCGACAACCAACAGAAGGAAGAACCACATATAATGGGGTTTAAGATAAACTAGCAACACCAACAGCAACATCCCACCAAATAACCCTAATCATATATGATTGGCACAGGAAGAAATTTCGGTAATTTATGAGGAAGTGCACCCCGGTCTCCTGCCTCATGAATTGCTACCCGGTGACTATTAAAATAACGACCCCAGCTACGGTGTTACTTGAAAGAAAACAACCAACTTAGGGTGTTAAATGTATTGGGGGGGGGGCTTCTCGTTTTTGTCATAAATATTATTTATTTATCGTAATTTGTCGTAATTCTTGTTTATTTATAGAAATTTGTTGTAATTCTTGTTTAGATATGAAGATGGATAGTTTGGAATAGACTGAGATAGATAGATAAACAAACAAAATGATATAGATAGATATGAACAAATGGAGATAAATAGATAGATAGATAGATAGATATTTTCGACAAGTAAATGTATTTGGGGGGGGGTTGCTTCTTTTTTGTCGTAATTCTTGTTTATTTAAACTAAAAACAAGACATTAAACAAACATGAATAAAAGAAATTACGATAAATAAACAAGAATTTATGACAAATTTCTATAAATAAATAAGAATTACAACACATTACGATAAATAAATAAGAATTACAACAAAAAAGAGAAGCCTCCCCCCTAAAATAAATTTAACGCCCTAAGTTGGTGGTTTTCTTTCAAGTAACACCGTAGCTGAGGTTATTATTTTAATAGTCACCGGGTAGCAATTTATGAGGCAGGAGACCGGGACGCACTTCCTCATAAATTACCGAAATTTCCTCTCCAAGAAATAGCTATGAACCTAGAAATAAAATCTGAACCATAAAAGTATCTCTTGTCTTTGTCTCTTCTTTTCCCTTCCTTAATTCCTTTTCTGCTCGACAACCAACAGAAGGAAGAACCACATATAATGGGGTTTAAGAAAAGAAACTAGCAACATTTTTTTTGGGGGGTGAAATGGCTGCAATAGTAGCCCCCCACCTCGGGGTATGTTTGGGCCTTGGCACCTTTATTTTTTGAAATTCCCGGAGTGAGTTTTTGGAGGCCTCTGATTGGTCGGAGGTGACATCTTTTGTAAGGGACGAGGAGGTCCCAGGCTGAGCTCCCTTTTCTTTGGATACTATTACGACTGGCACTCTGTGAACAGAGGTGAGAGAACAGGTCTCTCTTGGGCTGAAGCCCTCCCCTCCTTCTATGGTTGTCCGCTGTGAAGAGCGAAGGATCTTCTTCTTCAAAAGAAAGGACTAGGGTTCGTGAACGAATCCAAGGTTGAGAGATACGTGAACGTATCAACGTTGAGACCACTGGGTCTTGAATTTGTGGAAAACCAAAGGAACATTGAAGGAAAAGAAGGAAGAAGAACATAGAGGAGAGAAGGAAGGAAGAAGAACATAGAGGGAGAGAAGGAAGGAAGAAGAACATAGAGGGAGAGAAGGAAGGAAGAAGAACATGAGGGAGAGAAGGAAGGAAGAAGAACATAGAGGGAGAGAAGGAAGAAGAACATAGAGGGAGAGAAGGAAGGAAGAAGAAAACGAGAGAAGGTAACTGTTGTACCGGCCGTTCCTACAGTGGAGAACATGCACCGGTTCTCACTATAAATAGTGAGACACCGAGTGAAAAGGTAGCACTGTTCCCGTTAACGACAAGCTAGTCGTACATGTACCATTAATTGTAAATACACTTGTCTTATTTTACCCCATCTCGACTTGACTTCTTTTTACTGTTGGGACTAACATCACAACAGTTTGGCGACGAGGATGAGATCCAAACTGTTGTGATGTTAGTCCCAACAGTAAAAAGAAGTCAAGTCGAGATGGGGTAAAATAAGACAAGTGTATTTACAATCAATGGTACATGTACGACTAGCTTGTCGTTAACGGGAACAGTCCTCCCTTTCCACTCGGTGTCTCACTATTTATAGTGAGAACCGGTGCATGTTCTCCACTGTGGGAACGGCCGGTACAACAGAAACAAACTCAGAATTCTCTGTCATCAACAGACCAAAATAAGGGCCCACAAAAAACAAAAGGGTATTACGAACTTTAGCCTCCCGGCAAGAAGGATCTTCTTCTTCAAAAGAAAGGACTAGGGTTCGTGAACGAATCCAAGGTTGAGAGATACGTGAACGTATCAACGTTGAGACCACTGGGTCTTGAATTTGTGGAAAACCAAAGGAACATTGAAGGAAAGAAGAAAGGAAGAAGAACATAGAGGGAGAGAAGGAAGGAAGAAAAACATAGAGGGAGAGAAGGAAGGAAGAAGAACATAGAGGGAGAGAAGGAAGGAAGAAGAACATAGAGGGAGAGAAGGAAGGAAGAGATAAACGAGAGAAGGTAACAAACTCAGAATTCTCTGTCATCAACAGACCAAAATAAGGGCCCACAAAAAACAAAAGGGTATTATGAACTTTAGCCTCCCGGCAAGTAATTTCAAGTGTAATTTTTGTATGTGATTTGAAATGTTTTAGTATAGTTTTTTATATGTTTTTAAATGTTTTTTCATTGTAATTTTTGAATGTGATTTGAAATGTTTTAGTATAGTTTGTTTTATATGTTTTTAAATGTTTTTCATTGTAATTTTTGAATGTGATTTAAATGTTTAGTATAGTTTTTTATATGTTTTTAAATGTTTTTTCATTGTAATTTTTGATGTGATTTGAAATGTTTTAGTATAGTTTGTTTTATATGTTTTTAAATGTTTTTTCATTGTAATTTTTGAATGTGATTTGAAATGTTTTAGTATAGTTTGTTTTATATGTTTTTAAATGTTTTTTCATTGTAATTTTTGAATGTGATTTGAAATGTTTTAGTATAGTTTGTTTTATATGTTTTTAAATGTTTTTTCATTGTAATTTTTGAATGTGATTTGAAATGTTTTAGTATAGTTTGTTTTATATGTTTTTAAATGTTTTTTCATTGTAATTTTTGAATGTGATTTGAAATGTTTTAGTATAGTTTGTTTTATATGTTTTTAATGTTTTTTCATTGTAATTTTGAATGTGATTTGTTTTAGTATTTTGTTTTATATGTTTTAAATGTTTTTTCATTGTAATTTTGAATGTGATTGAAATGTTTTAGTATAGTTTGTTTATATGTTTTTAAATGTTTTTCATTGTAATTTTTGAATGTGATTTGAAATGTTTTAGTATAGTTTGTTTTATATGTTTTTAAATGTTTTTTCATTGTAATTTTTGAATGTGATTTGAAATGTTTTAGTATAGTTTTGTTTTATATGTTTTTAAATGTTTTTCATTGTAATTTTTGAATGTGATTTGAAATGTTTTAGTATAGTTTGTTTTATATGTTTTTAAATGTTTTTTCATTGTAATTTTTGAATGTGATTTGAAATGTTTTAGTATAGTTGTTTTATATGTTTTTAAATGTTTTTTCATTGTAATTTTTGAATGTGATTTGAAATGTTTTAGTATAGTTTGTTTTATATGTTTTTAAATGTTTTTTCATTGTAATTTTTGAATGTGATTTGAAATGTTTTAGTATAGTTTGTTTTATATGTTTTTAAATGTTTTTTCATTGTAATTTTTTGAATGTGATTTGAAATGTTTTAGTATAGTTTGTTTTATATGTTTTTAAATGTTTTTTCATTGTAATTTTTGAATGTGATTTGAATGTTTTAGTATAGTTTGTTTTTATGTTTTTAATTTTTTTCATTGTAATTTTGAATGTGATTTGAAATGTTTTAGTATAGTTTGTTTTATATGTTTTTAAATGTTTTTTCATTGTAATTTTTGAATGTGATTTGAAATGTTTTAGTATAGTTTGTTTTATATGTTTTAAATGTTTTTTCATTGTAATTTTTGAATGTGATTTGAAATGTTTTAGTATAGTTTGTTTTATATGTTTTTAAATGTTTTTTCATTGTAATTTTTGAATGTGATTTGAAATGTTTTAGTATAGTTTGTTTTATATGTTTTTAAATGTTTTTTCATTGTAATTTTTGAATGTGATTTGAAATGTTTTAGTATAGTTTGTTTTATATGTTTTTAAATGTTTTTTCATTGTAATTTTTGAATGTGATTTGAAATGTTTTAGTATAGTTTGTTTTATATGTTTTTAAATGTTTTTTCATTGTAATTTTGAATGTGATTTGAAATGTTTTAGTATAGTTTGTTTTATATGTTTTTTAAATGTTTTTTCATTGTAATTTTTGAATGTGATTTGAAATGTTTTAGTATAGTTTGTTTTATATGTTTTTAATGTTTTTTCATTGTAATTTTTGAATGTGATTTGAAATGTTTTAGTATAGTTTGTTTTATATGTTTTTAAATGTTTTTTCATTGTAATTTTGAATGTGATTTGAAATGTTTTAGTATAGTTTGTTTTATATGTTTTTAAATGTTTTTTCATTGTAATTTTTGAATGTGATTTGAAATGTTTTAGTATAGTTTGTTTTATATGTTTTTAAATGTTTTTTCATTGTAATTTTAAATGTGATTTGAAATGTTTTAGTATAGTTGTTTTATATGTTTTAAATGTTTTTCATTGTAATTTTTGAATGTGATTTGAAATGTTTTAGTATAGTTTGTTATATGTTTTTAAATGTTTTTTCATTGTAATTTTTGAATGTGATTTGAAATGTTTTAGTATAGTTTGTTTTATATGTTTTTAAATGTTTTTTCATTGTAATTTTTGAATGTGATTTGAAATGTTTTAGTATAGTTTGTTTTATATGTTTTTAAATGTTTTTTCATTGTAATTTTTGAATGTGATTTGAAATGTTTTAGTATAGTTTGTTTTATATGTTTTTAAATGTTTTTTCATTGTAATTTTGAATGTGATTTGAAATGTTTTGTATAGTTTGTTTTATATGTTTTTTAAATGTTTTTTCAATAAATACTACACGGGGAAATTTGTGCAACCATCAGCAGACAGTAGCTTAGTAGTAATTTTAAATAAATATAGTTTAATTTAATTGTAAGAGTTCAGACTTTT
Source organism: Doryteuthis pealeii (assembly GCA_023376005.1). NCBI lineage: Eukaryota > Metazoa > Mollusca > Cephalopoda > Myopsida > Loliginidae > Doryteuthis > Doryteuthis pealeii. The sequence continues at coordinate 16,038,264 of CM042181.1, read as the reverse complement.
GTCAATTCCTTCCTTTTTCCTCTGTATATTATTTACACTTTTGTTTTTTTTTTTATTTTGTTACTGGCGTCAGATTTTGCAGACCAACCAAAATTTTCGACAATACCTATGAACCTAGAAATAAAGTCTTAAACTCAAAAAGTACCTTTGTCATTGTCTCTCTTAAGATTATTATGGCCATTTTGATCCGTTTTGAGTGGAATCCTATTATCCTTGTGTTTGTGGGGATTAAAAAAATACGAAAAGAAAAAGAAAATAGAATAAAAAAACAACAAAACTCCCATGGGGCTTTGACCGGAAGAACCCCCTTTGCAACCCCTTTGCACATGTCCGACAAAAAGGACTGACTCCCTACCCCCAAAAGGATACCTTGCACATTTGAATCTAGGCCGCAACTGAGTGTGGTCGCTGCTGCTAGCCAGGGGGCATGTTCCATCGCTACAGCCGACTATGCCCTGTTCAATAAAGCCTAAGTCGTAAAACTACCTCTTGCCTTTGTCTCTTTCCTTTCTTTTGCCTTTTCGTTCCGTAAGTTCCATTTCAGCATACCAGCCCACAAGAACAAAGAACCAAGCTTTTATTCGGGACAAGATACCAGTACAAACAAATGTAACTTAGCCCCATATGTTAAGCAGAATCCTTATGTCCTTCAGTGTTTAAACAGAATTCTTTGTATCCTTTAATGTTAGGTAGAATCTTTGTATCTGTAATGGTTAATAAAATGGCGGTTGCCAATTGTTCGAGAAAGCGGGGAGAGTAAATATTCTAAAAATGTAATAACGAAACTGACACACACTGGAATTCAAAATTGAGTGCCAAAATAAGAAGCAGGAATACTAGGAAGGAGGAGAATTCAGTTAAAGCGATGACAGACAAGTAATCGTCACGCAAAACAAGTTAGCTCCATAATCGGGAAGTGAAATAAGACAAATATGAACTTTTAAAACAAGAGCAAATGAAAAGGACTTTGCCCAGTATCATGTACTAAATTTTGTAACTTTACTTTAATACAAGTTGTGTATTTTAATCTGACTTCGTTGTTTTTCCTGCATGTTGATAAATATTTTCTGATTGTGAGATGTGCACTGTGCACATACCAGTTACCGCCAAAAAATACAAGGAACCAACAGAGGTAACTATCCAACATAAAATAAAATATAGAACACCAACACTATACCTCTCCACACACATATGCACACACACGCACACATACATGCATATGACTACTGTAAACTGTTCATGTTCCTGACACTAATACATTATTCTGTGTACTTGACACTTTGATGAGTTGTGGTGCACCTGAGCACTGTACACATACATGTATATTATTACTGTATGCTATTCATTTTCCTGACACTAATACATTATTCTGTGTACTAAACATGAGACTTTGTTGAGTTGTGGTGCACCTAAGCACTGTACACATACATGTATATTATTACTGTAAACTGTTCATGTTCCTGACACTAATACATTATTCTATATACTTGACATGAGACTTTGATGAGTTGTGATACACCTGAGCACTGTACACATACATGTATATTATTACTGTATGCTATTCATTTTCCTGACACTAATACATTATTCTGTGTACTAGACATGAGACTTTGATGAGTTGTGATACACCTGAGCACTGTACACATACATGTATATTATTACTGTAAACTGTTCATGTTCATGACACTAATACATTATTCTATGTACTTGACATGAGACTTTGATGAGTTGTGGTACACCTGAGTACTGTACACATACATGTATATTATTACTGCACACTGTTCATGTTCTTGACACTACTACATTATTCTGTGTACTTGACATGAGACTTTGATGAGTTGTGGTACACCTGAGCACTGTACACATACATGTATATTATTACTGTAAACTGTTCATGTTCCTGACACTAATACATTATTCTGTGTACTTGACACTTTGATGAGTTGTGGTGCACCTGAGCACTGTACACATACATGTATATTATTACTGTAAACTGTTCATGTTCCTGACACTAATACATTATTCTGTGTACTTGACACTTTGATGAGTTGTGGTGCACCTGAGCACTGTACACATACATGTATATTATTACTGTACACTGTTCATGTTCTTGACACTACTACATTATTCTGTGTACTTGACATGAGACTTTGATGAGTTGTGGTACACCTGAGCACTGTACACATACATGTATATTATTACTGTAAACTGTTCATGTTCCTGACACTAATACATTATTCTGTGTACTTGACACTTTGATGAGTTGTGGTGCACCTGAGCACTGTACACATACATGTATATTATTACTGTAAACTGTTCATGTTCCTGACACTAATACATTATTCTGTGTACTTGACACTTTGATGAGTTGTGGTGCACCTGAGCACTGTACACATACATGTATATTATTACTGTACACTGTTCATGTTCTTGACACTACTACATTATTCTGTGTACTTGACATGAGACTTTGATGAGTTGTGGTACACCTGAGCACTGTACACATACATGTATATTATTACTGTAAACTGTTCATGTTCCTGACACTAATACATTATTCTGTGTACTTGACACTTTGATGAGTTGTGGTACACCTGAGCACTGTACACATACATGTATATTATTTTAACTTTTACTTTCTCTTATTTCTTCTTCCTCTCTTTCTATAGCAGTCTGCCCACAGTTTTATTTCCACTATCAAACTCCGGTGGACCTTAATAATCACGTTACACCTGGTCAATCAGTTTGCATCTGGAGCCCAGGCTGTACACAGGAAGTGTGTGTATGTCAAGCTTGGGAATGGAAACAAAAACAGGATATGGCATTAAACTGACCTTTGGCACCTAGAGATGCAGGTGTACATTAGACACTGTGTAGGCACAGAAAATTTGTAGGCGTAGCCCATAACCAATGAAAACATGCTGCATGGGCGTGGAGGTGTGTCTACAGAAAAACTGCGTAGTATATGATCAGAGATGTGACCCTGTGAATTGAACAATAATAAAAAGCCCATGGAAATCTGGGTTGGGTAGACTGAGCTCAGGTTCGAGATCGCTTGCAGAGAACTTCTGAAGGCTCCGTTGTATGTGCAACCCCTGCTGACAACTCTCAGACTACACACAACCGAGGAATAAAGATATGATTTTATATTTTTATAAATACAAGTGTTCCATGTTCCTTGTCGGATCCAGTATATAACTCTAGTTAGGGTTAGGGTGAGGCTACTTCTGGAGTTTCCGTTATTTCATTCTAACGATATTATCTCTTGTGTGCTATTCTGCATTTGGACACATCAGGGGTAACCATAGTAAAATAAAAATCAGAAATGTCCTTAAATAATGTCTAACTCTAAGGAGATTCTGATATGCTTGATCCCAAGCCATATTGTAGTGAGGGGAAATGAAAGAGCTGACTCTGCAGCTAAATCGGCTCTAGATTTGATCACCAATAGAACAAGAATTATTGATGGCTTCATTAGTTCATCACCATAAAAAGTAAAATAAAAATCAGAAACGTCCTTAGTGATGAAAGAATTGACTCTGCAGCTAAATCGGCTCTAGATTTGATCACCGATAGAACAAGAATTATTGATGGCTTCATTAGTTCATCACCATAAAAAGTAAAATAAAAATCAGAAACGTCCTTAAATAATGTCGGACTAGTGAGGGGGAATGAAAGAAGACTCTGCAGCTAAATCGGCTCTAGATTTGATCACCGATAGAACAAGAATTATTGATGGCTTCATTAGTTCATCACCATAAAAAGTAAAATAAAAATCAGAAACGTCCTTAAATAATGTCGGACTAGTGAGGGGGAATGAAAGAACTGACTCTGCAGCTAAATCGGCTCTAGATTTGATCACCGATAGAACAAGAATTATTGATGGCTTCATTAGTTCATCACCATAAAAAGTAAAATAAAAATCAGAAACGTCCTTAAATAATGTCGGACTAGTGAGGGGGAATGAAAGAGCTGACTCTGCAGCTAAATCGGCTCTAGATTTGATCACCGACAAGTTCAAGATTCCATATACTAACTTGAAACCTAAAATTAATATATTCCTTCATACAAAATGACAACAATGCTGGAATAACAACATCCACAATAAACTCTTCCTAATCAATCCCACTCTGGGAGACTGGACACCAGCCTTATGAAAGTCTAGAAAGGAACAAGTTATTGTGTCCTGATTGCGCATTGGTTACACAAGACTAATGCACTCCTATATACTCAAACAAGAACAACAACCATAGTGTGAAACATATCAAACACCTTTGACTGTCAAACTCTTATTCATGGAATGCAGATTTTTTGCTTGCATCAGAAACCGTTATTTTGATGCAAACAATATGAAAGATCTATTTGAAAATGTGAACATGGAGGACATTTTGTCCTTTTTGAAGGAAATAAAATTATACCGTAGAATATTGACATGAACTGTGGCGAGAGAAACCACGAACGTAGTAGTTCGAAGCGTGCACGACTGTGTTTGGCATGCAGAATGAGATCAGAGGCGAGTGGGGAGATTGAACTCGCATTCTCCTGATCGTGAGTCGTGGCCTGACACATGGGAATCGCTAAACTATCCAGAGTGGCCCGGATGGGAAGGATTGACGCGTGCTGATTAGTGTCGCACGTGCTGCATGGGCAGGTCAGAGTAAGGCGCCCAGATGAACACTGTAATTGTGTATTTATTTCCTAGCCCTCACAAACCGAGAAAAAAGCTCGCAGTAGCATTTTGGCTGTGATGACGAGTGGACGATAGACAAGATATTTTGATAGTGTTGGTGAGAAGAGTGCAGCATTGCTGGGAGAGTAAAAGCGTCGGACTTAACTGTGCCCCCCCCCCGAGAACATTCTTATTAGAATTCTAATTAATACCATGCAACACGATCCCCAATGATGCTAACACATTGTTGAAACCAATTACTTCGAAAGCGTAAATATAGATATACAACACATATTACTTCCTAACCTCTAGGCATGACATAACCCCAGACGGATTGATATGCCGTTAAAATCAATCAATCAACCAACAATAAATTAAAAGAAAAAAATGGTTGGAAACCATTGCACTTCATCTTAAAAAAAAAAAACACTATGGCGGATAGTGTAACTTTCGTTGCCATAGTAATCATGTGATCTCCAGCGAACGAATCAAAAGCTGCCACGTCACAACGTTTGTCCCGCCCTGTCTTCTGCGTTCGGTCATTGAGTTAGTGTTCGAAGATGGCGGAGCACGAGAATTTACCGCGGGAAACTGGTGACCAAGAGGAGAACATAACGATGGTGGATTTTCTGGCCGAGGAGGAGAAACTTGAAGCTGACGCCAAAGCAGTTTTGGGAGGGAGTGATGCCAAAAACTGTACCTATCCTAAGGTAATGGAAGACATGCAATAAAACAGTTAAATGTTATATATCCCTTTTTCCCCCCACTTTTTTTCTCACTATCTTCAAGAAAGTAGTAACCATTAAGTGTCGTAAAATTACTCAAAATAAATGTCTGTTTTGAATATTGTACGATATTTCTTTTATTTACTTTTGTTAGTATATGAATTATTTAATTGTATACGTTTTTTTAATAGACGTATATTTCTATTTAAGTTATATTATTAGTAAATACTGGATACGTAAATAAATTCGTTTTTTGTTTAAGATGTCATGACATAATTTTCCTTAAATCATAAAAAACAAAAGTGCCAATATTTATGTTGTTTTTTTTTTTAATTATTAAACTTTTGAAATTTATCAAGTGTTTTTTCTTTTATTTTTTTTAAATATTTTAAAATGCACGGATACGTAAATCTTTCTTTTTTTTATGTTATGACAATTTTCTTTAAATTATAAGTGAATTAAATTTAAAAACAAAAACATTGTCACTTGCTTGTATTTTTTTCTTTTTTAAATTATTAAGCTCTTAAAATTCATTAAGCTTTTTTCTTTTTTTTTTTTTTAAATATTTTTAAATTACCGGATACGTAAATAAAATCGTTTTTTTTTTGTTTTTGTTTAAGATGTCATGACATAATTTTCTTTAAATCGGAAAATAATTTAAAAACAAAAATATATCAATATTTTGTTCTTTAAATTATTAAACTTTTGAAATTTACCAACTGTTTTTTAAATAATGTTTTCGATATTTTAAAATGCACGGATACGTAAATAAAATCGTTTTTTGGGGTTTTTTATTATGACATAATTTTCTTTAAATCATAAGTAAATTTAAAAACAAAAACATTGTCATTTGTTTGTATTTTTGCTTTTTTTAATTATTAAGCTTTTAAAATTTATCAAGTTTTTTAATTTTATTTTTAATATTTTAAAATTGCTGGATACGTAAATGATTTTTTTTTTTTTGTTTAAGATGTCATGACATAATTTTTAAATCAGAAAATAATTTTTTTTTTAAAACAACTATTTTGTGTATATATAAAAAAAAAAGCTTTTAAAATTCATAAAGTATTTTCTTATTAATTCTTAATGTTTTAAAATTTAATAAATAAATACGTAAAATAATTTTTTTTGGTTTGTTTTTTGTTTAAGATGTCTTGACATAATTTTCTTAAATCAAAAGTTAATTTAAAAACATTTTCTTATTAAAAAAAAAAAAAAAAAAAAATAAAAATTAAGCTTTTAAAATTTATCCTTTTTTTTTTATTTGTTCATTTTATTTTTTTAGATATTTTAAATTTTCGATTTGTAAACAAGATTAAATTTAAAATAGGTTAAACCGTTTTTATTCTGTCTGGGCCCACAAGAAATGATTGAATAAATTTTTTATTTAATTAAATAAAAAATAAAAAATTAAATAGATTACAAATGTAAAAAAATAAATAACATTTTTTTGACGAATGCAAAATAAAGAGAAAGATATATTTTTTATTATTTATTACATGAATATTTTTTTAATTATTTTTGTGTTTAAATGTTTCGTCATAATTGACCGTTATGGCTTAACATTTATTATAACTTTAAACATTTTTTTGATTTTAAGACAATGTTTTAATATTGAAGTTAAGTAAATAAAACATTTTTTTTTATTTAATATAATACGCATGAATTCTACAATAAAACAACACTGAAATAAATGTATTTATTTATTTTATATTATTTTTAGATGAGTTTTTTTTTTTTTTTTTTTTTTTTATAACATATTTAAACGTCTCGTAACAAAACTTTTTTTTTTTAAATATTACTTTAACCATTTTAAATAAAAAGGTTTTAAAAACTTAATTGAATCACAAATATATATTTTATATTTATATTTATTATTGTGATTCGGTCATAATTGACCGTTATTGCTTATTTAATTACTTATCATAACTTAAGATATTTTTTTGTTTTTATTTAACGACAAAAATGTCTTAATATTCAAGTAAGGCAAATAAAACATTTTTTTACATATATGTAAATTCTGAAATTGATAAATATATTCTATCTATTTATTTATTTATTTATTTTAAATAAGTTTTTATGAACATATTCAAACGTCTTATATCAAAACAAAACTTTTTTTTTACCTTTTTAATACTATTTGTTATTTTGACAATTCTAAACGTTTTTAAAAATTATTTGAATAAAAAAAAATATATTAGAATTTTAAAAATGAAAACCCCAACTCGAATGTTTTAATTCACAGATTAAAACCGAAGATTATTATTATTTTGCATTTAATTTTAATGAATTAAAAAGAAAGATGCTATCTGTTTTTTTATTACTATATTCATTAGGAACCTCCAATCGCCTGTGTAACAAATCCCCCCCCCCTATATTTAACACAATGAAACTTGAATGAAGGTTAATATTATCTTAAATTCTTTGTCCATTCTAAAGAAGGAACCTTAAAAAAACTGATTTTAAAATTTTTTTTTAATTAAAAAATTCAGCTTACGGAAATAATGAAAATTATGAATGAAAACAATGTTTACATTTTTGCGCCGTTAAATCAATTGAAATTTAACGTAGCCGAAAACAAGTTACGACTAGAGGCTTTTTTTTATAAAAATTATATGAAAAATCAACTAACAGTCGAATTTTTACGAAAATTTCGGTAATTATTTACCTGTTGATATTTTGCTAAAAAATGTTCATCTTTGAAATATTCATTTATTATTAATGAGGAACTCTTTAATTTTGCAACAAGTTTTTTTTTTTTTTTTTTTTTTTTTTTTTTTTTTTTGTAAACGTCAAATGAAAAGGCGGGTTTAATAGTGAAAGTAGAATGTTTTGTTTGAAAAAAAATGTTGTTTTCTTTTAAAATCAAATAAGTTTTACTTTTAAACTTAGAAGAAAAAAAACAACTCCGTTATTTTAAATAGAGAAAATGTGACAATTATTACCTCTCCCGTTTTAAAATATTCGTCACTTGACACTTGTAGTAAAATAAACAAACATTGTTCTTAGTGTTGGTTTAGGAAAAATGTCGTCGGCATGTAAAATTATTTTTTTTTTTTTTTTTTTTTTGTTTTGTTTTTTTTTAATTAAATCTAACAGCCAAAAGCAAACCTTACATTTTTTCCTCAATTGCAAATATTCGATAAATTTTATATTTATTTGAAGGAATAACCAGATGGTACTAAAGTTTAAAAAAAAAAAAAAAAAAAAAAAAGCTGTTAGCTCAACAGGACAGTATTTGACAAAATTCCAGGTTCTAAAGGGTGCAAGAAATTAACATTCAACCATTATATATATTTTGAATTTAGATAATCGACCATGAAAATATTTTAATTCAACATTTTTTACCTCCACCTACTTTCTGCTCTGTTGGCTGGGGAGTTAGAATGCACCTCTGCAGAGGGGGTAAGACTCCCTTAATGGGGCCACTTGTTGGCCGTGGGTTCGACCCGTGAGGCTTAAGGATAAAACCCAGTGGATGAGCAGTTCATTACTTGCAATACTCCACTTTGGCCCTTTCTTTGGCTAGACGGGCGGTTGGAGAGGGCCCCCTCTGATCAATCGGCTGGTCATGTCAATATGATTTTCCCAACCCTATTGCCCTTATGGCAAGCCCCAACCCCTTTTTATCATATGGGTGCTAGAAGGCGATGACTGAGGGTCTACATGTCCTGGGAATGATGTTAAACTCTATCTGATTGTGAGGTTCCAGTTTTGGAGGTTTGGGGAATGTGAGCACCCCTTCATCACCATTGCTCCCTGGTCCATTCTGACCCGGAGTGGTAGTACCTGTTAGGGTTAGTTTTAGGGCCAGTGTTAGTGTAAAACCCGCCGAGGGCACCTGTAGGCACCTTTGCTGCACATCTTACTGCATTTCCTGCAACTTCTAGTTTTTCTAACTTTACTGGCCATGATCGTCTTGTGATCATCTGCTTACTTGACCCTGGCTTAGGACTTCCACTTGTGTACGTAATACAGCCTCAGGGCCCCGTCTAAGAGGTTCACAATCAACAACAAAGAGAGAATAAATACAAGACAGACAAAATCAGGTGAACACCAAAAATGGTCAGAGAGGTACACAACTCGCATTCATTCTTCATTCCCATCTGCTACTATGGGTTAAATAGAAAAATATATTTATAAAAAAAAATTGTATATACATTAAGAATTGATTTATTTAAAAACTTAATCAGCATTAAATGACCCACCGAGGTTGATATGCCATAAAACAAAACCAAATCAATCCACCTACCTTTATTTTTTTATATTTTTTTTTTCTTTTTTTTTTTTTTCTTTTTTCTTTTTTCTTTTTTCTACTTTTCTTTTTCTTTAATATTTTTTCCTCCCTTTTTTTTTTTTTTTTTTTCTGTTTTCTTTTTTTCTTTTCTTTCTTTTTTTCTTTTCTTTTTCTTTAATATTTTTTTCTTTTTTCTTTTTTTTTTCTTTTTTTTTTTTCTTTTTTTCTTTTTCCTTTTTTTTTCTTTTTCTCCTTTTTTTTTTTTTTTCTTTTTTTTCTTTTCTTTAATATTTTTTCCTCCCTTTTTTTTTTTTTCCTCTATTTGTTTTTCATGCAGTTTAATTTCTTTTTGATGTTTTGTATTATCCAGGGTTACCTTTCTCGCCAAGCTTTGTATGCTTGTTCTACATGCACTCCAGATTCCGAAAAACCAGCTGGGGTCTGCCTTGCTTGCAGCTATGAATGTCATGAAGGTCATGACCTCTTTGAACTTTATACAAAAAGGTAAAGGACTTTTTAAAAATATTTTCTAAGATTATTCTATCATTCAATTTTTTAATTTTTTGTGTGACCTCGAGGAGTGCCAGGATCTTGTTGGAGTACAACTTCCCTTTTTGTAAAAAGGACCATATTACCTCTAGGCACCCCTTTTTGATCTCGATTAAGAAAGGACATTTTTCATTTACACAGTCAATACCCGGTTGTCAGGGGTTAGTTTTATAATTTAAAAAAAAAAAAAAATCTAAAATTCATCTGTTAATTCTTAACATCCTGTTGAGAATTTTCTAAGTCCAGAGCCCCATTCCTATAAGGATCTATCAAAAATGCTAAAAATGGCCTTTTCATATAAATTTACCTGTTATTTCTCTTAAAATAAAGACTTCTAAATATGTTTAATATTACATTTAAACAAAGTCTATCATTTGGAGCAGATTAGGAAAACGAATGTGATTTCTAGCAGGGTGGATTGAGGTGGTATAGGACGTTAAGAGTTAAAACAACCAGATATTGACGGTGTAAATGAAAAACATGTCCTTTCTTAATTGAGATAAAAAAAGGGGGTTCCTAAAGATCATATGGTCCGTTAAAAAAACAAAAAAAACTGTAGTTACGGTGATGCTGATATCTTGGTTATTTCCTATAATTCCAACATAAACAAAGGGGAACCACTCTTGTCTGATGAATTATTTATTTTCCCTTTAAACTAACCCTTTCTTTATGCCTAACGTAAATTTTTGACCGACTCATAAAATGTCATAAAAAGTACTCCTACATGACCACAGGCTTCACTGACCAAAACAAAATTCCAATACGGACGGGTCTATATCCACTTGAGAATTCATGTCACCAGTCTTTAACTCTTAACATCCTATACCACCTCATTCCACCCGGCCAGAAGTCTCATTCGTTTTCCTAATCCGCCCCAAACGATAGCCTTTGTTTAAATGTAATATTAAACATATATTTAGAAGTCTTTGATTTAAGGGAAATAACAGGTAACTTTAGATGCAAAGGTCATTTTTAGCCATTTTTTATATATTCTTATAGTAATGCTCTGGACTTAGAAAATTCTCAACAGGATGTTAAGAGTTAAAAGAAAATATCTACATAATGGTCCAAGTTACGGTGGTCTTCTTATCAGGTCACATCTTATTATAATGGAGATTGTGAGTTTTTCTGTCTGTAACCGAAACTATATTACTATACAAATCACAATTCCCTTTGTTATTTACATCACATTCTCCATGTTTTTATTTTTTATTTAAAACCCAATTATTAATAAAATTGTTTTACATCATTAAGACTGTTGACCCTATCTACATACTAATAACATGCAATTGTATTTATATATACAACAAAATAGCGGATTACAGTGTGAATGGTAAGGCTAATTTGCATTTTGATCTTAAAAAATTGATTTTAATAAATATATGCTTAGTATTATTGATTTCTAATTGTTTGGTTTTATCTTATTGAATATGAGCAAAAATCTCAGGAATAAATCTTAAGAGAAATCCATTAACAAGAAGATATAACTGTAATATTATTCTTTACTTTCTATCTTAACTAAATAGTTAAATTAGGAAAATTTACCAATGAAAGACGGGAGTAAGGGAAAATGATGGAAGAGTTAGTTTCAAAGCCGTTGTATTTTTCAATCATACCCCCTCTGTTCCAAATCTTTTTATCTACATTCTTATTCAGTTTCATTAGCCTTTCTAATTTAATACGATATTTTATTACATTAAAACTTAAATACTTGCACCCGGAGGGTGCATATATTTGCTAGTATATATTATATATAAATATATATGAATATTGGTATTATGATGGGATGCATCATCTCTCCGTTACTTTTCGTACTGGAAATGGAGATGATACTGTGTAATGCTGAAAACAACACCTATAAGAAAACTGTCCCATCTATGAAGGCTTTCATGGATGATGTAACCCTCATCGCAGAATCCAGATCCCTGAACCCTAACCACGTCTTTTTTCCTAGTAGATCAATAAATAAATAAATAATTTATCAGTCAAGAGTGGTTCCCCTTTGTTTATGTTGGAGTTATAAGAAATAAACGATACTTTTTTTTTTTGATTTAGTGCATCCTGGGACACATTAGCTTTGAGTCCCCGGGAAAATTTAACTTCTTCCTTGTAACCTATCCTGTGTAATTCGCTTCTAAGAAACTATTGAAATGGTGTGGGGAAGAAAAAAGAAAAACACTGGGATGCATAGATATGATTTTACTGAGTCCTTTTAGATTTTTGTGTATCGGGGATATAAGATGTGTACCTAGATCTGTAAAACTGGAGCTCCCTCTCTGGTTGCCATACCTCCCCCTGTAGTTACTGGTTATTTTTTCTGTCTGAGATTATCCTGACAGCACAGATAACCATGACTCTTTCTCACCAACCATCCCTGGCAGATCTTCTGCTCGGCATCCAGAATCTGTGCAGATCTGATAATAATTTAAGAATTATCCAATAAATTTTTCATCTTAACTTTTTAAACTTTTTTTTTTTCTTTCAATTAAACTTTTTCATTTTTTTTTTTTCTTTCAATTAAACTTTTTCATTTTTTTTTTTTCTTTTCAATTAAACTTTTTCATTTTTGTTTTTTTCTTTTCAATTATACTTTTTCATTTTTTTTTTTTTTTTTTTTTTTTTTCTTTCAATTAAACTTTTTCATTTTTTTTCTTTTCAATTAAACTTTTTCATTTTTTTTTCTTTTCAATTAAACTTTTCATTTTTTTTTCTTTTCAATTAAACTTTTTCATTTTTTTTTCTTTTCAATTAAACTTTTCATTTTTTTTTTCTTTTCAATTTTTCTAGAAACTTTCGCTGTGACTGTGGCAACAAAAAATTTCCTAACCGCTGTAAACTCTTCAGTGTAAGTTCTCAATTTTCCTGTTTGATTTTGTTTCTAAGAATCTGTATCCCTTCCTTCAACTGTGACACTGAATCTCCATTATAATAAGATTTCATGAAATTTTTTATTTTTTTCTATTTCAGGATAAAGTTGATTACAATGAAGAAAACAAATACAATCACAATTTCAGTGGGAAGTATTGTACCTGTAACAGACCGTATCCAGATTCAGAGGATGATGTAAGTAATATGGTTGGCCACCTTTCATCTACAAGAGACGATGGAGTAGTGTCTTTTTTTTTTTTTTTTTTTTTTTCATTTAAAGAGTTCAAAAACATTTAAAAACAGGGGATGATGTAAGTATAATATATGTATATACAGTGATGCTGATAGCTTTATGACTTAGTACTTCCTGGGATATACATATTTGCTTTGAATGAGTCCCTAGGAAAATTTATGGGTCCCAACTAAAGCTATGTAACTCTACCTTTGTAACCTATCCTGTGTCATTCATTCTAAGAAACTCTATCTTTGTACCTATCCTGTGTCATTCATTTCTAAGAAACTCTATCTTTGTAACCTATCCTGTTCATTCATTTCTAAGAAACTCTACCTTTGTAACCTATAGTGTGTCATTCATTTCTAAGAAACTATTGTCTGAGATTTTTTTTTTACAGTTAGCTTGAAATGGTGAGGGAAGAAAAAAGAAAAACATTGGGACACATGGATATGATTTTACTGTGTCCTTTCAGTATTTTGTGTGTCAGGGACGCAAAACTTGTGCCTATCAGTATCTCTGTTAATGTTGTAAAAAAATTTAAGTTTACAAACAAAATTGAGTACCATAAAAAATGAATAAAAACGAAGCTGCTTTGGCATGAAATAACCCAACAAGGGTTGACATGCCAAAAATTCCGAGCAACAATTTACTTTTATTCGTGTGTGACACATTTGGGTGAACAGACAAACAAATTTTACAGCTGCTTATAACCTTATAAATCTTTCATTCCAGGTTGAAGATGAGATGTTCCAATGCGTGATTTGTGAAGACTGGTTGCATGAAAGGGTAAGTTTTCTTTTTTTCCATATATATATATATATATATATATATATATATAGTAATATTGCTCTATCACAGATATTGAGCCCACTCTTAATAATACTGAATATATTGGTTTACTACTCTCATCAAGTTTGATAATGTTAACAATACACTGTTATATATATATATATATATATATATATATAATCTGTCATACTTTTTTTTTTTTTTACAACTATAAATGCTCTATATTTTACGAAATATATTGAGCACTTTTGGATTAACTACTAATGCTGCCACAATGTAAAATATATATATATATATATATATATATATATATATGAGAGAGAAGATAGGGGAAGATAGATCAATAGATAGAAATATAGATATAATCACTAATTCACATAAACAAACCAACATAAAAAGCGATACCTGAAAATATATTCAGGTATTCATATATATATATATATAATGTGAAATAATAGACTTGAAAATTTATGCCTTCCATAAGGAAATTGATATAAAGAAAAACTACTTCTGCTAAAGTTCCAACAGACATTATGGAAATTTACATTAAAAGCCATAAAGGTGACTTTGCTGATCCCCGTCCCACATGCTCCTGTCTCCTTAGTGTAGGGGTCTCCAAACTGCGGGCCGGATCAGTACTTGAATTTCATTGTTAAAACATACAGAACGTGAGACGTTCTGATAACATTTAAATATCATGTTAAGCTTACTAAATCTTCATGGACTTGATTACTATAGGTAGGCTACAAAATTTCACTCGTTACACGATGCTAAATTTTCACTTGTTACGACTTGATACTGTAAGGGTCAAAGTTATATATCTTATTATAATGGAGATTGTGTGTTTTTCTGTCTGTAACCGAAACTAAATCACTACTCAGTCACAATTCCCTTAGTTATTGACCTCACATTCACCATGAATTTATCCTTATTTTAACCTCAATTATTAATAAAATTGTTTTAGATTATTAATACTGTTAACCATATCTACATACTAATAACATGCAATTGTATTTACATATACAACAAAATTGCGGTTTACAGTGTGAACGGAAAGGTTAATTTGCATATTCATATTAAAAATGTAATTTTAATAAATATATGCTTAGTATTATTAGTTTCTAACTGTTTGGTTTTATTTTGATGAATATAAGCAAAAATCTCTTCAATGAATCTTAAATGAAATCCATTAACAAGAAAAATAACTGTCATTTTATTTTTACTTCCTCTTTTAACTAAATACTTAAATTAGAAAAAATAACAATTGATGGAAGAGTAAGTTTCAGTTCTTTCTCTCTGTTTCAAATCTCTCCCTCTGTTTCAAATCTTTTTATCTGTATTCTTATTTAGTTGCTTTAGATTTACAATGTACGTCTATAACTTATGAGTAACTCCTGTAACTTGACTACTCAAGGTTGATTTTCACCCGTCATTGAGTCAATTTTTCAATTTAAGCATTCTTATTTCTAATTTAATACGATATTTCATTACATTAAAACTTAAATACTTGGACCCGGAGGGTGCATATATTTGCTAGTCAATTATAAGTAAAGTCGTCGGGGCGGCCTAATGTCGGTATAAGCCAGTCAGCGAGGGAGTCTATCCCTTTTTCACTAGCGCTAGACCAAGGAGATTATTTTAGCGTCTGAGGTGGAGCGCCACACCTACCATCAGCTCCTTACTTTACCGCACAGATCCCTGTGCTACTCATACGCTGAGTTGGCGGGGCCGGGTATCGAACTAGGAACCTTGTGGTTTCTAGACAAACACTCTACCGACTGAGCTAACCCAGCCCAACTCCGACTTTAAAATAAGCACATGGAGAAACATAACATAGAATACATGTTGTACATGTGAATGACACATGATAGGAATAAGTAGACATATCTAGACAAAGATGTAATGAAGGGTTATGGAGAGTCCATAAGAAAGTCACTTGCTAATGTCGGTGTGAGGGGTGAGAGTGTGTAGACAGGTGTCTAACCCATAGTTGTCAATTCCCGAGATGCAAAAGAGACAGAGAGTTCGAAACAGACGCTTAAATACCCAAAAACCTGATTACAGTTTAGGCCTTAACTGTGAGTAGTCGCTTCCTCGACCAGGGGGATATCCCCTTTCTACGGGAGACTATGACCAGGAATAAAGCCTAAGTCATAAAACCACCTTCTGCCTTTGTCTCTTACTTTTTCGTTCCTTGAATTCCTTCCTTTTCAGCGCGACAACCAAATAAGATTAAAAGCGAAAACCCTGTAAGGTTCAAGGTTATTATAATGTTATAATTGGCTGAACAAAACAACTCCGACCAAGAGTGTGAAATGTAACACTGGACTTTAATATAAGCACATGGAGAAACAATTATAACATAGAATACATTTATGTGACAAAGATACATAATGTACATGTGAATGACACATGATAGGAATAAGATACAAAGTACACATATCTAGACAAAGATGTAATGAAGGGTTATGGAGAGTCCATAAGAAAGTCACTTACTAATGTCGGTGTGAGAACATCCCACACAGGGAGGGTGTAGACAAGTGTCTAACCCATAGTTGTCAATTTCCGAGAAGCAAGAGAAAGAGGCAGAGAGTTCAAAACAGGCGCTTAAATACCAAAAACATCTACATGTCCTGGGAATGACGTTAAACTCTGGTGAGGTTCCAGTTCTAGAGGTTTGAGGAATATGGAGCACCCCTTCGTCACCATTGCTCCGTGGTCCACTCTGACCCGGAGTGGTAGTACCTGTTAGGGTCCCATCTATGGGTGAAATAGAAAAATGTATTTATAAAAAAATTGAGTATCCATTAAGATGTGACTTTATTTCAAAACTTTATCAGCATTAAATGACCCACCGAGGTTGATATGCCGTAAAACAACGAACCAACCTGTTCCCTTTGTGGAAATGTTAATTTAGAGAAATAGTACAACTTCCAGACCAAGCACCCCAGGGGCGACCTGGATCCAGAGGGACTTGTTTCGCTTTGCACCGTCAACATTAGGTTGTTTGTTACCAGGCAATTTTTAGATGCTTTTAAAAAAAAAAATTTTTTTTTTTTTTATTTATTTTTTTTAATAAAACTAACTGCTAATCCTAACCCCTAACCCTAACAAACAACCGGATGTTGACAGTGCAAAGCGAAACACGTCCCTCTGAATCAGGTTGTCCCTGGGGTGCTTAAAGGTAACTTGGTCCCAACTTCTGTTTGAAGAATCTAATAACCCCTCCCTTTTGATGTCTGTTAAGTACCACTTCCTGTTTAAAGAATTTAATAATTTCTCCTTTTTCAGCATTTGAACATTGAACTTCCTGATCGTGATGTCAGTGTTGAAATTGTCTGCAGTGCCTGTATGAAGGCTTGTCCATTTCTATGGCGCTACCAACTATTGGACACAGGTCAGTAATAAGACATGCTCCTCTATTCTTTTACAGTTTAGTCAGTTTGTTTAATCAACCTTCAATTTTGAAATGCACTAAAGCAGGTCATCAGTGATGTTGCACATCATTACAGATTTCAGGTTTCACAACATCACAACAGATCTGTTGGGTTACTTAAAGCCAAAGACCTCTTGTAGAATCTTGTTAAACATTGTTGAAATGCACTAAAGCAGGTCATCAGTGATGTTGCACATCATTACAGATTTCAGGTTTCACAACATCACAACAGATCTGTTGGGTTACTTAAAGCCAAAGACCTCTTGTAGAATCTTGTTAAACATTGTTGAAATGCACTAAAGAAGGTCATCAGTGTTGTTACGCTGGTATCATTATAGATTTTGGGTTTCACAACATCGAATCTCTTCCAGTAACCCCAACCTGTTTCTAGGCTGCTTCCTCTCAGTATTCACACTGTAATTTAACGAATGCAAAAAAAAAATCCATGTTAGTAATTTTAATATTTGATTTATTTTTTTTTTATTATCTTCACAAATATAAATCAAATCTTCATTAATATTGCTCAAAAAGCAAGATCTGGTGATAGTGAATGTGTGTATATATTTACTTTGTTGTTTTATTTTCATAGTTTTCTCTGGACACACACACACACACACACACACACAACTGCCCTTTATATATGTATAGAAGATAGATGATGTGATTACTTTGATGGCATATCAACCTTCATAGGTTAAGGTCTAACCATCCTTGTAGAATTTTGTTAAACATTGCCGAAATGCACTAAAGGAGGTCCTCAGTGATGTCACTCTAGTATCATTACAGATTTCGGGTTTCACAGCATCTTTACTGCTGAATAATAAGTTCAAAAGTATACTAAAGAAAATGCTGCTCATATTTAATTTGAAAGTCTTATTTGATAGTGTTACATACTCATACACATACACCCATGTTGGGTATATACACAAGTGTTCTTTTACTAGAGAGGGGAGAGAGATAGACATAGGTAGACAGAGAGATGCATATGCATTTTGCATTACTTACTTTGGCCATTTGGTGATTTCTAGTTGTTTCTATTCTTTCTCTCCATGTTGAATTCTATTTCTAGATTCTTGTTGGCTGTTCGTCTTTGATGCATTCCTTTTTCTTGGTCAGTCTTTTTGCCAAGACATTCATCAAGAAAGAACACCATATTATTTCTTTAAATTTTTATTGCTTAAAATTCTTCTAACTAACACAATGCACGTATGCATTTGAGCCCAGCTAAGGCAGACATGCTTTCTGCCTGACGTCCAAGCTGAAACTAAGGGTTAACTCGGTTGGGTATTATATATACTTGACTTCTGGTTCAGGTCAACACCCGATTTCCGGTTGACACTCAATTCTCCATTCTGGAGGTCACGCACCGGTCAAACTGTTTTGTGTTCATTACTCTCACTTATTTCTTTCTTCCTCTTTTTCTAATATAGTAGTTCTAGCTCACAAAAGCCAGGATAATATCCCCATCTTGCTACATCTTGAGAAAGACCGTTCATCCTGTTTTGCTCATCACTATTTGTTTAAACCTTTATCATCTCTTATTTACTTCCTTCTTCCTCTTTTTCTAATATAGTAGTTCTAGCTCACAAAAGTCAGGATAATATCCACATCTTGCTACACATGTCCTGGGAATGACGTTAAACTCTATCTGATGGTGAGGTTCCAGTTTTGGAGGTTTGGGGAATGTGGAGCACCCCTTCATCGCCATTGCTCCCTGGTCCACTCTGACCCGGAGTGGTAGTACCTGTTAGGGTCCCATCTATGGGTTAAATAGAAAAAAAAGTTTATAAACAAAATTGTATTATCCTTTAAAAATGAAATTATTTCAAAACTTTGTTGGCATTAAGCATTTTTGAATACCAAATTATCAATAGAAGTATTCGGCATAAAATAACCCAAGGGGTTGACATGCCGTAAGACCCAACCAAATATTCCCCAAAATTTGAGCTTCCAATTTCAAAAATTGGATTTATGTCCAAATTTGATGAGGTTTGTGAAAAATGGCGACTTCTTAAAATCTCTTTTTGTCTGTAAAATGAGTTTTAGAGCTTCCCTACTCCTAAAAATTGGTTTATAAAAGCATTTTTTACCCAAGAAATTTTAAAAAGTCTGAAAGTCAACCAATTTTAAGTTATTGATGATTTCTGACTTTTTTTTTTTTTTTTTTTTTTTTTCCCCCCCCCCTAGCTAGATCAATATCTCAATGTGGCACTGAATCTGAGACAAAATTTTTTCTATTATTATTTCACATAAACATTTTTCGTGACCACCCCTCAAATTTGAAGGGCTAAAAATCAATATAACCGTCAATTTTTGGAATCGAAAGCTCAAATTTTGGAGAATGTCTAACTTTAACATAGTCCACACCTGTACACAATTTCAGAAAAATTGAAGGAGGTGGGTTACATGGCCTGGATGATTTGACATGGAATTACCCAAAACGAATGAGATTCCCTAACCTATGGGATCACACTTCTGTAACTTATTCTCTTTTTTTTCTTTCTCTCTTTCTCTCTTTCTCTCTCTCTCTCTCTCTCTCTCTCTCTCTCTTTCGTTTTCTCTCTCATGTAATCTATTTTACCAAGATTTTCAAATTGTAATTAAAATTCTTCCAAATTGAATTTCAGTTGTGAAGATGGAAAATGAAAAGAGTGAAGATGTAAAAGTCGATGTGGAAACGCCCGATCCGAAAAAGGAGGAGCTGGCGACTT
>CM042181.1:15973045-16013045 GCA_023376005.1 Doryteuthis pealeii | reverse complement strand
TGTGTCTGGTCTTCCATTGGGGATTTCTCTTTATCAGAAGCCCTGTGTCATTGGTAGTTTTTAGATAATAACACAAGACTTCGATTTGCTTTAGATCATATTTTATTCTCGAAATCCCCACCAGACTACCTGCGCAGATTGAGTCGGAGCGTGCATAACACGACTTACCACGTCGTGGTCTTTGGCCGATCTGACTAAAACTCTCTCTAATCTAAACCGGAAGAGGGCCTTCTCCACCGATTTTCACGGTATCCACCGGAAGTAGGATCAAGACTGAGGTCAAGCCTTGTCACTCATCCTTCAAGGCCACCGGCTGCAACTTATAACAGCCATTTTGATTTCTACACTACTGTACATAAATATTAGGAATCTAATAATTATGTAACATACTAACTCACCAACTGAGCTGGTGATAACCATATGTTACTTCTATTTGAGCAGTTTGAAGGGGATTGCCGAATCCCAAAATAACTATTTTACGGGGAAATCTTAACTGGCAAACGTTGTCAGTCCAAACCCAAATTGAGGTTTAAGGACTGTCTCAAGGACACTCTGGAGAACATTGCTATTACTGTGGAGGACTGGGAGAAGCTAGCTTGTAATAGACCTGGCTGGAGAGCCACCATCTATCTATCTATCTGTCTGTCTGTCTGTCTGTGAAAGAATTTGAGTCCAACCGAATTAAACAGCAAAAATTGAAACTGGCTATTAAAAAAGGTAATTTTCAGCCCAGCAACATTCAAAGTGGAGAAGTTCCGGCATGTAGTTTATGTGGAAGAGTAGTTATGTGGTTAGTCATCTGAGAAAACCCGAGGATAGTGTCAAATATTACTGGCACCCAACTATGATGATAAAAAAAAAACAGGAAATGGTCTTACTCAAACATGAGTTGACGGCCATTATTTATCACTGATATTTAGCACTCAACTAATACTGAAAAAAAAATTTGGTTCACTATTAACTCACCAACTGAGCTGGTGATAACCATATATTACTTCTATTTGAGCAGTTTGGAGGGGATTTCGCTGACAACCGCCAACTAATGCTCTACTATAAAAAGGATGGAGCACTCTCTGGTGGCTTTTATATACATACAGATGTGTGTATTTATCGGTTAAAATCCTCTTCCCATTCTGTAGATGACGATGGCTGAGTGGTTAAGCAGCCTGACTTATGATGAATCAATCAGGTTTCTATCCTGGCTGGAGGTAGCCTACTAATGTTTAGGCACAATGTAGAGATGTAATACATAAAAACATTTTCTGCATCCTAATGTCCTGATTAAGGTTTCATAAAAATCTCACCAACTCACCCGGACATTTTCATTGTGAATGCTCTGCTCCCCTCACCACCCACACATCGAAGAAAATAAAGACAGGTCATTTTTATATACGCATGTCTGTGGTTTTATTGAAGTCCAGTAGTCGGCTATACAACAACGGGTTAGAGCCCAGGTGGATGAGCAGTTCATGACATGCAATACTCCACTTTGGCCCTATCTTGGGCTAGATGGGCGGTCGGAGAGGCCCCCTCCAATCAATCGGTTGGTCACGTCAAGCCCTAGCACTTATATGATTTTCCCAACCCTATTGCCCTTATGGCAAGCCCCAACCCCTTTTTTATCATATGGGTGCTAGAAGGCGGTGGTTGCGGGTCTACATGTCCTGGGAATGACGTTAAACTCTATCTGATGGTGAGGTTCCAGTTTTGGAGGTTTGGGGAATGTGGAGCACCCCTTCATCACCATTGCTCCCTGGTCCACTCTGACCCGGAGTGGTAGTACCTGTTGGGGTCCCATCTATGGGTTAAATAGAAAAATGTATTTATAAAAAAATTGTATTATCCATTAAGAATTGATTTATTTCAAAACTTTATCGGCATTAAATGACCTACTGAGGTTGATATGCCGTAAAAAACAAAACAAACCAAAAAGACAAGTCAATTTATACAAGATAACATTTAATTAATTTTAAAATTCATTTCTTATTTACATTTTTTTTTTTTTTTCCCCAAAACTCAAACTTTTTCTTTTTTAATTAAATTTTTTAAAAAAGACAAAAATCATTAAAAAATATTTTAAATTAATTTTAAAAATTATTTCTCGTTTAAAATCTCTCCCCCACCCCCCAAAAAATCCCAAATTTAATTCTTTTAAAAGTACAAGTTAAATTTTAAAAACTTTTTAAAACAAATCTTTGAAAAAAAGATTAAATTAATTTTGAAAATGTTCTCATCCTCCAAAAAATCACATTTTATTTTTTAAAATGTGAATTAAATTTGAAAAAGCAAAACAAAAAGAAACTTTTGAAATATCTTAAATTAATTTTTAAATTATTTCTCATTTGATAAATAATTTTATTTATTTAATTGTTTTTCTTTCTAAATTTCAGAAGAGTTATTAGCATATTAATTTTTCAAATATTAATGCATTAGGTTATCCAAACGAGGATAACCCAATACAGAATATGTTACGTTGCAATACTCACGGTACTAAAACTCCGATAAAAAATCATAACACGAGAAACATGTCGTCACAACTCCCAGCCTTTATTAACGTGCTCGTCTAGTGGCTTCTACCAGGGAGGAGGGGAGGCAGAGAGAACGAGAGAGAGAGAACACTACTAGAATACTGGGCTCTAATGAGGTCTGTCCCCCACGACGGACGCCGGCAAAAAGAGGACGAAGCCTTTCTTCCTTCCCCCACGTCACCACGTGACTTCCGGTCAACACCCGACTTCCGGTCAACACCCGACTTCCGCTTGCCCCTCAATTCTTCGTTCGGGGTCACGCTACGGTCAAAGCCATCGCTCTCCTCTTTTGGGTCATCACTATTTTTTAAGCCTTTGTTATTTATTCCTCCTCCTTCCATTAGCAGTTCTAGCTCACACCAGTCATATTGCTACAAATATTCGGCATGAAAAAGACAAGTCACTTTATACAAGATAACATTTAATTAATTCAGGTTTCATAGATGAAACCCAGTTCCAGTCCCAAATAATAATGAAATGTTACGTAGAAAGGTGTGGAAGTTTTGTCTCGGGAGGTGTCGGAAGAAAACAGGCATACATGTACATGTTGTGGAGGAAGTAATAATGTTGCATAATTGTTAGTACCCTAACACTTATGTACAGTCAGTGTAGAAACCAAAATGGCTGAATGAGTTACAGCGTGCGGCCTTTGAGGTTTGAGTGACACGGATTGACCTCGCCTTCAACTCTTTTCCGGTGGATACCGTGAGAATCGGTGGAAGAATGAGAAAGAAGATCTTCCGGTTTAGATTAAAAAGTAGAAAGGTGTGGAAGTTTTGTCTCGGGAGGTGTCGGAAGAAAACAGGCATACATGTACATGTTGTGGAGGAAGTAATAATGTTGCATAATTGTTAGTATCCTAACACTTATGTACAGTTAGTGTAGAAACCAAAATGAAAGAGTTACAGCGTGCGGCCTTTGAGGTTTGAGTGACACGGATTGACCTCGCCTTCAACTCTTTTCCGGTGGATACCGTGAGAATCGGTGGAAGAATGAGAAAGAAGATCTTCCGGTTTAGATTAAAAAGAGTTAGTTAGTATTGGCCAAGCCATGGAGGGAGCAAGTCGTGTTAAGCGCTGCCATACTCAATCTGCGCAGTAAGTTTGGTGGGGATTTCGGAATAAAATATGATCTAAAGAAAATTGAAGCCTTAGGTTATTTATCCAAAAACTACCAATGACCCAGGGCTTCTGATAAACGAGAAATCCACAATAGGAGACCAGACATGAAATCCCCAAATGGAAAGTTCCAGATGCTATAAGAATAAGAGTATACAACAATAAGACACATGTCTGACCCTTCCCAGTTGTGTTGGAGAAAAAAAGATTTTAGGATTCTCTTTGTGACATGACCAAAACGGACACCTGATCTGGGAAAGCTCCACCTCCAATATAAAAAGGGAGACTATTCTATTTTGTCTCGCGACTACATTAACCAAAATTAATACAATTTTGTATTTTGGCATTGATTGTTAATGATTGAAATTTTTTTTTTTTTTTTTTTTTTTTTTTTTTTTTCTATTCATTTATGGAATACATTTTTGGTATTGATTGTTAAGATGATTGAAATTGAAGAAGAAAACAATTTTTTTTTTCTCAGGTTACAATGATTTGAAATCGGAATTGACTGATTATCTCAAGAAATTTGCAGATTCTAATAAGGTAACTTCCTCCTTTTTTTTCTTCTCTCTCTCTCTCTCTCTCTCTCTCTCTCTCTCTCTCTCTCTCTCTCTTTTATTGATATATATATATATATATATATATATATATATATGTGTGTGTATATGTGTGTGTGTGTGTGTATGTATGTATATAAATTTATTTATTATTTATTTATTTATAATTAATAATACAAATGAAAAGTTGGTCCTACCATTGGTTTCTGAATAACACTTTTTCAGTGTTATTCGTCTTATCAGGCCACTAGTACTGCCAGTGATTGGATAGAAGAGTCAATCACGTGACCTTGGCCAGTCTATAAGTATAAGCGAGGATCTAGCACACACCTTATATTCCACAAAACTGCAACACCCCTCATACATTAGTTTTCATGTATTGCTCTGATAAAATCTCCCTATGAGGGGTAGTTTATGGGTTTTTTTTTGTGTGGGGGTGGGTGGTAGAGGGGGATGAGAGTGCACGATACTGTATTTTTGTCAATTCAAACTTGAAGCAAATCAAACGAGACGAGGGCCAACAAGAATAATATTTTATTTATTTTCTTTATTTGTCTTAGGTTGTGCGAGAAGAAGACATCCGGGAGTTTTTCACAGGTATGGAGGCCCGTAAGCGCCAAAGAACCAATGGAGTTCCATCCCATTTCTGCAAGTAGTTCCGTGGCTAAGCTACAGCTGACCAAAACTTTTTATATCTACCGGGGGGGGGGGGGTGAATTTTGATATAAAAAAATCTTTGATAGTTTGGGTGGGATGACGACAATAAAAAATAAATGTGAATGAATAAAAAGAATAAAGAAATTTAAACTTTTGATGAAAATTTTTTTAATTTTTTTTTTTTTTTAAGTCTTTGAATTAACTAACCACCCCACCCCACCCCGATTATTTTGTACCTTGTCCATATCCTTGGTAAAAACAAAAAAAAGAAAAGGGTGTTGGTTGAGCATCCATCTAAGAATCACAAAGAACCAGGTTCAGTCCTCGGCCTTGCCAACTCAGCGAATGAGTGGCACATTTTCTCTGCAATAGAGCTGATGGTCGGTGTGGCGCTTCACTTCAGACAGAAAAACAATCTTCCTGGTCTTGTGCTAGCAAAAAGGAGATAGACTCCCTCACGGTCTGGCTGGTATGACAATAGGCCACCTTTTGAATTAACTCAAAACTTCTCTCTCCATTCACTCATTCCCTCCCCAGATTTTTTTTTGGTCCCTTGTTTCTCTCCCTAATTTTAAAGAGACATCATTTTCTGTACAAGATTTACCTGAATCTGTTTACATTTTTGCACATCTTTGCAGAAATTTGTATTCTTCGATTTTTTTTTTTTTTTTTTTTTTTTTTTTTTATATATCGTGGTCCTCACCCTCTTAAGGAAATAAATTTTATCTTCTAAAATCTTTTTGTCAATATTTATGTTGTCATTGTTTTTTTTGTTTTTTTTTGACAAGTGTCCTCTCAAAAATTCCAACAATTTAAGACTCTCATCATGTCATATACTGCTCAATCGTGTAGGGCAATATTGGAACTGTAACATCTCCCATATGATAAAATTTGTAAATTTACATAAAAAAATTACCTCGCAAAATATTTTTCTTAAAGAAATTTGCCTTAGTTTGAGAAAATAGATTTCAATCTTTTAAAATGTTATCACTTTTACAGCTTAATTAATGAGGTAAAAATCAGCAGGTCAGTGGTGATGGGGGGGCATTTTAGCAGACGATCTTTGATGCTATTTCCTCAAACAATAGTGCAAGTAAGAGATCTTTTTTATTTCAGCTGTCATTATACCAACACGCAACTTACACCGTTTGAGAGAATTTTTTTTTTTTTTTTTAAAGGGGGAAAGAAAATCAACTTCCCTACTGTACGTATAATTGCTTAAATTTGCTCTTTTCCAAGGGAGATAACTTAGAAATTTTACTAAATATGGCTATATTGGAAATATTAAGAAATTTAAAATAGTATTTTAAAAAAATAAAATTAAATAGAAATAGTAAATTATTGAATTGCATATTGTTTCCGTCTATAAATCTATCAAACAAATTGGCGACGAACAAGATAAAGACAACATGTGGACCAAAAACAATTTACCACAAGGAAACGTAGATATCTTCAACATATACTTTTATAGGTATGTACCGTGTCGATGATGATAGATGGTATATTGTCAATTTGGATTCTAGTTATATTTTATTAGTTTTATCTTAGTAAAATAAAATTACCTTTTCTGTCTTACATATTGAAAGTACTAAATTAACGAAACAATTTCTAAGCCAAATGTGAAAACAGGGTTTGTTTTTTTTTTTGGTTTTTTTTTGTGCATTTTAGCAGACGATCTTTAATGCTATTTCCTCAAACAATGGTTCATGTAAGAGATCTAATTTTTGGTATCAGTATTCATTATACCAACACACAACTTTTGCTGTTTGAGAGGATTTGATATTTTTTAAAAAGTGAAAAATCAAACTCATCTATGGGTTAAATAGAAAAATGTATTTATTTAAAAAAATGTGTATCCATTAAGAATTGATTTATTTCAAAACTTTATTGGCATTAAATGACCCACTGAGGTTGATATGCCATAAAACAAAACAAACAAAAATCAAACTACCCTACTGCTCAGACATCAGAGTTCTGGGTATCATTATAGTGTGTGGCCTACCATATAAAAGCATATTATACGGTTATTATAATTATTGCTATCCCTAACCTGGTAATTTTCACCTTTTAGTTAAAATTCCTAGCATAAAATTATGCGTGCGCATTATCTGAAATGAACTTAATTGTTATTAACACATTTTATGATATTTTTGTGTTAAAGCCTGCAGTTGTATTGTTTTCGAAACAATTCTAAGATTTATGTATTTTGCACGGAGACTTTCAAAATGGCTACCATCTTGTTTCAAAGTGAAAGTCAGTTGGCTAAATTCCTAGCATAAAATTATCTGAAATGAACTTAATTGTTATTAAGGATACATTTTATGATTTTTTTGTGTTAAAGCATGCAGTTGTATTGTTTTCAAAAAAGTTTCTAAGATTTGTTTATTTCGCACAGACTTTCAAAATAGCTACCAGCTTAGTTCAAAGTGAAAGTCAAGGGAGGTTACTCTAATTGCCTTATTTGATAGGAATTTTGACAACTAAAGGTGAAAATTACCACTAACCCTATTTTAGAATTAAATAGATCTCCGATTCATGTAAATTATCATGAAATAAACAAATCTTAGAAACTTTTTCGAAAAATAATACAACTGCATGCTTTAACACAAAAATATCATAAAATGTGTTCTTAATAACAATTAAGTTCATTTCAGATAATGCACACGCACAATTTTATGCTAGGAATTTTAACAACTAAAGGTGAAAATTACCAATTCTTCATACTAGCAGGACCTGTCGATTAAGGTAGGTCAATTTCTTCTTCCCCCCCCCCCCCCAACTTTTGAATATCAAAAGATTCACCCGCAGAAAGTTTGGTATTTGTATGAGAAGTACTGACACCGAAAAGTAGATTTATAACTTGCACCAATTTTTGAGCATATTTATGATAATTTAATTATTACAACGTTAGATATGTTTAAGAGCTATTGCTAAATAATTCAATATGTAAAAAGTATAATCTTGATTTAACTCTCTCACTTTTTTCTTTCTTTCTTTCTCTTCATCTTTTTCATTATGTTCGATTGAAACAGATTAGCATTATCTCTTCTGTGCACTTGCTCTATCTTTCCCCTACTCTCTTTCTTATATTTTTTGTGTAGCATATCCTTTTTCTTCCCTTTTTTTTCTTTATATTGGAAATGGTATGGTCCATTATTTAGGTTATGATACTCATAAGAAATACTTTGGCAGATAAGCAACACCAGATAATTAGAATTAGTATTTCATCTTGGACGATTTGAACGGTTTCATTTTTAACAAGAGGGTGTTTGTTGCAAGATGATAACGGTCATACAATTAAGGAACACAAGTATTAATATACAGATAAAAAGCCAATTTTTGGACCATATGACCCCATCTGCGATCTCGACTCGTGGGGACATTTTTCTCATTTACACCATAAAAATCCGGTTGTGGGTTTAGGGTTAGAGATTAGTTTTATCATTTTAAAAAAAAAAAAATCGTCTGTAAACAATTAACCGGATTTTGACGGTGTAAATGGAAAAAATGTCCCCATGAATCAAAATCGTAAAAGGGGTGCCATAAGCTCAGATGGTCCCATTTTCATATCAACCAAAAATATGGACACTTTTCTCATTTACACTGTCAAAATCCGGGGGTTTGTTAAGGGTTAGTTTTATAATTTTAAAAAAATCTAAAAAAATTTCTGTTAACAATTAACCGGATTTTGACGATGTAAATGTCCCCACGAATCAAAATCGTAAAAGGGGTGCCTTAAGGTCCCAATTTTTTTAACAAACAAAACAAAACATTTTTAAATTTCAAAATTTAATAAATAACATTTATTCAAATATTAAAAATAATATATCAAATGCTACATCTGTCCCAAAATTCTCGTTACATTTGATTGCGAATTTCAAATTGAAATGTACCAACTATTTTGGGACAGAAGTAACACAATTCATTTTTATTATTCCCTTTGTCCTAGAATAGGTACAATTGCACATAGAGTTTAGTTACTAGATTTACAGGGTGCTCCAAAAGTCTTGTCACCCCTATATATTATTTTAATTTTTGTTTTAATAATGTATTAGTTATGTAATTATTTTACCTCTAAAAAAAAAGTCTTTAAAAATTAAATTATTTTACCTCTAAAAAAATATATGTAGGTGGTGACAAGACTTTCGGACCATGCGGTACTTTAATTTACAGTATGATCTGAAAGTTTTGTCACCCCTACATATTGTTTTAACTTTCATTATTGTTTTAATAATATATTAATTATGTGATTATTTTACCTCTAAAAAAAGATTTAGGGGGTGACAAAACTTTCGGACCATGCAGTACATTCATTCACAGGATGACATTATTACATAAAAAATAAAGAAAGTTAAAACAATATGTAGAGGGTGACAAGACTTTCGGACCACCCCGTAGATTAATGTACTGTTTGGTCCGAAAGTCTTGTCACCCTCTACATATTGTTTTAACTTTCTTTATTTTTTATGTAATAGGTGACAAGACTTTCAGACCAAACAGTACATTAATCTACAGGATGGTCCGAAAGTCTTGTCACCCCTACATGTTTTTTTTAATTCTTTTAATATGTAATTATATTACCTCTAAAACAATATGTAGGTGGTGACAAGACTTTCGGACCAAACAGTAGATTATTCTACAGGGTGGTCCGAAAGTCTTGTCACCCCTATATTTTAACTTTCATATTTTAAGTTATATAATTATTTTACCTCTAAAAGATATGTAATGAGTGATAAGACTTTCAGACCATGTTGTACATTAATTGATAGCGTGGTCCGAAAGTCTTGTCACTCCATACATATTGTTTTAACTTTCATTATTTTTGTTTTTATGTAATAAAAAAAATGTAGGGTGTGACAAGACTTTCGGACCATGCAGTACAACTATTATGGGACAAAAAGTAATACAGGTCATTTTTATTACTACTACCTCTGTTCCATATTAATTGTTATATTTGCACATATATTTCATACACTAAATGTAACAGTTATTATGGGATGGGTGTAACTTTCAATCTTTCACCATTTTCCAAAATTTAAAAAAAAAAAAAAATTTTATTCAAAAAAATAATTTAAAAAATTATTTTTTCTCCAAAACTTACAAATTTTTTTTTTTTTTTTTTTTTTTTTTTTTTTTTTTTTTTTTTTTTAAAAAAAAAAAAAGACAAATCATTAAAAATAACTTTTTGGAATATTTAAAATTAATTTTAAAATTTATTTCTCATTTACAATTTTTTTTTTTTCTCCAAAACTCTCAAACTTTATTTTTTTTTTTTTAAAATTTGAATTAAAAAAGACAAAACTTTAAGACAAAAATCATTAAGAAACAATATTTTAAAATTAATTCATCATTTAAAAAAATCATTTAAAATCCCCCCCCCTCGCAAATTTAATTCTTTTAAAATTTTGAATTAAATTTGGAAAAAACAACTTTTTAAAACAGAAATCATTAAAAAATCAATTTAAAAATTCTCATCACAAATTTAATTTTTTATGTGAAAAAAAAAAACCAAAACAAATCTTTTGAGACAAAAAAAAAAAAAAGCTTTTTAAATATTTTAAATTAATTTAAGATTTATTTATCATTAAATAAATTATTTTTTTTTCTACAAATTTGAGAAGAGTTATTAGCATATCGTGATTTTTTTCAAATAATTGAAATCCTTTATATTCTTTGAGTCAACACGTTTCGGCTGATTCTTCAGCCTTCATCAGATGTATAATTTAGTAGATTTCATAAAAACACAAAAAAACACTTTTTTTTTTTCATGGAAAA
Organism: Doryteuthis pealeii; assembly: GCA_023376005.1. Lineage (NCBI taxonomy): Eukaryota > Metazoa > Mollusca > Cephalopoda > Myopsida > Loliginidae > Doryteuthis > Doryteuthis pealeii. The sequence goes on along the minus strand of CM042181.1, from coordinate 16,002,410 downwards.
AATAGATAAACAACAGATACCGGACCAGTCCATTCCAATATTACTAGGTAGACCAAGTAGCTGGGCAAGTCCAAATCATATCAGAGATTTGAATTTCTGTGTGATTTAAAAGATTTTTTTTTTTTTAAGAAATAAATTAATATGCCTCATGAGACCATAATAATTTTTTATGACTATAATGAAATCAAGTAGCGTGATTGATTTTATATATATATATATATATATATATCTATATATATCTTATTATAATGGAGATTGTGTTTGTTTGTCTGTAACCGAAACTATATCACTACTCCAGTCATTATCCATTTAGTTATTATACATCGCATTCTCGATGAATCATTTTTATTTAAGCCTCAATTATTAATAAAATTGTTTTTCATTATTAATACTGCTGGCCATATCTACGTAGTAATAACATGCAATTGTATTTATATGTACAACAAAAAGCAGTTTACAGTGTGAACGGCAATCCTAATTTGCATATTGATATTTAAAATTTGATTTTGATAAATATCTGCTTGGTATTGTTGATTTCTAATTATTTCATTTTATCTTAATGAATATGAGTAAAAATCTCGGAGATAAATCTTAAAAGAAATTAATTAACAAAAAGAAATAACTGTAATTTTATTCTTTACTTCCTAATTTAACTAAATAATTAGCTATGAAAGATGGGGGCGATGGGAGAGGAAGCTACAGCTGTTCTATTTTTCGATTATACCCCTCTCTGTTTCAAAACATTTTATCTGTATTCTTATTCAGTTTCTTTAGACTTTCTAATTTAATATATTATGACATTAATACTTGCACCCGGAGGGTGCATATATTTGCTAGTATATATAATGCTCCCAAACCTGGTAGAGCTCTTTGGAAGGGACAGTGACCATGTACGCTTAAGCAAGGCTCTCCTATTAACAGATACAAGTTCTCTGGTGACCTTGACATATATACCTATGTATATATATATGTATCAGTTAAAATTCCACTTCTCGCTTATAGATACTGACAGCTGAGGGGTTGGGACGTCAAATACGGTAATTTAAAGACAATTTCTTGTATGTAGGTCCTTACTTTCCGTACAAACAATTATTTCGATTTCATCGTTGATTTTTGCTGAATTTTTAAATGATTTCAGTTATTTCCTTGTTTTCAAAATTATCGTACAAAACAAATTTGTCAAAAAAACAACAACAAAAACAATTAATTAAAACATGGAAATCCAAGATTTCGGATCCGGATTTGTCCCCGGAAGGTTTTTAATTTGCTCGCGGAGTCTGCCCGATTCCAAAACGGTATGATATGTTGAGCTATGGCCTCTAGGAATCAAGTTGAGAAAAAAAATGTGACATCTTGACATTTGCATATATTTAATATTAAATAATAAATAAATAAATAAATAGTATTATCTGCGTTATTCGGACTATTGTCCTCATCTTTATTGTTATTTGTACAGCGTTTCGGCCGATATACCCTCCAGCCTTCTTCAGGTATTTCTTGTCAGACTCGGGAACCTTCGGCCGAAACGTTGTACAATTAACTATAAAGATGAGTACAATAGTCCGAATAATGCAAATAATACTAATCATCAAGCCTCATCTCAAACATTTAGAGAAATAATAAATAAATAATAAATAAATAAATATATGTTGATATGAACTCATCGCATCCTGCATCACTGATGCGTAAAAATCTAAAAGGACTCTGAAAAATCATATCCATGTGGCCTGTTTTTTTGGGTTTTTTTGTCTCTTCTCCCACCATTTCCAGTTAACTGTAAAGACATTTCAATATTTTCTTGGAAATAAATTACATTGTATGGGGTACAAGGTAGGTAGAGGTTAGATGGCTTTAGTTGTTCATAGACAAAAAAAAACTCTCCAATTCATTAAGAAACTTTAATTTCCGGGGACTTATTCAAATCAAATCCGTGTGTCCTAGGACACACTAAATTAAAAAGCTATTAGTATCACTTTATATATTAACCTCCTCACATTTCTTATATATATATATATATATATATATATATATATATGAAGTAAATGGAAGTGAATCCGACAGTATGAATTGAACATTTTTAGAAAATAATAACATCATTTGTTTTTTCTAAAAATGTTCAATTCATATATGTGTGTGTGTGTATTTGGGCAGTATTCTTTCATTTATACGTGTAGAATTAGACAAAAGACATTTTTTTTAAACTGGAACACATCACCCCTGATGATGGCACTTCAAAGTGCCAAAAGTACTCGGGACCTGAACTTTGGTGGACTTTATCCACGAATTCCACCCAAACATTAAAAAGTTGGCCAGAAAACTCGAAAATATCAAAAATAAAATTGTTAAACAGGAGATGTGTCTTTTGTTTAATTTTACATGTGTGTATATATATATATATATATAAAGAGGGTCATTCAATAAATAAGGTGAATATTGTCTAAGGAGTTGATAAATAAGCACTGCTTACAGTTGCTCCTTTTTCAAGGAAATTAATAGTGATGGGTCCTTTCATGTCTCAGAAGAGGGTCATTCAATAAATAAGGTGAAATATTGCCTAAGGAATTGGCAATAGGAAGCATTGTTTACAGTTAGACCTCTTTCAAGGAAATGAATTGTGATTAGTCCTTTCATGTCCTAGAAGAGGGTCAGCATGACCTTCTTTACTGACTGCTGCTGTTTTTTTTTTTTTTTTTTTTTTTTTTCCTCAAAAAGATTTCCTCTTATTGAATGAATCAATAGTGTTGGGTCCTTTTATGTCCCAAAGGACTATCAACATGATCTTCTTTACTGACTTGCTGCAAAATTTATTTTTCATTTTTTTTTTTTTTCTCAAAAGAATTCTCCTGTCTTATTGAACAATTCTCATACATTGCAATATATATATATATATATGTTTTTTTTTGTTTTTTTTTTTTTTTTCGATTTTCCTTACATTTGAAACATCTTCACCTGATGATTGCATCACATGAAACCAATATGTTTGTGAATGTTCCTTTGTCACCTAATAAATAGATATGTAAAACCTTTATATATTTATCTTATTATATTATATATATATATATAAATAAAATGCAAACGTGGTCTGACGAAGCTCTGTGGGCCCCAAATACCCACGAGTGGAAATGGTCCATAATCACAATAGCCATGATTTTTAAGGCCTTTTTATTCACAAATAAATTTGCTCTGTTTTATAAGAATTAAACATTGAGCTCTCATACGGAACCTGAACTCTACAACAAACTACTGTTAGAGAATAGGACCAACCTAGAATCACCTTGTACCAAGAAACTTGGTACCCCAACAAAGAATATATATATATATATATATATATATATATATATATATATATATATTTGAGAGAATATGTGCTTAATTGAAGTCATACCTAATTTTGAAAATTAATTAGTTGATAATTAATGAATTAGGCGGTCATATCTGTTCAAATGTAAGGCTAAACAAATCGAGTAAAGTCAATCTCTTGTTTAGCCTTACATTTGAACAGATATGCCCGCCTAATTCATTAATTATCAACTAATTAATTTTCAAAATTAGGTATGACTTCAATTAAGCACATATTCTACCCAAAATTGTCGGTTAAGGCCATATCAAACAGATTGTTTGTTTGTTTACTTTCATATATATATATATATATATATATTTTTTTTCCTCCTCTTGCAGCTTTCATTCTTCGAAAGGTTGTGGTTCATTCCGGATATACAGTGAGGAAGATTTATTCATATTTGACACTCGGTCAAATTTAGTTCAAAGTTGACCCTCTGTAATTATGAGAATCCTTTTCTGGATTGTGATGCCACCTGTTTTGGTTCCACTCATTGTTGTTATTTGGTGAGGAACAAATTCGATTGACTATAAACCAATAGAAAGAAAAAAAACAAAAAACGACCAATCATATGATAGGTTGTTTCTTTTGTCTGTTTAGGCATGACGAGTCTAGAAGTTCCCGACATTTTGCTAAGCTCTGCAGCCATTGGCTGAAATGTTGACGTTGTAATGTTGTAAACCAATCACAGGCGCCCGCAGTTGCAACAAGCACATGCACACTGTAGTCGTATAAACTGGAGCTCGATACGAAATGGTCGTAACACCGTTGGATGGCCACAAATACCATCCGACTGTCAACGTAATCCGGTTTATTTAAGAGGAACCGAAAAATAAACGAAGCCAGTCTACTGGCCGATACTGTCGGTATTGAATGTGGTAAAAGCCGTTCGTGATCACCAGGGTACTCAAACCAGTTTAAACCAGCGCGAGTATTGCTCGTCGGTGGATGATAGTCCGCTCTGCTCGTCGGTCGATGGTATTCAGGTCTGCTCGTTGCTGATGACTCGTTTTGGGAAGATGTTTGTTGTGGTTCCGTGGCCGTCGTTTTGTTGTCGGAATTGAGGCCCTGGGATAGAAGACCCCGCCCATACTTTTTCTTCATTTCACTCTTATGGAGGAGGTACTCGCTCTCAATGATGGCATTGTTGACGTCGGCGAGCATGAGATCTTTCTTCAGGACATGGATCTCGTTTTCCATCTGCCGGAGCAGCTCCGAAAAGTCGACGGAGTTCCGAGTATTTTTCTGGGCCGAGTGATGGATCCCCGAGGTTTCCGCACGGATCGACACTCCGGGCGCGTAGTGTATTTCGTGCTTACCATCTTCGTCCTCACTTATCGTCTCGGCGATTCCCCGACAGTGGATCTGGTGGTTGGGCAGGTTTATCAACTGGACGCTCTCGCCGCAGCCCGCACAGATCACCGGAGAGTGCGGACAGCGCGACGCGTGATCCTTGCTCTGTTCGAGCTTGACCGTAGCGTGACATCCCTGATCCCTGAATTCGCAATACTTGTAAAATCCGTTGATGTGGTTCCTTAGAGAAAGTTCCGGTTTCGCCTGGTTTGGAAGCACAGCTTCTCGACACTCGGGACACGAGCCGGCTGATGTAGACGGTCTTTGGTAGCGCTGTCGATTCTGGTTTTGGTATTGGGAAGTCTCCAGCCAGGTTTCAAGACAAAGGAGACAAAAACTATGTCCGCAAGGCGTCAGTACCGGATCTTCAAAAACTGATCCGCAAATACCACATAGGAGATTGGCGTCGACAACCTCAACAAATTTGTTGATATCATATCCCATTGTTCGCATCAATTTATACAAATTGCCACTTTTATTTATAGACTTTCCCCAAAATCATAGATTTTTATTATGTACATTGGTGTTTAAATTTTTAAAAAAGTACAGCCCCACACTGTATTTTTTTCTACCAGCGCATAAAGGAAAAAACACCAAACCCGCATACAGTATCTCGAGTGTCTACGTATTACAGAGAAAAAAAGTACAGCCCCACACTGGCTTTTTTTCTACCAGCGCATAAAGGAAAAAACACCAAACCCGCATACAGTATCTCGAGTGTCTACGTATTACAGAGAAAAAAAAGTACAGCCCCACACTGGCTTTTTTTCTACCAGCGCATAAAGGAAAAAAAACACCAAACCCGCATACAGTATCCCAAGTGTCAGGGTATTATGGAATAAAATACCAAAACCCGAAAAAAAGAATGCACGTGCTACCAGTCAAGAGAGACTTGTTAAATAATTTTATTTCTGTTGCACCAATAAATTTCTTTCACTCTAACGTGTGTTTTTTTTTGTTTGATTAAAACACTCACGCATGTGTAAATACAGTGTGCGATGGGTAAAATGTTGTCTAGATTAGGCAATTTTCAATTCAGCTAATTGCTTGTGAGACTGAGGTATAAGATATATGCAAAATTGCCACTTTTATTTATAGACTTTCCCCAAAATCAGCAGGACGTGTTGATATATCACAGTATGATGATTTAATTATTACGTTTGATAAGAGCTACTGGATATACTTCAATATATAAAAAGTATAATAATTTTGATTTAACTCGTTTTATTTGCAGGACCTGTGGATATTCCACAGTATGATAATTTAATTATTACGTTTGATAAGAGCTACTGGGAATAGTTCAATATGTAAAAAGTATAATAATCTTGATTTAACACTCTTTACTAGCAGGACTTGTAGATATACCACAGTATGATAATTTAATTATCACAACATTTGATATGTTTACTCAAGAGCTATTGCTAAATAGTTCAATGTGTAAAAAGTATAATAATCTAGATTTAACTTGCTCTTACTTTTTTCTTTCTTTCTTTTCATCTTTTCCTTATGTTTGATTGAAACAGATTAGCATTATTATTATTTTTATAGTCTGATTTAAATGTGTTGTATATGTGTGTGTTCTCTTACCTGTGTAAATGACGTGTGTGTGTTTAAATATCTAATGAGGTGATAGGGCATTGTTGATTTGATTATAAAACTTTCCTTTTTTTCTTTAAAATGTTTTTGTTTTTTTTCTTATTCCTCCATCCAAGTGGGTAAAATATTTCAATGTTTCCTAGCAGCTTTTTTTTTTTTTTCTTTTTTAAACTGAGTAAGAATGCTTCTCAAATAAGTCTTGGCTGTGGGTAGTTCCAAGAAATCCTTATTAAAAATTTATTGAGACGATTTGTCAGCATTTTTGTTTGAAATTTGCAAACTTAAATCCTGTGTGTTTAGTTACATCTTACAGCAGTAGGGCTTTTAACTGGAGTGACACTTTTCCTCATGAACAAATTTTTTTTTATAGTCCGATTCAAATTGTGTGTGTGTTTAAACACCTGTCGAGGTGAGTTCATTGTTCGTTTGGTTATAAAACTTTTTTTTTCTTTTTTTATATAATGATCATAAATAAATTAGTTTTTTCCTTTCTTCCATTCAAGTGGGTTTTTTATTTTTTATTTTATTTTATTTTATTTTGAGGGTGCTTCTCAGGTACGTGTGGGTAATTCCAAGAAAATCCTTCTTAAAATGTAGACATCGTTGTTGTAATTCTTTCTTTCTTTAAGATCTATCAGCAACCCCCATATAATGAATATTCCTTTATTCATTTCAGGGGTTCAATAAAAGCGATTGTGTTCTGTTTTTTTTTTTTTTTGTATTTAAACCCAGGTGATATATACGCGACTGGGATTGTTCGTGAGTTCATTAATTGATTAAGTTCAAATTTGGGGGGGGGGGGGTTAAACGGATTATTAGTCCCTGGGGTAATCCGATTCCAATGTAAAGTGGGTAGCCCGAAAAAAAAAGTCGATAAAACAAAAACACCCTGCTTAAAAGGCTTTCTTTAATCAGGGTTGCTTGTGGGTCGTCGTCATGGAAACGTGAGTCAGAAATTATCCCTTAAGGCTTAAAAAACCAGACCTAAAAAAAAAAATAAAATAAAATAAAATAAAATAAAATAAAATAAGAAATAAATATATATATATATACTAGGAAGAATATGAGCTCTCCGTGCGTAAGTATTTACGTTTTAATGTAATGAAATATATTAAATTAGAAAGACTAACGAAATCAAATAAGAACGCATATAAAAAGATTTACACTTATTTTAATTATATTTTAATTGGTTTCTATATAAAATCATCCATAGGTTTGATTTTAATATGTTAGAGAATAAAACATTACCTTACTTACTTCCAATCAAAAAAACAAAAAACAATTTAAATAAATAAATAAATAAAAAACAGCGCCAGAAACTTTTGCACATGATTAAAACAACACCAAAATATACGCATTAAAATTTAAATCATCTATCTATCTATACATAAAGGGCAGTTGGTGTGTCTGTATGAAACTACGAAAATACAACAATTAACAACAAAGGGTAAAAAAGAACAATTTCCTCGTAAATTCCTACCATAAAATAAACTGAACCCTCATTTTATGTCCGTGTTTTTGCTAGAAATGTTTTATTTTTCTTGCACCCGTTATTTTATAATACTAAATATATTTTCTTTATTTGTTAAAGAATACAGATTAAAGAAAATATATTTAGTATTGTAAAATAACGGGTGCAAGAAAAATAAAACATTTATTGCAAAAACACGGACATAGAATGAGGGTTCAGTTTATTTTATGGTAGGAATTTACGAGGAAATTTTTCTTTTTTACCCAACAAAGTATATATATATATATATATATATATACACACGCACACACACACACACACACACATTAAAGGTAATGTGGGTTAAATATCTACATTAATATGCCGACAAAAACACGACTCAGAAAATATCTAAGTTGGGCCGGAAATTCGCCTGACGTCGGCTCGCTAAAATACAGCGTAAATTAGGGTAGGAAGCTGGGACGATAAAAGATCAAAATACTCAAAAATTAAGATACATATTAATGGATCTGCGAGACTAACTTGCTAACTACTACACCACCATTTTGTCTCTCCCCACACACCCAGTGATGTGGGGTAGCCCCGCTTCTAGTTAATCATTAAAAAAAAAAAAAAATTAAAAATAATTTTTTTAAAAACTTACCTTAAATTACCACCACCCATGAGTCTCGGCTCGTGGGTGGGCCCGCATAAAAATGTCCTTGTGCCACACCCTCATACGTAGGATGAGTGGTAAAATACCCTTACCTTAAATTATCCACTACACAATCACTAAATTTCAGAATTTAGTTCGGATGTTTTAATTATTTGATAAGATTTGCTCAGTTGTGGCACAAGGTCGGACAGATTGGGCGCCCAACGAGACTTGAACTATTACTGGTCTGTTAGAGAGGTTTGTCAACCATTACACCACGGGAGGCGCCCATAATGACCGATGTTTTGACTTAAACTGAGAAATAAATAAATAATCGTTATTTTCCGATTGGATTTGAAAAGAAGACAAAGAAAAACGAGGCTGTTTTATTTATTTCACGGCTCAGTGGTCGCGCCTCACCTCTCAGATCTATGGGTGGGGGGTATTAGTTACCCAACCTGTGTCGGATGTTACACAAGTCCAGAAGTATGGAGCCATCCAACGAGGATCGAACACGTTATTCAGTAGTAATGGATCTGCGATACTAGCTTGCTAACCATTAGACCACGGTGGGAATGCCCTACGAGTAGGGTGTGACACAAGATAGCTAGTATGGGGCATCTAGCGAGGATCGAACCCGCTGTTCAGTAGTAAGTGATCTGCGAGATTAATCTGCTAACCATTAACACCACTTGAGGTGCCCAAAATATAATAATATATATTATATTAATAGCTATTTACTAAGCTTAGCTTAGGTTGTGGCACAAGGCTAGATATATGGGGCACCCAGTGAGAATCAAACTCACTAGTAATGGTCTGTCAGTCTAGCTTGCTAACCATTACATCATGTGAGGTGCCCAAAATATAGTTATTTACTAAGCTTAGTTTAGTTGTGGCACAAGGTCAGAAGTATGGGGGCACCCAGTGAGAAACGAACCCTCTAACCATTACACAATGTGAGGAACCCAAAATGATATAATAATATAGTTATTTACTAAGCTTTGCTTAGTTGTGGCACAGGGCCAGTAGCATGGGGCACTCAGTGAGAAACGAACTCACTAGTAATGCTCTGCCAGTCGGGCTTATTAACCCTTACGCCATGTGAGGTACCCAAAATATAAAATATTAATAATATACTATAGTTATTCATTAAGCTTGGTTGTGGCACAAGGCCAGTAGCATGGGGCACCCAGTGAGACTCAAACTCACTAGTAATGGTCTGCAAGTTTAACCTGCTATTACACCATGTGAGGTGCCCAAAATATAATACAATAATATAGTTATTTAATAAATGTGGGGCACTCAGTGAGAATCGAACTCACTAGTAATGCTCTGCCAGTCGGGTTTGTTAACCATTACATACACCATGTAAGATGCTCAAAATATAAAATATTAATAATAATATAGTTATTTATTTTGGTTGTGGTACAAGGCCAGTAGTATAGGGCACCCAGTGAGACTCAAACTCAATGGTAATAGTCTGCAAGTCTAGCTTGTTAACCATTACGCCACTCGATGCGCCCTAGATTTTTTTTTTTAATGTTACAAAATAAAGAGTAACGATTTTTGTTGGGTGCGCGGCCAGTTCTGTTGCATTTTCTGTTTGAAACAAAAAGCTGTTGCATGTTTCTATTTTTAGAAAGAAAGAAAGGAAGAAAGAAAAAAAGCCGGGGAATACAATTTCTGGCCACTCCCCTTCCCTCGCCCTGGGGGGTGGGTGGGGGCAGGAGAAGAGTTAAGTACAACCGTTCTTACTCCTCGGTGACTAGGGTGAAATTAAGGAGCTCGAAGCCCCTAGAGTTTAGCAAGCTGGGACCTACGTGAGTTCGAGTCTCGCGGACGACATACTGTTAACTGATATCCTTCCATAAACAGAAATTGGTACTCGTCGCGGAGTTCCGTCCCGGCCTCCTGCCTCAAAAACCGCTAGCGGGTGGCTGCTGAAAAAACCACACCAGCTACGATTGAAGTCTGTAGCCGAAGCGGTGTCATTCGAAAAAAAAACATCTTAGGGCGTTTTTCCCGAAAACCCAACACCAACCCTAAACCCTCCTAGTTAAAATTAACAGTTTTATTACAAAATTTGTGGGTTCTGTTTTTTCTGGGTCACCTTGTATACAGGGTGACCCAGAAAAAACAGAGCCCAAATTATTTATTTATTTTCCCATTAAACTAACCCTAAACCCCAACCCTAGTTTTTTTCTTCAAGTGACACCGCTTCGGCTACGGACTTCAATCGTAGCTGGTCTTTTTTTTCAGCAGCCACCGGCTAGCGTTTTTGAGGCAGGAGGCCGGGACGGAACTCCGCGAATATACCGCAGAAATTCAATATGAGGCAAGTAAAAATCGGTACATGACTGAAGTGATAGTCCCAAGTGGAATGTGGTGACACATGTGCTGACGATACGCAGAAAAGAGCTGGCCTAGAAAATGTTGCGTTTTAGACAACTAGTACCTGATATTATTTCATTTTTAATTCATGAAGTTATTCTATCTTAAAATCAAAATAAAGATGGTAAAGTGGCCTTTTGTCAGTATCAGCGAGGGAGTCTATCCTCTTTTCGCTAGCGCTAGACCAGGGATATTGTTCTTTTTTTTCTGTGGTGGAGCGCCACGCCTACTGCACAGATCAGATTGCCCAATGTGGAGCGCCACTTTACTGCACAGATCAGATTACCCAATCTGTGCTACTCATGAGCTGAGTTAACGAGGGCCGGGATCAAACCCAGAACCTTGCCATTCCGAGACAGATGCTCTACCGACTGAGCTAAATCGAAAAATCAAAATAGAATGAACAAATAAATGAAGTTATTTCATGTTTGGTACGTGAACTGGTCAGGTAGTAAGATCTCATCTACAGAAAGTGACGTCAATGTACGCATAGAGAAAGCATAGACTGCAATAGACAGATTATCGATCATATGGAAATCTGATCACATTTAAAGCGAGAATTGGCGGACCTGGTTTTCAGAACGCCCCCATCTAAAAAAAAAAAATTTAATTTTTCTTTTTTCTTCTTTCAATGGATTATTATCGATTGCACACCAATCTATCAGACTGTGAAAAAAAATTCAAAAAAGTTATTTATTTTTCGAGTTGTCAGGGGTGCTCAGTTCTCCGTATAAGTTTATCGTAAATCAATCCCCCATATCGGAACCGCTCGAAAGGAAACTGGCGCAAAGGTGTCAAAGTTAGGGTGGCCCAGAAAAAACAGAACCCAAATTATTTATTATCGAGCGGTTCCGATATGGGGGATCGATTTACTATAAACTTATACGGGGAAATGAGCACCCCTGAAAACTCGAAAAATTAATAACTTTTATTAATTTTTTTTTTTACAATCTGATAGATTGGTGTGTAAACGATAATAATCCATTGAAGAAAAAGAAAAGAAATTACAAAGAAAAATTTTTTTTTCAGCGGTTCCGATATGGGGGATTGATTTACGATAAACTTATACGGAGAACTGAACACCCCTGACAACTCGAAAAATAAATAACTTTAAAAATTTTTTTTTTACAATCGGATAGATTGGTGTGCAATCGATAATAATCCATTGAAAGAAGAAAAAAAGATTAAAAACAAAAATTTTAGATGGGGAAAGTTCAGTTCCGCCCGAGAATTCTTTCAAGCTGTAGCCGTATCAGTGCTACTGTATGGCTGCACCACTTGGACGAAGCGCTTAGAGAAAATGCTACATAGGGGCTACACAATAGGGCAGGTCGATTTTTCACTTTTTTAAAAATATCAAACTACACGAAACACCAAAAGTTGTGTATTGGTCTATTAAGTACTGATACCAAAAATTTGATCTTGAACTTGTACCAATTTTTGAGGAAATGGCATCAAAGATCGTTGGCAAAAATGAACTGAAAAATCCTCGGTTTTGCAATAATGGGGGGGGGCATGTTTTTAATTTGAACTTTAGTTATAATTTCGCTAATACCCTTGGGAAAGTTATGAATCCTACTCTCCCTCCAGCTATGGGCAAATAGTAGGGCAGACTGGGCTCTTTAACCTTGGTTAGGCAACCGGTCTAGAGAAGGAAAACTCTGAATTCAAACCTGTTAAACTCTGCTTAAGAAATTGACCTTGTGTCGCATCCTGCTCGTGCGGAGGGGTTGGTAAATATATATAATTTTGTCATTTAATTTCATTTTGATAAAATAAAATGACAACATTCCCTGGTTTAAATACTGGAATTGTTAGATTTTCTGATCAATGTTTTGACCAAATGTGGCAAAACTGAGGATTTTTCAGCGTATTTTTGTCGACGATCTTTGATACCATTTCCTCAAAAATTGGTACATGTTATAGATCTAATTTTTGAAAATCGGGGAGGGGGGATTGTGAAATATATACATTAATTGGCTGATAAAAAGCGATAAAAACACTATTCGGAAAATATCTAAGTTGGGCCGGAAATACGCCTAACGCCGACACGGTAAAACATAGCGTAAATTAGGACAGGAGTCCGGGACGACAAAGCGTTAAAATTGCCATTTTTTTCCCTGGTTATTATAATACTATATCAGGGAAGTTTAATAATACGACATTGGGCTCAAAATATTCGTGTGCTATTTAAGTTCTGGGCGTGGTTCTGTGTCTGTGTGTGCAAGTTTGTGTGGGTGTGATAACGCGAATTCTTGCCTTAAATAAACCTAGATAAAAGAAAACTCGTTTATCTTTGAAACATCTCCGTTAAAACAGGAAAGTGGGTTTGTTTGTTCACGTGACTATCTTTTTGTAGCATCTGCCTAAGGATGGAGATATTATACTACTACTACTACTAATAATAATAATAATAATAATAATATTTTTTAATAATTAATAATAATAATAAATAATAATAATAATATTTAATAATAATAATAATAATAATAATAATAATAATAATATTTTAATAATAATAATAATATTTTTTAATAATAATAAATAATAATAATAATAATAATAATAATAATAATAATAATAATGATATTTTTTTTAATAATAATAATATTTTTTTAATAATAATATAATAATAATGATATTTTTAAATATTTTTAATAATAATAATAATAATATTTTTTTAATATATTTTAATAATAATAATGATGAATTTTTTAATAATAATATATTTTAATATATAATAATAATAATAATAATAATAATAATAATATTTTTTTATAATAAATAATATTAATAATAATATTTTTTAATAATAATAATAATTTTAATATTTTTAATAATAATATATTTAATATTTTTTAATAATAATATTATTTTTTTTATTTTAATATTAATTTAATAATAATAATAATTTAATGGTAATTAATAATAATAAGGGGGAAATTATTGCAAAATTAAATTTTAACCATACAACAAATGGTATATGCATAAACCAGAATCTGTTCTTGAGAACGAAACGCAAAAATTCTCTGGGACTTTGAAAGAAAAACGGATCACCTTATCCCAGCAAGAAGACCAGACCTAGTGTTGATAAACAAAAAAGAAAGAACTTGTCAACTGGTGGATTTTGCAGTGCCAGCAGATCACAGGGTGAAGCTAAAGGAAAATGAAAAAAATGGACAAATATCTGGACCTTACCAGAGAACTGAAAAAGTTATGGAATATGAAAGTGAAAGTGATACCAATTGTAGTTGGCGCACTTGGAACAGTCCCAAAAGGATTAGAAAAGGGTTTGGAAAGTTTGGAAATCAGAGGAAGGATTGGTACCATCCAGAACACTGCACTGCTGCAATCTGCTAGAATACTCAGAAGAGTCCTGGAGACCCGAGGAGACTTGCTGTCACTCAGACTCTAGTGAAAGATCATCAGATAACGCTGATGTGAAAACTCAAAAGGAGTAAATAATAATAATATTAATATGAGGGTGAAAGTAATACCAATTGTAGTTGGTGCACTTGGACCGGTCTCAAAAAGCTTGGAAAAAAGACTGGAAGAACTGGAAATCAGAGGAAGAATTTAGACCACCCAGCATACTGCACTATTGCAATCTGCCAGAATACTCAGAAGAGTCCTGGAGACCTGAGGAGATTTGTTGTCACTCAGACTCTAGGGAAATGCCATCAACTAACGCTGGTGTGAAAAACTCTAATAATAATAATTAATTAATTTTTGCAAAAAATGAAAAAAGAGCTAGAGACCCTGGTACAAACCATCAGAATATATAATCAAGATATAGGGATGGAATTCGGAATCGAAAAATGTGCTATGCTAGTAATAATAAAGTAAGAATATAACTACCAAATCAGGACACTATAAAATCACTTGAAGAAAAAGAAAGTTACAAATACTTATGAATTTTATAAGCAGACACTAGCAAACAGAGACGAAAGAAAAAGTTAAAAAAGAATACCTCAGGAGAACAAGAAAACCCCTAGAAACCAAGCTCAGCAGCAGAAATCTCATCAAAGGAATAAATACCTGGGCCGTCCCCGTTATAAGATACTTTGAGCCATTCTTAAAATAGATAAGTGAACAATTCAGATAGATTGACCAAAGGACGAGGAAATTAATGACCATGCACAAGGCTTTGAAACCTAGAGACGATAGAGATAGACTATATGTATTGTTGGATTTCAGCCACCACTTTGCATTATGCCAGCAGCATGCAAGGACTGTATTAAGTTACAGCTTGCCTGTTGTTCTCGTCTGCTAACTCGACGGTAGTTAGAACCCCACTGCAATGGTGAGTATCATTGTTTCTACAATGTATCAAGAAAGGAAGGTGGGAGAGGTCTTGTCAACATAGAAGATTGCATAGATACCACAATCCAAGGACTCGAAGAATACACAAAAAATAGCAATACAGTTACGAAAACAAAAACAAAAATGGGATAAAAAATTATATGGACAACGAAAAAAAAAAATAAAATAAGAAAAAACAATGGATAACGCAAAATTATTGTAAGAACAACACGATAAATGTAGACAAAACCAAATTGTTATGTAAAGAATTTCTGGGGTATGGGGGTATCGTCCTTTGTCTGCGAGCCTCTGTTTCAACCAACCAATCACGAGAGCAGCATACTTTGGCGGCAAAGCCGAATAAGCAAACTCATGCCTCTTCTGATCCAGCTAGCACTGTGGACAGACCTAAAACAGGGTCGCTCCATCTCTTCCTCAACAACCAGAATCGGAGTCGGACATCAAACAGAACGTCTATCATATCCGAACTATCAGAAGGCCGTAGCAAGGGCCCGATAATACCCTATCTCAGGACTCAGATAAGTTTATTACAAATTATATTTGTGCAGACGAACTAAAGTTTGCAACCTATTGTTATTCTGTATATCTTTTTATTCATATTAGTTGTTATTTTTAACTCTCACTGCCAGTGGTTAACTCTATTTCAAATTGTCGTTGTCGTCTTTTTTTTTATTTAATAAAAACAAGGATTACACTGGGTTGAAAACAAAAATTAAAACCAAAAAATGCTATATGAAAACCAGAAGTTCTTGAGAATGAGTCTTTGGGAATCGCAGCCAGAAGACCAGACCTAGTATTGGAGAGAGAGAGAAGAGAGAGAGAGAGAGAGAGAGATTTTGTTAGATTCCAGATTGCAGGGTGAAGATGAAGGTAAACGAAAAGGGACAAATAAATATGTAGGGGTCACAAGATTTTCGGACCACTCTGTATAGGTCGACACCAAACGTTTGCATTAAAATTCGGTCTTTGAACTAGGTACCACCAATTTCCCTGTGAAATTTACCCCCTCCTTATATTTAACACAACAAAACTTGCATAAAGATTAATATTATCTTGAAAATTTTTTGTCCATTCGAAAGAAATAACATTAAACAAACTCCTGATGATTTTTTAAAAACTTTTTCAGCTTACGGAAATAATTAAAATTATGAACGAAAAACAATGTTTACATTTTTGCGCCGTTAAATCAATTGAAATATAACATAGCCAAAAACAAGTTATGAATAGAGGCTTTTTAAAAAATTCTATGAAAAATCAATTAATGGTCCGATTTTCACGAAATTTTCCAGAATTACTTAACTTTTGATGTAAATATGTCTGAAATAGTTTTTACCTAAAATATATTCGGGGAAATATTTGTTTACAAGGTGCCCCCCCCCCCCCACGCACACACCATTTTATTTTATGAAATATGAAAAAAATGAACCTACAAAAAACGATTTTAACTTTTTTTCTATAAAGATAAGAGTCTGAATAATTATATCAGAAATTTTTTATAAGTTTCAATACCAGAGTTTTTTTAGTAAAAGAAAAATACCATGAATACAGAATTCTGCTAAAAAAAATATCAATAAAAAAATTGACAATGTTGTAAAAAAACGGACTGTTTTACTTATTTTTCAAGTTAACGGAGAGTAATTTTTCCCCAATAGGATAATTTGATCTTTGAATTAACTGTTTTTCTTTGTAACAACTCTTTGTGTTCGTTATTTCTTTTTTGCAAATTTTTTTAAAAAGTTCAAAAATATTTACGTTTCTTCCTTCAATATGGCCTAAACTGATCACGTGACGTATTTTGGTGGTACCTATTGAACTTTGACCTGTGCACGAATAGATACGATCATTTTGAAATAGAAAAAGATAATAAAGAGAAAATCATTTCTCTGAATTTTTTTAGATGAGGCTTGATAATTTGGATTATTTGGATTATTCGGACTATTGTCCTCATCTATATTGTTACCTGTACAACGTTTCGGCCGATGTGCCCTCCCCCCTTCTTCGGGTATTTCTTGTCGGACTCGTGATGGCTCCCGATTACGACAAGAAGGTTCCTGAGTTCGAAGAGAAGGTTCGCGAGTTCGAGAAGGTTTCTGAGTTCGAAGAGAAATACCTGAAGAATGCTGGAGGATACATCGGCCGAAACGTTGTGCAGATAACAATATAGATGAGGACAATAGTCCGAATAATCCAAATAATACAAAGCTAAAATTACCAAGAATTATGCGGAAAAAGGGTTATGCAAAAGATATTTATCGATCTCGTGTATAGGTCGACCCTTGATTTATGGGTCACGATATCATATGGACTTAATTTTTCAAGAGTCAAGAGTTTATCCTCGTTTTTTCTATTGTGATTTTAATTTCAATCTTATATTGTATTACTCGTGTATAGAGGGACGCAACATTTTTGCTTAAAAATCATGACTTAAAAATTATCAAAAATTAATTTTTGGTTAAAAATCATTACTCAAAAAATTATGATTTAAAAATTATTAAAATTAATTTTTGGTTAATAATGACTTATGATTTTAAAAATTATGACTTAAAAATTATTTTGGTTAAAACTATGACTCGTTAATTCGACCTATAGACGAAGTATATACGATCTTTCTTTTTCTTTTTTTTGTTGTGATTTTTGGCTAAAAAGTCTCATTTGAAAATTCGACCAGTACACGAATAAATACGGTATTTTATCCTTTTTTAAACTGTCAAGAAGTTTTTTTTTTTAAATACGCAAAATGCATTAGAATCACATAGTTGTTTAAAATATGTAATTATAGTTGTAAAACCCTTTTAAAGTTACGTCACAATTTACTTCCTAGAATATTTCATCCAGAAGTGATGCTCTTTTTTTTTTTAAATAATCCATCCGTGTATTTTTTATGCTTTTCGTAAACAACACTGAGTGAATACGACTTATACAAGGTTTTTTTTTTCCTTCTTCCATATTTAACTCGGGACTTTGTTCACAAAAACAAAAACAAAAAATTCGGTACTTATTTTCTACCAAAATTGCGCTCTTTAATTTCTTTTTTTCAATTCACACCTTCGATCTTTTTTTTGTTTTTGTTTTTTTGTTTTTTGTTTTGTTTATACTGTAATTAGTTTCACTTTTATATAACCCCACCGATATTTTAGGCCCCCCCCAAAAATAAGGGGCGGGTCAGAGTTAAATTACCTGAAAAAAATCAGAAAGTTTTGAAATAAAATAACTGATGCATTATAAAATCCATTCATTGATAAATCAGCACTGAAAATTTCATTAAAATCAGATAATTCCCCGATTTTTGGTAATTTCTTTTTCAAACGGGGGTAAATTGATTTTGTAAAATACGTCTATGACGTTATAATTGTTGGTACCTAGAAAAGACGTAATCTTTAAACTATAAAAAAAAACCCCAAAAAACCCAGATTTGTCGACGTACCTTAAAAACTTGTGGGTTGTGTTAATGACAAAAAAATGGAGACTAAAGTCCGATTAGAATTACTTAGTCGTTTATACTTGTAAAATCCATTTAAAGTTACGTCAGGTACAGAATAATATGCGAAAGCGATGCTTATTTTTAAAATTAATCGATTTTTATGCCTTTTTTTTAAACAACACTGGGTGAATACAACTTATACAAGTTTTTTCATTCCATATTTAACCCAGGAACTTTGTTTATATGCTTTGTAAACTTTACAAAGCAAAAAAAAAAAAAAGAAAAAAAAAAATACGTAATATTTAAACTAAAGAAAAAAAAACAAACAAAACCAAAAACAAACCCTGACTTGTCGACGTACCTTAAAAAAACTTGTGGCTAGTGTTAGTTCCATGTCATAACCCCGAGACTAAAGTCCGATTATTAGAATCAATTTGTTGTTTAATGAAGTAATTATACTTGTAAAATCCATTTAAAAAGTTACGTCGGAATTTACTTACCAGAATATTTAATCCACAATAATATCCGAAAGTGATCTTTTTTTCCTTTTTTTTAAATAATTCACCCGAGAATTTGTTTATATACCTTTTCTCAAACCACACTAAACGAATACGACTTATACAAGGTTTTTTTTCTTCCATATTTAACCCAGGAACTTTGTTTACAAAAAGAAAAGAAAAAAGAAAAGAAAAAAGAAAATACGTAATCTTAAACTAAGGGGAAAAAAAGCCTTGAGTTGTCGACGTACCTTTAAGTGTAATACCTTAAAAATTTGGGGCTATATGACAAAACCCGGAGACTAAGGTCCTCTTCCCTTTTCATATTACCGAACTGAACACACAAGAAAATAGCGCAAACTGTAGCTTTTTACCTTATTAAGTTAAACAACAAAAACAGCACAGGCCCGTAAATTAGCTCGATAGAGGCAGGGAATTACATACAGCGAATTGTAGTTGCGCTGAGACAGTCATCCAAGTAATTGAAATTTCTACAACTAGGTGCGTTAAAAAGCGGACGGGGGTGTGGGTGAGAAGATATGGGGGAGGGAAAAATTGTTTAAAAAAAAAACTTATTAACAATGATATACTCCGTTCAGATTGGCACGTGCCTGGAATTCAACACGACCCACCCCCTCCCCCGTTACTCGGTCCCGCCACACTCTAAAGGGGGGAGGAATAATGAAGTGATTTTTAAATAAAATGAAGCATTTACTACATTTTTTTCACTTGTTATTGTTGCTTTTATCACAATGTTTATAAATAAATGAATAGATAAATAAATCTCGGTAATAAAGGACTATTTGCTCGTAAATTCCTACCATAAAATAAACTGAACCCCCATTTTATGTCCGTGTTTTTGCAATAAATGTTTTATTTTTCTTGCACCCGTTATTTTACAATACTAAATATATTTCCTTTATTTATTTTAATATTCACTTCAATGTGTATATTCTAAAAGCTTTTATTTTGTGAGAATGCTTAGTTTTAAAGTAGGGGTTTGTTTTTACACTTCAACTTTTTACTCGTAAATTCCTACCATAAAATGCCCAAGCCTAATTTTATGGCAGGAATTTACGAGTAAAAAGTTGAATATTACCTTTGTTGTTGTTATTTCTTTTCTTTTTGGCTTTGGTACTCTAAAATAAAAACGTCAGATTTTAATCATCGTCGACGAAAAAATAAAATTACGGTCATAAAAGGAGGATCCAAAATACGAGAAAACTGTTCTTTATTACCTAAATCTCTAATAATATATGCGAATGTCGATGTGTCAGTGTGCCTGTGTGTCACATTTTTCAACTTTACTTCTAGATGCCGTAGCCCATCATATCATACCATTTTGTCATCAGGCCGACTCCGTGAACAAATTAAAAGCATTCCGGACCCACAATACTTTCGCAATTATTATTAGAATAATTGCGAATGTCATTGTGTCATTTTTACAACTTAACTCCTAGAGGCCGTAGCCCAACATATAATACCATTTTGGAATCAAGCAGACCCGGTGAGCAAATTAAGAACACCCTAGGCTGAATATAGACCTACATCCTTCTCTAACAATAAATTCGAATGTCAGTGTATCAGTTTGTCACATTTTTCAACTTTACTCCTAGATGCCATAGCCCAACATATTATACCATTTTTGAATCGGGTAAACTGAGCAAATTAAAAACATTCAGGGCCAAATCCATAACAATAATCCTTTTCTAACAATAAATGCGAATGTCAGACATTTCGTTCAACTTTACTCCTACAGCCCATAGCCCAACATATCATACCATTTTGGAATCGGGTCGACACCGTGAGTAAATTAAAAACATTTCGGACCGAATCCAGACCCACAGTCCTTCTCTAATAATAAATGCGAATGTGAGTGTATCAGTGTGTCACATTTTTTCTACTTTACTCCTAGAGGCCGTAGACCAATATATGATACAATTTTGGAATCAGACCGACCCCGTGAGCAAATTAAAAACATTCTGAGCCTAATTCGGACCTGCAAACGGGAAAGTTTGGATTCCAAAGTTTTAATTACTGAAATTGTTTTCGGAAAAAAAAGTAATAATAATAATAATTATAATAATAATTTTGCAGTTCCAGCAGATCACAGGGTGAAGCTAAAGGAAATTTTGATAATAATAATAATATTTTTTTAATAATAATAATAATAATAATATTGGGGGGGGGGTATGTAAAAAAATTTAATTTTGACCATACAACAAAATGGTATATGCATAAACCAGAATCTGTTCTTGAGAACGAAACGCATAAAAATCTCTGGGACTTTGAAAGAAAAACGGATCACCTTATCCCAGCAAGAAGACCAGACCTTGTGCTGATAAACAAAAAAGAAAGAATTGTCAACTGGTGGATTTTGCAGTGCCAGCAGATCACAGGGTGAAGCTAAAGGAAAATGAAAAAATGGACAAATACTTGGACCATGCCAGAGAACTGAAAAAAGTTATGGAATATGAAAGTCAAAGTGATACCAATTGTAGTTGGTGCACTTGGAACAGTCCCAAAAGGATTAGAAAAGGGCTTGGAAAGTCTGGAAATCAGAAGAAGGATTGATACCATTCAAAACACTGCACTGCTGCAATCTGCTAGAATACTCAGAAGAGTCCTGGAGACCTGAGGAGACTTGCTGTCACTCAGACTCCAGTGAAAGACCACCAGCTAACGCTGATGTGAAAACTCAAAAGGAGTAAATAATAATAATAATAATAATAATAAAATGAAAAAAATTTTTAAATTCGTAACAAAAATCACGTGAAAAAAAACACGTGATTTTTTTGTGACGACTTTTTAAAATTTATTTATTTTTCATTTGTTTATTTGTTTATTTACTTGTTTATCTTTATTTTTTATTTATCTTTTATTTTTGTTATAGGTGATACACCCTATAAGACTAATGGAATGCGCCGACGGGTTACTATAAGTAACAGGGACAATTGTGGCTTGAGAGTAAGCCAATGCTCACCATTCTATTTGTCGGACGTAATTCCCACTTCTCTGTATTGTATTTGTCTACTTTTTGTTAATACATTTTTCTACATGTGTTACCCGTCGTTTTGTCCTTATTTGACCCCTTAAAACCTCACAACAATTTTTTTGTAGGATAACAATTGTTATACCTTGGAAATAAATTAGGGCATAACTACTTAATTTTAAACAAGTAAATAAATTAACCTGTTTAAAGATGGTAAAGAATTGATTAAATAATTGTTTATCTTCAGGATACGCACTCCCGAATTTTTCAGCCTTTTTTTTTTTTCATAAAAGATCACGCACTAATTGCATCTCATGTGCACGGGTCAGGGGGGTAGACGTTGTGGCCCCAACCTCGGGTCGCATGGCACGCAACAACATGGTCAAACCAGTAAGTGCTATACTTTAGTCTATTATCAGTAACACTCAAGAACAATTCACGACAAAAGTGATAACAAGTATGTTTTTATTGCCTCAACAAACTTAATAGAAGTTGAATATAAAAACATCATAAAAGATACAAACGAAAAGCTTATACATATGTATATAAAAGAAATAACAGGATTAGAGTCCTTTATAAGTAAAGTCTTGAGTGTTGCGAGTAACAGAGTAAAGTATAACACTTACTGGTTTGAACATGTTCTCGCGTGTCGTGCAACCCGAGATTGTGGACTCAAAGTCCCCCCTGTCCCGTAGACAGGAGTTGCAATTAGTGCGTGATCTTTTCTCTAGGATTAAAAGGGGGAAAAGGAGCCTTTGACTTTGGACTCTCTACTTTTATAAACCGTATTTCCTCTTAGCGTTGATAACACTAGAAGACTTACATACTCCAAAACATCATCAAATGTGTAGAAGAACAATAGTTGGCTGACTATCGTAAATATATTATGTGTACTAGCAACAGAAAACACCCTCCGGGCGTCGTAAAAACTGATTTTTGAAAGACATTGCCTGAGAGGGTGGGAGTTAAAAATTCAATGTCAGAGGGTTTGTATCATAAGTAAACTAAATCCTCATATTTATTAAAGGGGTTAAAAAAAATAAAACAATTTGAAATGAAAACTGAGCCCCGTCCCTCTCAAATAAAATGTTGCGTGCATGTAATAATCAAACAATTATTTTGAATATTTTCCACATCAATTTTCCACAAAATCGTAGGTATTTATTTATTTGTAAACTTTTTAGTTAACTTCTTGTTACTGTAAAAAAAAAAAAAAAATTTAAAAACAAAAGGACGAGAGTAAAAAATTTTTTTTTAAATTGCTTACTCAAATTTTGGGTGTATATAGCATAAGAATATTGTGACGTAATCTGTGACGTAGAGCTATGGCGTAGTTTTTGTTACAGACAGAAATACAGACAATCTCAATTATTAATTGATAGAAGAAATCTCCTAATAGGATTAGCGACTTTTATAGATAAAGACTTGAGTGCTGCAGGTAATAGAATTTAGTATAACATATAACCATGTAGAATGTAGTCGGTGTATTCTATTCATAGTTTCGGTTACAGACGGACAGACACACAATCTCCATTATAATAAGAACAATTCCCGACGCAAGTAATAACAAGAAAACTCTATTGCCTGAACAAACTTAATAGAATTAGAATACAAAACTGAACAGAATAATACAAAAGAAGCTTATACATATGTGTATTGAAGAAATGTCCTAATAGGATTAAAGTCTTTTATATGTAAAGTCTTGAGTCTTAAATATTGTAAATAAGAACAATTCGCAACGCAAGTGTTGGGTCAGTAAAATGGTTATTCCTGTATATAGAGTGAGTGAGGGAGAGGCTCTGTGATTGGATATACCAATCATATGATAGCCCAGAGTTTTGGCGCAATATCCAAAAAGTGGACAGACAGATTCCATCCGCGGTACCACGAGGCAACGAATTCAGGGGCCCAAGGAAACCACCCTAAGATATCTTCTCCAACGCACCAGTAAGTCCCTTAAACTCAACTTTATATACAGGAAGGACTTTATATTGTTGTTTGTTGTTTTATGTCTACCCCAATAAATTGTTTGAATTAAAGGAAATATTAATTCCTTTCTTGTTGTTGTTAGTCTTAGAACTGAATGTTATACTAACACAATACAAGTAATAACAAGAAAACTTTATTGCCTGAACAAACTTAATAGAATTAGAATACAAAAACAGAACAGAATAATACAAAAGAAGAGCTTATACATATGTGTATTGAAGAAATGTCCTAATTGAATTAGAGTTTCTTATAAGTAAAGTCTTGAGTATTGCTGGTAATAGAGTAAAGTATAATACTTACTGGTTTGAACATGTTCTCGTATGCCATGCGACCCGATGTTGAGGGCTCAAAGTCCTCCCCCCTGTCCTGTGGACAGGAGATGCAATTAGTGCGTGATCTTTTCTCTGGGATTAAACGGGGAAAAGCAGCCGTTGATTTAGGCCTCTCTACTTTGATAAACCTGCTTGCAATGCCACCTAGTGTCTAACAGAAGAACCATAGCATGTAAGGAATGTAATCTCTACATTATTGGATGATAAAAATATAAATTTACTGTAATAATACAAAGAAGAGTTGGACCATATTACCTTTCGGCACCCCTTTTTGATCTCGATTAAGAAAGGACATGTTTTTCATTTACACCGTCAATATCCGGTTGTTTGTTAGGGGTTAGGGTTAGGGTTAGGGGTTAGTTAACTCAGTCGGTAGAGCGTTCGGCTAGAAACCACATGGTTTCTAGTTCGATTCCGGTCCTCGCAAACTCAACGTATGAGTAGCACAGGGGATCTGTGCGGTAAAATAAGGAGCTGATGGTAGGTGTGCCGCTCCACCTCAGATGCCAAGAAACAATCTCCTTGGTCTAGCGCTAGTGAAAAGGGGATAGACTCCCTCGCTGATTGGCTGATACCGACTTTAGGCCGCCCCGACGACTTTACTTACTTTTATAATTTAAAAAAAATCTAAAAATCGTCTGT
The DNA here is from genome assembly GCA_023376005.1 of Doryteuthis pealeii. Taxonomy (NCBI): domain Eukaryota; kingdom Metazoa; phylum Mollusca; class Cephalopoda; order Myopsida; family Loliginidae; genus Doryteuthis; species Doryteuthis pealeii. The sequence continues at coordinate 15,977,429 of CM042181.1, read as the reverse complement.
TAAAACAACCGAATATTGACGGTGTAAATGAAAAACATGTCCTTTCTTAATCGATATCAAAAAGGGGTGCCTAAAGGTCACATAGTCTGAAGAGTTTATACATATGTGTATAGAAGAAATGTCCTGATAGGATTATAATATTTTATAGGTAAAAGTCTTGAGTGTTACTGGTAATAGAGTAAAGTATACCACTTATATGTAGACCATGTTCTCGCGTGCCACGCGACACGAGGGCGCAAACATTACAGCACGTGTCTCCACTGTTCGTTCGCAGAAGACGATAAAACATGTCATATCAGTCACTCACTTGAATAGAGGATTATTACCTCTTAGCGTTGATAACACTAGAAGACTTACATACTCCGAAACATCATCAAATGTGTAGAAGAACTATAGTTGGCTGACTATTGTAAATATATTATATGTCATATGATATATTTACAATAGTCAGCCAACTATAGTTCTTGCCTGATACTAATTACAGTATAATTAATGAGATAAAAGACCGAAGTTATGAATAGAAGCCAAAAATTTTTACGGTTGCGCTTCTATGAGAAAATAAGTACCGAAAATCGAAAAATAAAATGTAAAAAATAATAAATAATTAATTTTTTGGAGATTTCTTTTTACTCATTTCGATAATTATTTAATTGGCTATGAAAAATTAATATATAAATTCATTTAAAATATGAAAATGCTGATGTTAAGTTTAAAATGTTATATTTTTAGATTCTAAAAATTAATATCTACTTAATGCAAACCTTATTTTTGTTGACGAAAGTAATAAGTTTTGAAGAAAAACTCGATTGAAAATGTACCCCTTCAGAAAAAAACATCGATGTATAATTTTTTTTTTAATAAAATAATAGCCAATTAAATAATTATCGAAATGAGTAAAAAAGAAATCTCCAAAAAATTAATTATTTATTATTTTTTTACATTTTATTTTTCGATTTTCGGTACTTATTTTCTCATAGAAGCGCAACCGTAAAAATTTTTTGGCTTCTATTCATAACTTCGGTCTTTTATCTCATTAATTATACTGTAATTAGTATCAGGCAAGAACTATAGTTGGCTGACTATTGTAAATATATCATATATGACATATAATATATTTACAATAGTCAGCCAACTATAGTTCTTCTACACATTTGATGATGTTTCGGAGTATGTAAGTCTTCTAGTGTTATCAACGCTAAGAGGTAATAATCCTCTATTCAAGTGAGTGACTGATATGACATGTTTTATCGTCTTCTGCGAACGAACAGTGGAGACACGTGCTGTAATGTTTGCGCCCTCGTGTCGCGTGGCACGCGAGAACATGGTCTACATATAAGTGGTATACTTTACTCTATTACCAGTAACACTCAAGACTTTTACCTATAAAATATTATAATCCTATCAGGACATTTCTTCTATACACATATGTATAAACTCTTCAGACTATGTGACCTTTAGGCACCCCTTTTTGATATCGATTAAGAAAGGACATGTTTTTCATTTACACCGTCAATATTCGGTTGTTTTAACAGACGATTTTTAGATTTTTTTAAATTATAAAGTAAGTAAAGTCGTCGGGGCGGCCTAAAGTCGGTATCAGCCAATCAGCGAGGGAGTCTATCCCCTTTTCACTAGCGCTAGACCAAGGAGATTGTTTCTTGGCATCTGAGGTGGAGCGGCACACCTACCATCAGCTCCTTATTTTACCGCACAGATCCCCTGTGCTACTCATACGTTGAGTTTGCGAGGACCGGAATCGAACTAGAAACCATGTGGTTTCTAGCCGAACGCTCTACCGACTGAGTTAACTAACCCCTAACCCTAACCCTAACCCCTAACAAACAACCGGATATTGACGGTGTAAATGAAAAACATGTCCTTTCTTAATCGAGATCAAAAAGGGGTGCCGAAAGGTAATATGGTCCAACTCTTCTTTGTATTATTACAGTAAATTTATATTTTTATCATCCAATAATGTAGAGATTACATTCCTTACATGCTATGGTTCTTCTGTTAGACACTAGGTGGCATTGCAAGCAGGTTTATCAAAGTAGAGAGGCCTAATCAACGGCTGCTTTTCCCCGTTTAATCCCAGAGAAAAGATCACGCACTAATTGCATCTCCTGTCCACAGGACAGGGGAGGACTTTGAGCCCTCAACATCGGGTCGCATGGCATACGAGAACATGTTCAAACCAGTAAGTATTATACTTTACTCTATTACCAGCAATACTCAAGACTTTACTTATAAGAAACTCTAATTCAATTAGGACATTTCTTCAATACACATATGTATAAGCTCTTCTTTTGTATTATTCTGTTCTGTTTTTGTATTCTAATTCTATTAAGTTTGTTCAGGCAATAAAGTTTTCTTGTTATTACTTGTATTGTGTTAGTATAACATTCAGTTCTAAGACTAACAACAACAAGAAAGGAATTAATATTTCCTTTAATTCAAACAATTTATTGGGGTAGACATAAAAACAACAAACAACAATATAAAGTCCTTCCTGTATATAAAGTTGAGTTTAAGGGACTTACTGGTGCGTTGGAGAAGATATCTTAGGGTGGTTTCCTTGGGCCCCTGAATTCGTTGCCTCGTGGTACCGCGGATGGAATCTGTCTGTCCACTTTTTGGATATTGCGCCAAAACTCTGGGCTATCATATGATTGGTATATCCAATCACAGAGCCTCTCCCTCACTCACTCTATATACAGGAATAACCATTTTACTGACCCAACACTTGCGTTGCGAATTGTTCTTATTTACAATATTTAAGACTCAAGACTTTACATATAAAAGACTTTAATCCTATTAGGACATTTCTTCAATACACATATGTATAAGCTCTTCTTTTGTATTATTCTGTTCAGTTTTGTATTCTAATTCTATTAAGTTTGTTCAGGCAATAGAGTTTTCTTGTTATTACTTGCGTCGGGAATTGTTCTTATTATAATGGAGATTGTGTGTCTGTCCGTCTGTAACCGAAACTATGAATAGAATACACCGACTACATTCTACATGGTTATATGTTATACTAAATTCTATTACCTGCAGCACTCAAGTCTTTATCTATAAAAGTCGCTAATCCTATTAGGAGATTTCTTCTATCAATTAATAATTGAGATTGTCTGTATTTCTGTCTGTAACAAAAACTACGCCATAGCTCTACGTCACAGATTACGTCACAATATTCTTATGCTATATACACCCAAAATTTGAGTAAGCAATTTAAAAAAAAATTTTTTACTCTCGTCCTTTTTTAAATTTTTTTTTTTTTTTTACAGTAACAAGAAGTTAACTAAAAAGTTTACAAATAAATAAATACCTACGATTTTGTGGAAAATTGATGTGGAAAATATTCAAAATAATTGTTTGATTATTACATGCACGCAACATTTTATTTGAGAGGGACGGGGCTCAGTTTTCATTTCAAATTGTTTTATTTTTTTAACCCCTTTAATAAATATGAGGATTTAGTTTACTTATGATACAAACCCTCTGACATTGAATTTTTAACTCCCACCCTCTCAGGCAATGTCTTTCAAAAATCAGTTTTTACGACGCCCGGAGGGTGTTTTCTGTTGCTAGTACACATAATATATTTACGATAGTCAGCCAACTATTGTTCTTCTACACATTTGATGATGTTTTGGAGTATGTAAGTCTTCTAGTGTTATCAACGCTAAGAGGAAATACGGTTTATAAAAGTAGAGAGTCCAAAGTCAAAGGCTCCTTTTCCCCCTTTTAATCCTAGAGAAAAGATCACGCACTAATTGCAACTCCTGTCTACGGGACAGGGGGACTTTGAGTCCACAATCTCGGGTTGCACGACACGCGAGAACATGTTCAAACCAGTAAGTGTTATACTTTACTCTGTTACTCGCAACACTCAAGACTTTACTTATAAAGGACTCTAATCCTGTTATTTCTTTTATATAACATATGTATAAGCTTTTCGTTTGTATCTTTTATGATGTTTTTATATTCAACTTCTATTAAGTTTGTTGAGGCAATAAAACATACTTGTTATCACTTTTGTCGTGAATTGTTCTTGAGTGTTACTGATAATAGACTAAAGTATAGCACTTACTGGTTTGACCATGTTGTTGCGTGCCATGCGACCCGAGGTTGGGGCCACAACGTCTACCCCCCTGACCCGTGCACATGAGATGCAATTAGTGCGTGATCTTTTATGAAAAAAAAAAAAGGCTGAAAAATTCGGGAGTGCGTATCCTGAAGATAAACAATTATTTATCAATTCTTTACCATCTTTAAACAGGTTAATTTATTTACTTGTTTAAAATTAAGTAGTTATGCCCTAATTTATTTCCAAGGTATAACAATTGTTATCCTACAAAAAATTGTTGTGAGGTTAAGGGGT
>CM042181.1:15965724-15972945 GCA_023376005.1 Doryteuthis pealeii | reverse complement strand
CACTTGTGCGGGAATAAGTGGAATATCTCAGTGGAGATTGTTAGTGGGGTGTGTATGCATAATAAGTCAGTTCTCGTTCATCTTTGGCTGAGTGCAAGGCGTGAGGTAGTAGAAAGTTGAGTGATACGGTCACTTGTGCGGGAAATGGAGTTGGCCCGAGGGGGTAGTCGGAGAATATCTCAGTGGAATAGTCGATGGTCAGGGAAGGTAAGGATATCGGCCGGCCGTGGTAATGAGTTGAAATAAGTGTCGGGTAGGTGCGGGAAATACGTGGTAGTGGAAAATAGGGCTTTTGATCCTGCTTGCGGTGAACAGTTCGGTTCAGGCGTCCGTCAACTGCTTATTCTCTCAAAATGCCTGGGTTTATATGCTTACGCGATCGCTCCAGAAAGCCTTTGAGTGTTTAGTCGGGAAGATTTTTTCATTGGTTGAAAATCTGGATTCCTTAAAATATTTATTTTTTTTTGTTTATTTTGGAATTCTTCAACGTACTCAATCTGAGCCTATGCGCAGAACTGCGTCGAATTGGTAATCTCGTGAGAGGGTACCTTGAGTCCTTGTTTGTTGGCCTCCGACTTGAGTTTGATGTTTTATGCTAGCGAGGTGTATTTTTGTGAGTAAGCATTGTGAATATAAGAGATATCCCTTTCTTCTGATAAATGTGTACTATGTATGTCGGGGAACTTCGAGATAAAAAAAAAAAAAAAAAAAAGGAAGTAAATATATATACAAATTTAATATAACAGGGCTTGGTTTTTGAGCAACAAATATGAGATTGATTTATATCCCGTGAATAAATTAAAAAAAAAAAATTAAAATGATAACAGCTGGATTTTATTTTTGCGTTTCAATATTTTAAAATAGGAGACATTAAATTTTTTTCTTTTCAGAGTGTATGGATCAACGTAAGGTGTTTTTTTTTTTTTTTTTTTTCATAGGGGATTTAGTGGGCATTCTGCGGGATCCAACTTGTCATGCACGTCGAGTAGCCACTTCTAGTATCTTTATAGTCTTGATTATTGCTTGTAATAGAATCAGTATAATTTATATATAACCAGTTCTCTGTGCCAAGCGGTACGAGGTTGGGAACTCAAAGACCTGTTATCTACACTATTTCTCTGAATTTTTTTAGATGAGGCTTGATACTTAGTATTATTTGGATTATTCGGACTATTGTCCTCATCTTTATTGTTATCTACACTATTTCTATGAATTTTTGAGATGAGGCTTGATAATTTGTATTATTTTGGATTATTCGGTATTGTCCTCATCTTTATTGTTATCTACACTATTTCTCTGATTTTGAGATGAGGCTTTGATAATTTGTATTATTTGGATTATTCAGACTATTGTCCTCATCTTTATTGTTATCTGTACAACGTTGTACAGATAACAATAAAGATGAGAACAATAGTCCGAATATTCCAAATAAGAGCATTCAAATGAAAGCATGTATCCCTGCCCCGTAAAATTATGTTGACTGTTCTTTGAGCCACTTCTTTACTACAGATTTCATTTCCTCGTCACTGGAATAATGTTTGAGGAAAGCTGGAATAATTCAGAGGAAAGTTTTAACCTAATATATTTTTGTTCTTCATGGGGGAGGGGTTCATGGGGAGAGAAAGAAAGAGAAAGAAGAAGTATTAGAAAGAAAGAAAGAAAGAAAGAAAGAAAGAAAGAAAGAAAGAAAAATGGAGAAATATTTAAAAGAAAGATAGAAAGAAAGAATGAGGATGGAGACGTTTTAGAAAGAAAGAAAATGAAGAAGTTTTAGAAAGAAGAAAAAGAAAGAAAGAAAGAAAGAAAGAAAGAAAGAAAAATGGAGAAATATTTGAAAGAAAGATAGAAAGAAAGAATGAGAATGGAGACGTTTTAGAAAGAAGGAAAGAAAGAAAATGAAGAAGTTTTAGAAAGACAGAAAGAAAGAGAATGGAGAAGTATTAGAAAGAAAGAAAGAAAGAAAGAAAGAAAGAAAGAAAGAGAATGGAGAAGTATTAGAAGAAAGAAAGAAAGAAAGAAAGAAAGAAAGAAAAATGGATAAATATTTAAAAGAAAGATAGAAAGAAAGAATGAGAATGGAGACGTTTTAGAAATAAATAAATAAATAAAATGAAGAAGTATTAGAAAGAAAGAAAGAAGAAAGGAAAGAAGAAAAGAAAGAAAGAGAAAGAAGAAGTATTAGAAAGAAAGAAAGAAAGAAAGAAAGAAAAATGGAGAAATATTTGAAAGAAAGATAGAAAGTATGAGAATGGTGACGTTTTAGAAAGAAAGAAAGAAAGAAAATGAAGAAGTTTTAGGAAGAAAGAAGAGAGAAGAAAAGAGAATGGAGAAGTATTAGAAAAAAAGAAAAAAAAGAAAGAAAAGAAAGAAAGAAAAATCAAGAAGTTTAGAAAGAACGAAAGAGAGAAAGAAAAAAAAAGAGAATGGAGAAGTATTAGAAAGAAAGAAAGAAGAAAAGAAAGAGAATAGAGAAATATCAAAAAGAAAGAAGAAAAAGAAAGAAAGGAAAGAAAGAAAGGAGAAAGGAAAGAAAGAAAGAAAGAAAGAAAGAGAATGGTAAAGTATTAAAAAGAAAGAAAGAAAGAAAGAGAATGGAGAAGTATTAGAAAGAAAGAAAGAAAGAAAGAAAGAAAGAAAGAAAAATGAAGAAGTATTAGAAAGAACGAAAGAGAGAAAGAAATAAAGAGAATGGAGAAGTATTAGAAAGAAAGAAGAAAAGAAAGAGAATGGAGAAATATTAAAAAGAAAGAAAGAAAGAAGAAAAGAAAGAAAGAAAGAAAGAAAGAAAGAAAGAACCTCATAATTTACACCTTTTCGTGTACATTTCTCGTTTCCTTCACACCTCTTTTTTTCTTTTGGGAAACCATTTTCAGACATAACCCCCACCCCCACCCACACCCCACACACACATACGCCGCCACCACCATCACCCCCATACCACCCCCACCCCTCCACCACTGCAAATTTCTTTCTACTTCTTTTCTATATTTTTCTTCTGTAATTAAATGAAGTAGTTCATCGTTCAACACCTAAAATAAACTGAACCCGTAAAAGATACACCTCACTCGACACCTCTCTCACTTACCCACTCGCTGGCCTTATAGAATTCCCCCGGGGGTGGAGCCCCGTAAAGAAACATTAGGTATCATAAAAGCAACAAGGAGGCAAAGTGCTTTTGGATATGGGCTTCCGATTAACCCACCTTTCAAGTCCTTAACATCTGGGTGGAGAATTGGCGATGTTCGTTTTTCATCTTTAAGACAGTTTCCTCTTGCAAATGTCAATAATAATGAGAGACGAATCCAACAAAAACATCGTTTCTAATGATCTTATATAGACGAGGGTGATTAAAAAAGTAACGCCATTTTGTTTAGGACAGGTATAATTACCAACACAGGAACATGTATCATACATATAATTGAAGCTGGTCCTCTGTGGATCCCATCCCTACTTCTCTACATAGGCGAGTAAAAAAGTAATGCCATTTTGTTTAGGACAGGTATAATTACCAACACAGGAACATGTATCATACATCAAAATGAAGCTGGTCCTCTGTGGATCCCATCCCTACTTCTCCACATAGGTGAGTAAAAAAAGTAATGCCATTTTGTTTAGGACAGGTATAATTACCAACACAGGAACATGTATCATACATCAAAATGAAGCTGGTCCTCTGTGAATCACGTCCCTACTTCTCCACATAGGTGAGTCAAAAAGTAATGCCATTTTGTTTAGGACAGGTATAATTACCAACACAGGAACATGTATCATACATCAAAATGAAGCTGTTCCTCTGTGGATCACATCCCTACTTCTCCACATATTACTCTGAATTTTTTTAGATGAGGCTTGATAATTTGTATTATTTGGATTATTCAGACTATTATCCTCATCTTTATTGTTATCTGTACAACGTTGTACAGATAACAATAAAGATGAGGACAATAGTCCGAATAATCCAAATAATACTAATTATCAAGCCTCATCTCAAAAATTCATAGAAATAGTGTAGATAACAATAAAGATGAGGACAATAGTCCGAATAATCCAAATTATCAAGCCTCATCTCAAAAATTCAGAGAAATAGTGTAGATAACAATAAGATGAGGACAATAGTCCGAATAATCCAAAAATACTAATTATCAAGCCTCATCTCAAAAATTCATAGAAATAGTGTAGATAACAATAAAGATGAGGACAATAGTCCGAATAATTCAAATTATCAAGCCTCATCTCAAAAATTCAGAGAAATAGTGTAGATAACAATAAAGATGAGGACAATAGTCCGAATAATCCAAATAATCCAAATTATCAAGCTTCATCTCAAAAATTCAGAGAAATAGTGTAGATAACAATAAAGATGAGGACAATAGTCTGAATAATCCAAATAATACTAATTATCAAGCCTCATCTCAAAAATTCCTGAGAAATAGTGTAGATAACAATAAAGATGAGGACAATAGTCTGAATAATCCAAATAATACTAAGAATCAAGCCTCATCTCAAAAATTCAGAGAAATAGTATAGATAACAACAAAGATGAGGACAATAGTCCGAATAATCCAAATAATCCAAATTATCAAGCCTCATCTCAAAAATTCAGAGAAATAGTGTAGATAACAATAAAGATGAGAACAATAGTCTGAATAATCCAAATAATACTAATTATCAAGCCTCATCTAAAAAATTCCTGAGAAATAGTGTAAATAACAATAAAGATGAGGACAATAGTCCGAATAATCCAAATAATACTAAGAATCAAGCCTCATCTCAAAAATTCAGAGAAATAGTGTAGATAACAATAAAGATGAGGACAATAGTCTGAACAATCCAAATAATACTAATTATCAAGCCTCATCTAAAAAATTCAGAGAAATAGTGTAGATAACAATAAAGATGAGGACAATAGTCCGAATAATCCAAATAATACTAATTATGAAGCCTCCTCTAAAAAATTCAGAGAAATAGTGTAGATAACAATAAAGATGAGTACAATAGTCCGAATAATCCAAATAATACTAATTATCAAGCCTCATCTCAAAAATTCAGAGAAATAGTGTAGATAACAATAAAGATGAGGACAATAGTCCGAATAATCCAAATAATACAAATTATCAAGCCTCATCTCAAAAATTCAGAGAAATAGTGTAGATAACAATAAAGATGAGGACAATAGTCCGAACAATCCAAATAATACAAATTATCAAGCCTCATCTCAAAAATTCAGAGAAATAGTGTAGATAACAATAAAGATGAGGACAATAGTCCGAACAATCCAAATAATCTAAGAATCAAGCCTCCTCTAAAAATTTCAGAGAAATAGTGTAGATAACAATAAAGATGGACAATAGTCCGAACAATCCAAATTATGCTAAGAATCAAGCCTCATCTCAAAAATTCAGAGAAATAGTGTAGATAACAATAAAGATGAGGACAATAGTCCGAACAATCCAAATTATGCTAAGAATCAAGCCTCATCTCAAAAATTCAGAGAAATAGTGTAGATAACAATAAAGATGAGTACAATAGTCCGAATAATCCAAATAATACTAATTATCAAGCCTCATCTAAAAAAATTCAGAGAAATAGTGTAGATAACAATAAAGATGAGGACAATAGTCCGAATAATCCAAATAATACTAATTATCAAGCCTCCTCTAAAAAATTCAGAGAAATAGTGTAGATAACAATAAAGATGAGGACAATAGTCCGAATAATCCAAATAATACAAATTATCAAGCCTCATCTCAAAAATTCAGAGAAATAGTGTAGATAACAATAAAGATGAGGACAATAGTCTGAATAATCCAAATAATTCAAATAATCAAGCCTCATCTCAAAAATTCAGAGAAATAGTGTAGATAACAATAAAGATGAGGACAATAGTCTGAATAATCCAAATAATTCAAATAATCAAGCCTCATCTAAAAAATTCAGAGAAATAGTGTAGATAACAACAAAGATGAGGACAATAGTCCGAATAATCCAAATAATACTAATTATCAAGACTCATCTAAAAAATTCAGAGAAATGGTGTAAATAACAATAAAGATGAGGACAATAGTCCGAATAATTCAAATAATACTAAGAATCAAGCCTCATCTCAAAAATTCAGAGAAATAGTGTAGATAACAATAAAGATGAGGACAATAGTCCGAATAATCCAAATAATACTAATTATCAAGCCTCATCTAAAAAAATTCAGAGAAATAGTGTAGATAACAATAAAGATGAGACAATAGTCCGAACAATCTAAATTATGCTAAGAATCAAGCCTCATCTCAAAAATTCAGAGAAATAGTGTAGATAACAATAAAGATGAGGACAATAGTCCGAACAATCCAAATTATGCTAAGAAACAAGCCTCATCTAAAAAAATTCAGAGAAATAGTGTAGATAACAATAAAGATGAGGACAATAGTCTGAATAATCCAAATAATTCAAATAATCAAGCCTCATCTCAAAAATTCAGAGAAATAGTGTAGATAACAATAAAGATGAGGACAATAGTCCGAATAATCCAAATTATGCTAAGAATCAAGCCTCATCTCAAAAATTCAGAGAAAAACTGAAATACTTACGCCCGGTGGAGGGCGCATATTCTTGCAAGTCCAGGTAACTCTTCTACGCTTAGAAACAAAGAAAGGTAGTTATCAGGTATCATTGTCTTGAAACACGATAGCGATTGCCTCCTTTGGGAGTGAGTGACTGTATTCTGCACGAGTATGGTAATAATATACGTAGGGACGGGCAGAAATTAGTTCATCTTGTCCCACACCCCACCCGCAACGCATATGTTACTTACCAAAAGTGCACTTTCTGTATATTTTCATTCCAAAAATATTTCGTGCAAAAGAGAGAGGCCTAAAAGTCAAATACCTGTATGCGCTCAAATGTTGGCTGGTGTCGTATTTAAGTCGGTAAGGTGCATAGGTCGACCTGAGGAAATCGTATATACTCGTGTACAAGTCGATATCTCGTGTATAGGTCGACCCTTGATTTATGGTCAGAAAACCATTAATTTATAGAATTAATTTCTGAAGCCAAGGGTTGCTATTAGTAGCTCTATTTATTTCTGTAATGCCATATATTATATATATATATATATATATAATATATATATATATATATATATATAAAAAAGAAGGTCCGCAAAATTGATTATGTTTTTAGAAAAAAATTTTATTATTTTTATCTTACATTTGCGACACGTGATTCAGA
>CM042181.1:15960724-15963224 GCA_023376005.1 Doryteuthis pealeii | reverse complement strand
GATTTTTTGAGGGAGGGGGGGGGCACAAGTTACACCCCGACACCAAAAAGATGGCCCGAAAATTAGAAAGGATCAACCAAAAACTTGTCCGACAGAATTGTCTGTACAGTTCAACAAAACTTGTATAAAAGAAAAAATGCTGCCAAAATACACTTATTTTGATATATATATATATATATTATATATATATATATATATATATATATATATATACTGGATTTCGCAATTAATTTCGACTATTCCCAAATTTATTTCTGTTGTAGGATTTTAAGGGTAAAAAATAAGGGTAAAAATAACAATGGATACAAATGTATTGAACAACAAGGAGTAGAAATTACAGCAAAGAAAGTGGAGATTGCGTCTGACTCACATTGTTACGAGCTGACTCACATTGCTTCGTGTCAAGCCACAATTAGGTAGGTTTCCCAATACAAGGCGAAAAAGATGACTTTTAGTTTCCAAAAAAAGGGTGAGGAAAAAAATGCGGCCAAATGAATGCCTATAGACATATGAATAAATAAATTTCAAGATAATATTAACCTTTATGCAAGTTTTATTATGTTAAATATAGTGGGGGGGGGGGTTAAATTTAACGGGGGAAATTGGTGGTGTAGCATAATGGGCCCAGGAACACCATATTTGAGGCCTTGTGCCAGACACGGAGAAACCTTAGTGGAATGTAGCATGATTCTCAGACATTACGGGAGTGAGCGAGCAATGTAAAAGTCGTTATCACCTTGAGTTTATTCGTAGCCAAGAAGTCTGGGATTTTGGTATTAAAATTTAGTTTAATCGGTTTGTCAGAAGAAAGGATGATTGACCCGTTGACCTCTTAATTTGGTAAAACAGTTAGAACGTTCGAAAGGTTCCAGAATATTCTAGAAAGCTCGACATCGATTTCTATATAATGAGGAAACCTTAGATTTTGAATCAGTTGGTCTGGGGCCGTGGAGTTGATTAGACGGCCGGGTTACGGATTTTGCGGGAGTTGGCAGTTTGGGTGAGTTAGTCATAGGCGAATGACTGGAAAACATGCGTTAAAGAAATCGTCTCTCTCTCTCTCTCTCTCTCTTGTTACGTTCCATCAAATCATAGAACTTTTGGAATATTCTGAGAGACTTGATGACGCCGGGAGAGGGGGAAGTCACAGAATTTGACTCTAACAGCTCACCGAAGAAGAAAAAAACTGCTTACTCATGGCCCTAGCCGGCATAGCTAAGAAGAGGAAGGCACACGAAACGAACGCCCTGATACTACCTCGTTGCTTTACCAAACGTAGGCCAAACGTACCGATACAGGTGACGTACACGATTTGGAGGAAAGGAAAAGCGATCCCTGTTGTCAGTCTTGGTCAGTGTATACAGATGGCCGGCCAGTGAACATCTCGTCGGGGGAGGGAAGACGAAGAATGTCTCCCGAAACAAGTTATCACAAGGAAAATGCCGGATAAAGGAATTAATACCGGAATAATTATAACCACGGAAAATGAATCACCCATATAAAAAAGATAAGTGTAACTTCTTTCGTATGAACATTATATATTGATTTTGAATAAGAAACTCAACCAAAAGACATTAAAAAAACTCTAGCCTGTCGGAGTCGTATCAGGACTCCCAAAGATTTTAAACCTCGAATTAAACGTTATGTTCTAAAATAATATCATGCTCTATTGTTGTTATTGCCAAATTTTTGTATACATGTCTTTTAACTTTCTTTGGTATCTCTGATGAAGCGCTGTATAGCGTTGAGCGATAGGCGTATGTAACACTTCTCAATAACTTGCATTAAGAAAATAAAATGATGAAAACCAAGAAGTACTGTCCTCATCTTTATTTCACAACGCCAAAGAAATCGTACGGGAAATCATGAATGAAAGCCATTAAACAAATAAACGTGAACAGTACTTGACTGATACTAAGGAGATATTATACTTGTCAACAAGTCAAATTGACCGTGACTAAAGACCCACGGTCGTGAAACTGTATACTTTTTGCTGGACGATAAACGAAGGGCACGCGGCGTGGCGTAAGGTGATATCCCTTGACCTGCCACTAGCGACCAAGGAATGCTGGATATAGTAAACAAGTTTACGCGAGAAATCCCACCGCCACGTTATTGTTATTATACGATTTAGCATCGTATTGAAAAAGGCAAGAACCGTTCTACCATATAATCCGATTTGGATACTGAAAACGACAATACATCCACCACCTCGTTTACAGTCGGTACCGCACCTCGCGAAAACTCAAATCATATGCAACCATTTGCATAGCTCTGCCCGGGAAAAAAGTCTGATATTCATGGAGTCTATAGGCATTACTTTCATGGCCTGCTTTTTTTCCCCCAAACCAAAAATTTGCTCGTCAATCACGAAGACTATCGAAAAGTCATAGAGCCACTACTCTGACCTTATGCGGTCCGTAGCCCTAAATTATTCCTTGTACTCTCACTACAAGTAGTCGTTCGCGCGCATTCCATTCAAATGTACATAGGTTTAACT
>CM042181.1:15957830-15960624 GCA_023376005.1 Doryteuthis pealeii | reverse complement strand
CAAAAACAAAAAAAAAAAAAAAAAAAAAAAATGCGGCCAAAATGAATGCCTATAGACATATGAATAAATAAATTTCAAGATAATATTAACCTTTATGCAAGTTTTATTATGTTAAATATAGTGGGAGGGGGGTAAATTTAAACGGGGGAAATTGGTGGTGTAGCATAATGGGCCCAGGAACACCATATTTGAGGCCTTGTGCCAGACACGGAGAAACCTTAGTGGAATGTAGCATGATTCTCAGACATTACGGGAGTGAGCGAGCAATGTAAAAGTCGTTATCACCTTGAGTTTATTCGTAGCCAAGAAGTCTGGGATTTTGGTATTAAAATTTAGTTTAATCGGTTTGTCAGAAGAAAGGATGGTTGACCCGTTAACCTCTTAATTTGGTAAAAAAAGTTAGAACGTTCGAAAGGTTCCAGAATATTCTAGAAAGCTCGACATCGATTTCTATATAATGAGGAAACCTTAGATTTTGAATCAGTTTGTCTAGGGCCGTGGGTTGATTAGACGGCCGGGTTACGGATTTTGCGGGAGTTGGCAGTTTGGGTGAGTTAGTCATAGGCGAGTGACTGGAAAACATGTGTTAAAGAAATCGTCTCTCTCTCTCTCTCTCTCTCTCTTCTCTCTCTCTCTCTCTCTCTCTCTCTCTCTCTCTCTCTGTTACGTTCCATCAAATCATAGAACTTTTGGAATATTCTGAGAGACTTGATGACGCCGGGAGAGGGGGGGAAGTCACAGAATTTGACTCTAACAGCTCACCGGAAGAAGAAAAACTGCTTACTCATGGCCCTAGCCGGGCATAGCTAAGAAGAGGAAGGCACACGAAACGAACACCTGATACTACCTCGTTGCTTTACCAAACGTAGGCCAAACGTACCGATACAGGTGACGACACGATTTGGAGGAAAGGAAAAGCGATCCCTGTTGTCAGTCTTGGTCAGTGTATACCAGATGGCCGGCCAGTGAACATCTCGTGGGGGAGGGAAGACGAAGAATGTCTCCCGAAACAAAGTTATCACAAGGAAAATGCCTGATAAAGGAATTAATACCGGAATAATTATAACCACGGAAAATGAATCACCCATATAAAAAAGATAAGTGTAACTTCTTTCGTTACGAACATTATATATTGATTTTGAATAAGAAACTCAACCAAAAGGACATTAAAAAAACTCTAGCCTCTCGGAGGTCGTATCAGGACTCCCAAAGATTTTAAACCTCGAATTAAACGTTATGTTCTAAAATAATATCATGCTCTATTGTTGTTTATTGCCAAATTTTTGTATACATGTCTTTTAACTCTCTTTGGTATCTCTGATGGAAGCGCTGTATAGCGTTGAGCGATAGGCGTATGTAACACTCTCAATAACTTGCATTAAGAAAATAAATTGATGAAAAGCAAGAAGTACTGTCCTCATCTTTATTTCACAACGCCAAAGAAATCGTACGGGAAATCATGAATGAAAGCCATTAAACAAACAAACGTGAACAGATACTTGACTGATACTAAGGAAATATATACTTGTCAACAAGTCAAATTGACCGTGACTAAAGACCCACGGTCGTGAAACGTGATACCTTTTGCTGGACGATAAACGAAGGGCACGCGGCGTGCGTAAGGTGATACTCCCTTGACCTGCCACTAGCGACCAAGGAATGCTGGATATAGTAAACAAGTTTACGCGAGAAATCCCACCGCCACGTTATTGTTATTATACGATTTAGCATCGTATGAAAAGGCAATACGTTACATATATCGATTTGGTAACGTGACGACAAACATCCCACTACGTTACAGTGGTACCCACGGAAAACTTCAATATATGCAACATTTACGCTTGGGGAAAAAAAGTATGATATTCAGGTGTCTATAGACATTGATTTGGCCGCTTTTTTTCCCAACCAAAAATTGGTCACGAACTCAAAAATCTAGAGCCATATTGACCTTTGGGCCCGTAGCCTAAATTGTTCCTGCTACTTATAGTAGTCGTCGGCGCATTCCATTCATGTACATAGGTTATATCACCTATAACATTTTCCAAGTTATAAAAATTATTATCGTACAAAGAAATTCATTGCCAAAAATTACACAAAAAAATCGCCAAAAACACTCGCATTAATTAAAAGTTGGAAATTATCGGGATTGCTGGTCCAGATTTGGACCAGAATGTTTTTAATTTGCACACGAAGTCAGCCTGATTCCAAAACGGTATGATATGTTGGGCTAAAGCCTCTAGGAGTAAAGTTGAACAAAATGTGATACGCTGACATTCGTATTTATCACCAGAGAAGAATTGTGGGTCTGGGGTGTTTCTGATTTGCCCACGGGGTCACACTGATTTTAAAATGGTATGATATATTGAGCTATCGCCTCTGGCAGTTAAGTTGAACAAAATATGACGCACTGATACACTGACGTTCGTATTTATCATCAGAGGAGGATTGTGGGTCTGGGGTGTTTCTGATTTGCTCATGGCCTGATTCTAAAATGGTATGATATTTTGGGCTACGGCTTCTAGGAGCAAAATTGAAAAATGGGACACACTGATACACTGACATTCGCATTTATTGTTAGAGAATGATTGTGGGACTGGATTCGGTCCGGAATGTTCTTAATTTTCTCATGGTGTCAGTCTGATTCCAAAATGGTATGATATGTTGGGCTACGGCTTCTAGGAGCAAAGATTTGACTCGGAATGTTTTTAATTCGCTCACGGAGTCAACCTGATTTTAAAATGGTATGATATGTTGGGCTACGACTTTTAGGAGTAAAGCTGAAAAAGTGTGACTC
>CM042181.1:15915330-15955330 GCA_023376005.1 Doryteuthis pealeii | reverse complement strand
ATGTCTCGATTGTCTTGAAGTTGGGAGTTCTATGAAAATCTGGAATATAAATAATGGAATTCCTAATCAAAATGTTTTACAAATATTAGGGGGCGGGGGTCTCGCTTCACCCCCAACCCCCATCGACACGTCAATTATCCGAATTTTAAACCACTGACATCACGGGTTGCTGGTTGAATGGAATGTTTTAAACATTAACAATCAAATAAATAGGATACTTAATTAAAATGTGGGTTGCATATTAATACGGTACCTATTAAAGACCCATGCATATATATATATATATATATATATATATATATATATATATATTAATAATTTGAAGGCAATTACAATGCGTATGAAATATATATATATATGTGGAGAGGGGGGTTAGCTCAGTCGGTAGAGCGTTTGGCTAGGAACCACAAGGTTCCAAGTTCGATACCGGCCCTCGACAACTCAGCGTATAAGTAGTACAGTGATCTCTGCAGTAAAGTGAGGAGGTGATGGTAGGTGTGGCGCTCCACCTCAGAGGCTAAAATAATCTCCTTTGTCTAGCGCTAGTGAAAAGGGGATAGACTCTCTCGCTGATTGGCTGATACCGACTTTAGGCCACCCCGACGACTTTTAATATATATATATATATATATATAGATAGATAGATAGATAGAGAGAGAGAGAGAGAGAGAGAGAGAGAGAGAGAGAGAGAGAGAGAGAGAGAGAATGTTTGAATATATATATGAAAACCTTTATTATCAGAAATAAATTTATTTAGGCGTCCTTCGCCTCTTCAAGTCTGATTTCATAATGTTAGCTTTAGGGATTGAGGAATCGATAAATATAAAATATCAAAAGTTTACCCTAAAATGAGAATTTAATGAGTTTTAAACTAGCATACCTTTGTTATCCAGGGTTTGACTTCAGTGTTTAGCAACCCCACGTAGGCATCTGAATTCAACCTGATAGCCTCTCTAAAAATGCGGAGGCATCACATCTGCCTCAGAAGACATATCCGAAAACCATCACAGTTTGGGGAAATCTAGTCTGCATGACACGAGGGGTGTCCTTTGGACTGTACGCAAGCCATCTGTTATTCTGCGTGTTGTGCTTTTGATCTTGGCAAAAGTTTTTTTTCTCATCGGAAAAAACCAGATTGTTTGTGGTTCAGCAGGATGTTTCCCTTTGCTCAGAAGTTTCTACGCCTTTGTCAGACGATTTTCACGGGACTTTTCTATAGCAGATTAGGAAATATTTTGTGTGTGTATGTATATTGTTGTTGTTGGCAGCCTTCCGTCTACAAGAGACGATGGAGTAGTGTCAAAGTGTTGTTTTTTTTTTGTTCTTTTTAACTACATAGCCTGTGCGGGTTCATATGGAGGATAAGCTGTTGCCCATGCAGCAACTCCACTTCTCCACATTGTTGCTGTGATCCAAAGGAAAGGTAAGGAACCAATGCGGTTTGGCAACGGTAGTGTCGCAGGAGTTGATGGGTAGCACTGGATTTCAGCATCACTCCACCTTAAGGACTCCGGCTCCTGATTTGTTTTTGGAGTTTACTCCCCTTGTGTATATATATATATATATATATATATATGGCAGGAGTACCATGTCCATAACTGGATTAAAAGAATTTTAGGAACACCAAGGACTGAGAGAGAAACGGGAAAGAGAGAGGTAAGAGGAAAATAATTTATCAAATTCCTTTACAAATTAAAAAAAAATCGCCTAGAGTTCGTGCATTCCAATTTTTTTCCAGGATTTTTTTTTTAATCTAAAATATTATTTTTTTTAAATGTAGCCCTTAACTTATGAGTGTTTTGAAACAATTTTATTTTTCTAAAAAAAAAAAACTCTCTGTATATAAGACAAATTTGAATTCAGTTCTTGTTGAGTTAAAGTGATAAAAATATTCGTTTAATTTATTTTCTTTTTTTTTACCACTAAAATGTAGCAATAAAAAGCAAATAATTAAACATGTGTCCTTATTTGTAAAAAAAAAACAACAGAACCCACAAATTTTGTAATAAAACTTAATTTTAACTAGGGGGGTTTAGGGATAGGGTTAGGGTTGGGGTTTAGGGTTAGTTCAATGGGAAAATAATAATTTTGGTTCTGTTTTTTTCAGAAAAAACAGAAACCACACATTTTGTAATAAAACTTAATTTTAACTAGGAGGGTTTAGGGTTGGGGTTTAGGGTTAGTTTAATGGAAAAATAAATACATAAATTAGGTTCTGTTTTTTTCTGGGTCACCCTGTAATACGTTTTAATTTTCCGACCGAATTGCAAGTTCAGCCAAATTTTGCTGTTTTTTTGTTTTTTTAAAATTTTTTTAAACATTTTAAATGTTATTCAGTGATGTGTTCATATATGAGTGTGAGTGTTATTAACAGCCGACATGACTGTTTATCAATTACATGTATTTAAAAAAAAATACCAAAAAGAATTTGTGGGAAATTTAGGAATGTTCACCTATTGATTCAAATTGAAATTATTCGTTCATTCTTTGAACACTAGCCTCGTCTAGTTTCCGTAATTTAATGCTATTTATCCACCCTGTCGGCTGGGGCGTTAGAATGCACCGACTACACCTCTGCAGAGGGGTAAGACTCCCCTAATGGGGCCACCTGTTGGCCGTGGGTGGCGAACCGTGATGCTTAAGGATAGAGCTCAGGTGGATGAGCAGTTTATGACTTGCAATACTCCACTTTGGCCCTATCTTGGGCTAGACGGGCGGTCGGAGAGACCCCTCTGATCAATCGGCTGGTCACGTCAAGCCCTAGCACCTATATGACTGTCCCAATCCTATTGCCCTTATGGCAAGCCCCAATCCCTTTTTTATCATATGGGTGCTAGAAGGCGGTGGCTGAGGGTCTACGTGTCCTGGGAATGACGTTAAACTCTATCTGATGGTGAGGTTCCAGTTTTTGAGGTTTGGGGAATGTGGAGCACTCCTTCATCACCATTGCTCCCTGGTCCACTCTGACCTGGAGTGGTAGTACCTGTTAGGGTCCCATCTATGGGTTAAATAGAAAAACATGAGTTGATAAACAAAATTGTATTATGCATTAAGGATGTATTTAATTCAAAACTTTGTCGGCATTAAATGACCCACCGATTTTGATATGCCGTAAAACAAACCAAACCAAACCAGCTATTTATGTGGTACTCATGCAGAATAGCGCGCAAGAGATAATATCATTAGATTACGTATAAAAATCACTACATTTCACAGAAATACCCGAAACCTTTGAGACGCTAGTGTTAGGGTTAGGCTACTTCGGGAGTTTCCGTAATATAACGCGATCTAATGATATCATCTCTTGTGTGCTATTCTGCAATTGTACCGAAAAAAGAAAAAGAAAAAGAAAGGGAAAAAAGAAAACGAAAAATGAATAGATAAAATGTCAAAAAGAAAAAAAAGTAAAAGAAAGAAAGAAAAAAGAACAAAATGAAAGAAAACGAATGAATAAAGTAAAAAGTAAAAAGAAAGAAAGAAAAAAACGAAAAAGTAAAGGATAAAATAAACGAAAGACAGAAAAGGAAAAATGAAAAAGAAAAGAAAAACGAAAAAGTAAAAGAAAAAAAACGAAAAAGAAAATGAATGAAGAAATTAAACATGACCACTGTGATTTTTTAATCAAAAAGAAAAAAATGAAAAATGAAAAAGAAAAAAAAAACGAAAAAGAAAATGAATGAAGAAATTAAACAGATAAAACGAAAAAGACAAAAATGAAAAAGAAAAAAAGAATGAAAAAGAAAGAGAAAAAACGAAAAAGAAAATGAATGAAGAAATTAAATAGATAAAAAATCAAAAAGAAAGAAAAAGGTAAAAGAAAGAAACACAAAAAAGAAAGAAAGCAAAAAGAAAGAAAACTAAAAAGTAAAAGAAAGGAGACATGCGCATTGGCATTCATGACCACTGTAACAGTTTTCTGGAAACAAGATAACATCCGAGAAAGATAACGGATGAAGAAGAGGAAATGGCTATTTTTATTTCTTAACGGAAAAAACAACACACACAAACATTTTTCTTAGAAATCAAACCACGCGCTTCTTTCTATGGACGACCGTTACGTTTTTCTACCCAAGATCAATGAGTTAGGCCGGTACATAAATACAAGACCAGTGCGTATTATCACCAAATAGGAGGGGGTAGGAGTAACATATTCAGGGGTCGCGGAAGGGCGGTTTCATATATTTTCCATGAATACTTAGTTAAATGCATATTTTGAAATATATTGTTTAACTATATTTCTGTAACTAGCAAGAATATATGGTAAGGAAGGACTATTTGCTCGTAAATTCCTACCATAAAATAAACTGAATCCTCATTTTATGTCCGTGTTTTTGCAATAAATGTTTTATTTTTCTTGCACCCGTTATTTTACAATACTAAATATATTTTCTTTATTTATTTTAATATTCACTTCAATGTG
Organism: Doryteuthis pealeii; assembly: GCA_023376005.1. Lineage (NCBI taxonomy): Eukaryota > Metazoa > Mollusca > Cephalopoda > Myopsida > Loliginidae > Doryteuthis > Doryteuthis pealeii. Next base: position 15,950,910 of record CM042181.1, on the reverse strand, counting down.
TATATTCTAAAAGCTTTTATTTTGTGAGAATGGTTAGTTTTAAAGTGGGGGTTCGTTTTTACACTTCAACTTTTTACTCGTAAATTCCTACCATAAAATGCCCAAGCCTAATTTTATGGTAGGAATTTATGAGTAAAAAGTTAAATATTACTTTTTGTTGTTGTTATTTCTTTACTTTTTGACATTGGTACTCTAAAATAAAAACGTCAGATTTTAATCATCGTCGACGAAAAAATAAAATTACGGTTATAAAACGAGGATCCAATTCATGCCTAAATTGTAAAACGAGCCCCCACTTTAAAACTAAACATTCTCACAAAATAAAAACTTTTAGAATATGCACATTGAAATGATTTTTTAAAATAGATAAAGAAAATATATTTTGTATTGTAAAATAACAGGTGCAAGAAAAATAAAACATTTAATACAAAAGCACGGACATAAAATGGGGGTTCAGTTTATTTTATGGCAGGAATTTATGAGCAAATAGTCCTTCATTAACGAATATATGTTGTGGTGAGTCGGAAGTTGCCGTTTCAACAGACGGAAGTCGAATGGCAAAAATAATTAGTCTGCGCATATGGATCGTGCAACCTTAGTAAAAATAAAATTCGTAAAATTTAACCAATCAGAGGCGTTCCCGCTTAAAAAGAAAAGTCATCGAAAGAAGCCTCGCTGATCCACTTGATTTGCTATAAAATGTAGAAATTTTTCATTTTCAAGCAGAAAGATTTTGCCTGCCAAAGAGAATCCTTGTCACTTGTTTTAAGAAATTTTAACGCATAAGGTACGAACTATCTATCTTTCTCACTTTAAATAAGCATCGCTTTAACAGATAATCTTAATATCAGTACAACTACAGCCTGACTGCTGATTGTTTGGACATACAAACTTTAATGTTTCTTCTTATTGTGTGAATTGTAAAATATTTTATTACATTTTACATTTGAACTTTAAAAAAAGAACTTTGGGACGAAACCTTGCCCAGTATTCAATACTACCTTTTTGTAAATTTCTGTTAATACAATTTTGTTTGTTTAATCAAGAGTTTTGTCTTCTATACCATCTTTGCTTGATTTATTTATGGTCTTTAAATGTTTGAATACTTTTATTGAATATTGACATCAAACTGCCCTACCTATCACCATAATGTCACGAGGCACAAGTATTTCAGTTTTAATGAATATATAATATAATAATAGTCATCCACAGACACCGTGTTTCAACGTTTCACATCTCTTCAGTGTGGCTAGACTTATCAACTACTTCTAGCTGGGAGCAAAACCAACTTACTTTTCATCAGTCCAATCTCTTGGCAGCCATCAGCTAATGAATATCTTATTATAATGGATATTGTGTGTTTTTCTGTCTGTAACCGAAACTATATTACAACTCAAGTCACAATTCCCTTATTTATTAACATCACATTCTCAATGATTTTATTTTTTATTTAAATCTCAATTATTAATAAAATTGTTTTACATTATTAATACTGTTAACTATATCTTCATACTAACAACATGCAATCGTATTTATATATATACAACAAAATAGCGGTTTACAGTGTAAACGGGAAGGCTAATTTGCATATTGATATTAAAAAATCGAATTTAATAAATATGTGCTTAGTATTATTGATTTCTAACTGTTGGGTTTTATTTTAATGAATATAAGCAAAAATCTCTTCAATAAATCTTAAATGAAATCCATTAACAAGAAAAAATAACTGTCATTTTATTCTTTACTTCCTCTTTTAACTAAATACTTAAATTTGAAAAAATAACAATGAAAGACGAGAGTGATGGAAGAGTAAGTTTCAGTTGTTCTATTTTTTATTATACTCCCACTGTTTCAAATCTTTTTATCTGCATTCTTATTTAGTTTCATCAGCCTTTCTAATTTAATACAATGTCTTATTACATTAAAACTTAAATACTTGCACCCGGAGGGTGCATATATTTGCTAGTATATATAATAAGTTAGAAAGTTTTGTGAAACTAAACAAGAACGCATATAAAAAAGATCAAACTTATTTTAATTGATTTCTATATGAAATTATACTAGGATTGATTTAACATGCCTGAGTATAAAAATATTAGAGATCAAAACACCAGTAATTATTTATTAAAATCGATTGTTAAAACCAGTATGCAAATTATCTACATCATAATTATTAATTAATTAATTTTCAAAATTAGGTACGACTTCAATTAAGCACATATTCTCCCAAAAATTGTCGGCTAAAAAAGCCATATGAAAACACATTGTTTGTTTGTTTACTTATCATATACGATGGAAAAATTTATTTCTTAGTGATATAAGACACGCTGCAGAATTTTAAATGCATTAATAACATGGGTCATCTGGGGCCTGTGTCTATTAATGAAATTAACAGCGTCGATCCCAGGGGGCTATCCCCCAGGCAATACTTGCCCCCTTGATTTAAAGGGGCTGGGCTGGGTTTATTGCCCAGCGCTTGAGGCGCCTCCCTCGAGGGGGAATCCGACGGGATCGACACCTTTTTTGTGTCTAACATCAATGAGCTTTGGCTTGTGGGTGGGCCCACATAAAAATGTCCTTGTGTCACACCCGCATACGTGGGGTGAGAGGCAAATACCTTAATAACATGGGTTTTTTGGGGACTGTGTTTGTTAATGAAATTAATGGCGTGATTCCAGGGGGCTATCCCCCCAGGCCACACTTGCCCCCTTTATTTAAAGAGGCAGGGCTGGGTTAATAATAATGATCCGAAAAGCAAAATATGAAGATTGTTTTACAGTGTCTAAAATGGGTGAATTTTATAAATTAAAATCTGTTTCTGTCAAAATGGCGCATTTTGCCGTTTTTTTCTCTTTTTTGAAGATGTGCTCTTTTTAATGTGATTTTTTAATTTTAAAATTAAGAAATACATAATTTCTTTTAATTTAAATTAAGTGGCTTTTCTTTAAAATAAAAATAAAATGACAATTCCTAATGAAAGAAAAGGGGGAGGTGTTATCATACCAAAACTTTATCCATACCTTATAATACTATGCATGCGGGGGGGGGGTAGGGTGTATATATATAATTCTAGGTAGTTATGATAATAAGTAGAAGTCAAACCACATATATGTGTGTGTATGTGTGACCAGTAGTAAATAGTAGCTAGTGTGGATAATGTGTGTGCATACATATATGCATGTGTGTGTGTGTGTAACATATATTGTATGTGTAAAGTAGGGTCAATGATCAATTAAAGAAATCATAAAACTTAAGAAAAGATTTAGGGTGGTGATAACTCCCCAGATTAGAGACGAGAAGTCTGGGTTGTGAACAAATTTGAGAGTTGACCGGAGGTTAGATCGGCAATAAAAATCGTGACCACCAGCATAGAGTTCAATGTTAGAACAAAGGATTTTGAAATCTCGTGCGGAATGAGAATTGATAGGTGATTTGGGGATTCTAGGAATTTTTAAAAAGTTTAGTCAGTTAGTTTTTGGACAGCGGAGAGTGAGTTAGTTTTCTGGAGCCGGTGAGAGCAGTTAAGCTTTGGCCACTGAAGGAATAAGATCAGTTTAGATGCCCACTAGAAACCAGCTTTAGCAGAGGTCCCCAAAAGGAACAGGGGGTGTCCCCTATCTCGACAAGCGATGGGAGCAGACGGGACTGTAGCCGATAGAAGAAGCAATACGTACTATATACCTCATCTCTGACCATTCTGAAGTTCACCTGACTGATTTTGTCTTGTTGTTTTTTCTCTCCTTCTCCTTTGTGACACTTGTTTGTTGTGCGTATTGAGTATATGTTTGCAACGTGGACAGGTCCTAAATAACTAGCAGACGACACGAGATGAACGTCAAGAAGTAAGGATTGCAGTGAATGCAGGATGGGGTGCAGAGCAATGTGCAAAGAGGCCTCGCAGCCCCCAGGGTGTTACAACCTACTGATTTAGACCTTCCATCATAGTGTAATGGTTAGCAAGCTAGTTTTGCAGATCCATTACTATTGAAAAGCAAGTTTGACCTTCACTGGATGCCCCCATAGTTGTGACCTTGTGTCACATCCTACCTGTGGTGAATAGATTGGATAAAAAAAAAAGGGGCATCCCATCGTGGATAAAAAAAGATGTTTCCCATGGTGGTGTAATGGTTAGCAAGCTAGTTTTGCAGATCCATTACTATTGAATAGAGAGTTTGATCCTTGCTGGATGCTGCACACTTGCAACTTAGTGCCATGATGAATGCATTCAGTAAATGCAGTGGCATACCAAGAGGGGTTGGGGCGGCAAGCAGGTCACCCCCAGGCGACATATTCAAGTTGAGAAGACAAATGAAAATAAAGGAAACTTTCTGGAGCTTGTTTAACTGAAGTTGTATAGCAGGGGACTTGTCAACGTGCCTCCAAATTCACGGCACTAAAAAGGTATTTGTTACGAGGCGGTCGTCTTGTCAATAAAAAAGGTTAATGCGTGAGATATATCATCACAAGGACTTAGCTTTTATTTTCGGGCTCATGTCGTGGCTCTGTTCGAAGAGGAGGAAAGGCAGAGAGAAAGAGGGAGAGGACACTGTTAAATTACTGTAATCCCACACTAGGGACCAGAGGCCCATCCGAACACTACGCCGCCGGAAAGCAAAAAAAAGACCGATCTTGTTGTTCTTCGTTCCTCGTCACCACAATCAATCGGCTGGTCACATCAAGCCCTAGCACCTATATGATTTTCCCAACCCTATTGCCCTTATGGCAAGCCCCAACCCCTTTTTATCATATGGATACTAGAAGGCGGTGACTGTGGGTCTACATGTCCTGGGAATGACGTTAAACTCTATCTGATGGTGAGGTTCCAGTTTTGGAGGTTTGGGGAATGTGGAGCACCCCCTTCATCACCATTGCTCCCTGGTCCACTCTGACCCAGAGTGGTAGTACCTGTTAGGGTCCCATCTATGGGTTAAATAGAAAAATGCATTTATAAAAAATTGTATTATCCATTAAGAATTGATTTATTTCAAAACTTTATTGGCATTAAATGACCCACTGAGGTTTATATGCCGTAAAACAAAACAAAACAAAACAAACAATTTTAGTAATATTATCTGTTAAGTTTTTAAGGGCCATTCCTTGGCCTTATAGCAGAAGCGCTTATCTGGTGGAATCCTCGATAAAGAGTCCGTCCACAATGTGAATCCTTTGGTTACTAAAGTGTCCTCAGTTACTGGTAATCATAAGTCCTTTGTGAGTATTGGTAAAGATCCATGTAATACTATGTGTGTCCTCCAACGATGCAGTTTGAGTTATGACCAATGTGGGGGGTTGGTTGAGTATCTTATCAGGCCACTAGTACTGGCAGTGATTGGTTAGAAGAGTCAATCACGTGACCTCGGCCAGTCTATAAGTATAAGCGGGGAACTAGCACACACCTTAGATCTAGTGAGTTCGATTCTCACTGGGTGCCCCATCCTTCTGGCTTGTGCTACATCTAAGCTAAGTTTAGTAATAACTATATCTAGTGAGTTCGATTCTCACTGGGTGCCCCATCTTCTGGCCTTGTGCTCTAAGCTCTATATCTAGTGAGTTCGATTCTCACTGGGTGCCCCATCCTTCTGGCCTTGTGCCGCATCTAAGCTAAGCTTAGTAAATAACTATATCTAGTGAGTTAGATTCTCACTGGGTGCCATCCTTCTGGCCTTGTGCTACAGCTAAGCTAAGCTAGTAACTATATCTAGCTCACTGGTGCCCCATCCTTCTGGCCTTGTGCGTGCTAAGCTAAGCTAATAAGTGAGTTCGATTCTCACTGGTGCCCATCCTTCTGGCCTTGTACATCTAAGCTAAGCTTAGTAAATAACTATATCTAGTGAGTTCGATTCTCACTGGGTGCCCCATCCTTCTGGCCTTGTGCTACATCTAAGCTAAGCCTTAGTAAATAACTATATCTAGTGAGTTCGATTCTCACTGGGCCCCATCCTTCTGGCCTTGTAAAATTTGTTTTTTCATGAAGTCATTCAAGATTTCGCAATAAGGAAGACAAAAATCCATTTGTAAATCTGTGGTGGTTTCTGTTGGTACTTAAATATGAGAAAAGACAACTTAGTTTTACACAAATGATGGCCCTGACGATGGTTTGGGGAACAAACCAAAATGCTGTAGAGTCAGCTAGATAAATATTTTTTCAAAGCAAATTGCTTTTTCATTTGGCCGACTTCTGATTTAGGTCGGAAAATTAAAACGGAAAGTTTTTGGTGATCTCAATGACAGTTAACAACAGTCTATGAATTAACATTTTGTGAATTGGGTTACGGTTTTAGGGGAAGTGGCGATTCCTGAGAGTGACTCTTCCTGATCCATCGACCCTGATTTGTATTGACGATCTCGCAGCTTGTAGTGGGCAAAGGGGATGGGTATGTCTATATTACCTTTTGATCATCTTATCATTGCGGTGATGAAGGATTTCCTCGCGCGCGTTGTGCTGCTGTTATCCATTCAGGTGTGGCCTGTAGAGATGTACAGGATAACTTCGACATACCCAACTCCGTGTTTATAGCATTTTTTAATTTAACCATTTTATTCTTCTAACTCCATTGCAATTAAGTGAGGGCTTTGTCCCCCAACTATCAGTAAGTGACTCTTATATTTTGAGTTTTGTGTTTCTGTCACCACATTAATATGTTATCATTCCGTCATTTAAATTTAATTCTTATTTCCTTCATTGATATAATTCATACAACATAGTAATATCTGTGTATGTATGTAAACTATAAACACTGATAAACCAGCTGGTCATAATGACCAGCAAAATATAGTAAGACAACAGCTAGTGTCATAACAAGCTGCACATATATTCACATAGGTTCAGAAGGTAAAGATGGTCAAAAGTTCTTCATGAATCTTGCTGTCATGAGTGAGAAGAAAAAATGTGAGTGGTTTTCATAAAGATCAAAAATCTTATGACTAGAAGGCTGGTAGAGGAGAGCAGTTCCAAAATAGCACAGTTTATGGGCTGCCTGTGTTCAGTAATGGTGAGTACAATATTTTTAACCATTTTATTTCTTCTAACTCCATTGCAATCTATTAGATTTCCATCTATCACAGTTGAAGGGGATGTAAGATCTTTATCCAAATTATAAAATGACTCGATTAGTAAAAGTTAAAATAGGAACAATGACAGTAACATGCATTTAGGAAAAAGAAAAATTGAAAGACTAAATTTGGTTTGTGCATATCAACCTCAGTGGGTTATTTAATGTCGATAAAGTTTTGAAATAAATCAATTCTTAATAGATAATAAATTTTGTTTATCAACTCATGTTTTGTATTTCTCATAGATGGGACCCTAACAGGTACTACCACGCCGGTCTGAGTGGGACCAGGGAGCAATGGTGATGAAAGGGTGCTCCACATTCCCCAAAACCGGAACCTCATCATCAGAGTTTAACGTCATTCCCAGGACATGTAAACCCTCAGCCACCGCCTTCTAGCACCCATATGATAAAAGGGGTTGGGGCTTGCCATAAGGGCAGGGTTGACGTGCCAAGCCGATTGATCGGAGGGGCCTCTCCGACTGCCCGTCTAGACCAAGATAGGGCCAAATTGGAGTATTGCAGGTCATGAACTGCTCATTCACCTGGGTTCTATCCTTAAGCATCACAGGTCGCCACCTACGGCCAACAGGTGGCCCATGGGGAGTCTTACCCTCTGCAAAGGTGCAATCTACGCCCCAGCCGACAGGGCGGTAAAGATTAAAATAATTTATAATAAGCTATTATCTAGACTATCAAAATAAAAAGACGTAAAAATTATTTTTGAAAATTATTGCCTGAGGGATGGGGAGCTGAAAATTCAATTGTCATTAGAGGGTGTACCATAAGTATGTAAAAATTGTCAAATTTATTAAAAAAAAAAAAAAAAAAAAGATAATTTGTAATGGAAAGTTCCGATAACTTATATTATATTAGAATAAAACAATCTATATATAAATATATAACACTGGGCATCTATTTATTGAAACAATGAAGATTGTCTAACGTTGCATGCTCACATTTTGAGTATATTTATTCTATGTTATGACGTTGGATTATGTGTTGGGTAATGTGACGTTAGCAGTGACGCAGTTTTTGTTAGACAAAAACCGGAAGCGAAACTCCATTATTAAGAGATATATAAATGAATTATATATCTACATCTAGATAAATGTTATGCTTAAGTAATAGGTACTTTTTCAGGTTTCATTAGGAACCCCTTTTCAGTATTACATGTCCAGTACTTAAACTTGACCCACCTCCGGCTTGAAAGCTTTTAGTTCCAGATTCACTAACATTTTCAGGTGCATTCTGGGAACTGCAGATATCTATCTGTATCAGCCTTCACCTTGGTCAGTTGAGCAAGCTCAACCAACAAATTCCCCGTATCCCAAAAAAGGCAGACAATGTGCAGCAATTCAACACAATTTTATAAGTTATAAGCATCAGCCATTCATGTTCCATTGAACTCCATAAACGGCTGGGTATCTTGTTTTACCCCCTTTGTGAGACGACCTGTTCTGCACTCTGCACCTTCAATGCACGATGTCTAGACCAAGTGTGGGTGATATTCTGTGCTGGCCAATTTGAGGCATGAGTCAGAAAACTGTAGTCACAAGGATTAAATAAAAACAAAACAACAAGGTTTGTAAACAAGACGCGGATGGAAGAAGGGGTGTGTGAGACCTCTCTCTAGGGCCCGAGTTCTAAACTATGTGTGCTGGAGTTTAGCTATATTATGTAAAACACTCCTTCCCCACCATCTTCGGACCCACACAGATGGCCAGTACTTAAATCGAATCGCCGACTTCTAGTAATCATTAACCCTTAAATTAAAGCCATTAAATATTTTTTTCCAGACTTAATGTCTTCGATACTTCGACATTAATTTTTTTCAAAAAGAGAATTCCTCATAATAAAAAAAAAAAAAAATGGCCTCTTGCTTTTTAATACTGGGTGCATAAGATATTTATCACTAAGTGGCCTAACTTATGGTGGTCGTACTTAAACTTTACAGTCTAATCTTTGGATTCGTAAAAAGGTCAACCACCCACCCCTTATACTTATGCCTGGGTTCGAGTTTGAGTTTTGTTTAACGGCATATCAACCTCTGTGGGTCATTTAATGCCAAAAAGGTTATTTTGGATTTTCAGGTTTTAAAGTAGTGGTTTCTATGGAAGATAATGGTTATGTTCTGTGAAAGGTTGCTTTTTTTAATAAATTTAAAGATTTTCAGGGTTTGTATTTTGAAGATTTGTCTTTCAGGTTCTAGCGTTGATAGTAATTTGGCGTATATGTTTAAGTCTTACAATAGAGATATTCTTGGTTGTAAAGTTGATACTTTGCATGTTGGGCCACTGGGGCACCCTCCCTTTTAAACGGGTACAAATGGGTAATGGGGTGTGCCCAATACGGAATCTGGCGAGTATTACTTCTACTTCTTAATACTTCTGTGGGCCGTCGGCCACTCTCAATAACTTCTTGTTATTTCATGGAAGCTTTGTTTGAGTCAGATGGCCCATTGATTTCTACCATTTTTGTCGTAATATTAATTTATGTTGGTTTCAGATCTGTATATGGGATTTTAAATTTGCTCATATTGTGTCTGAATGCCTTTCTTGCGGCTTTGTCTGCCTTTTCATTTTCCTTGGATACCAATGTGACTTTGTATTCCAGAAGAATAGGTTATTATTTTCAGAGAGCGTGTTTAGGAGCTGGCTTTTAACCTATTCTTTCTTATTCATTGATTTATTTCTGACCGTTAGTCTTCATCGATGTATCACAGAAGGGCGGGTAGTCTTGCTTGATCCCTGACATCGATGGGATTCATTATTGCATGAAGGAGCATACCGAACCAGTGAAGAAGGCTTGCTGGTAGGGAGGAGATTTTGCATTCTTGCTTGAACAGTGTGTTAGAAGATGGAATTGTCGCCATCGAACACTAGGATTGCAGCAAAGGCAAAATATGGTTAATAAAACCGATGTTTGCACAGGTACCTAGTGTAACGAGATTGATGAAAGGTCTGGAAGTTTTTGGAAGACTGCTATTAAAAAGGGAGAAGAAAAAAATGCAGACAAGGTAGAGCTTTGAAAAAAAGGGTGGAGTGATGCACGGTGGTTTTGACTGAAGGTTATACCCTGAATGGGGAATTGAAAACCAACGGATAGTTTTCGGTGTTGACCAGACTGGAAAGTCACGTGCGACGAACAACGAAATCGGTCTCGTTTGCCTTTCCAGGTGCATTAGAGTTCTGACAGGATCTGGTCAACCTAGTGTGGAGTACAGTAATTGAACCAGTTGTTCCTCTCTTTCTTCATACATTTTCCGCTCGAACAGAGCCACAACACGAGCCCGATAAAAGCTAAGCCCTTATATTCTCACGCGTTGTAGGTTTTTTTTTATCACAATGACGACTTGCCATCATTCACCCAGCCTGTCAAGGCAGACAGAGGACATGAGGACGTCGGAGAATAATGCCCACTTGTTTCAACACAGGTAGTGCAGTAATGTAACATGCAGGATGGGTTGAGTTGATTTTGTTTAACAGCATATCAACCTCGGGTGGGTCATTTTAATCCAAAAAAGTGTTATTTTGGATTTCAGACTTTAAAGTAGTTTTCTGATGGAGATGAATGTGTTATGCTCTGTTAATATTTGAAAATGCTTTTTTTTTTTAAATAAATATAAAATGTTTTCAGGAGGTATTCTGAGAATTCTTTCAGGTTACTTAGGCTGATAGTAATTTGCGGCGGATTGTTTAAGTCTGTTACAATTCAGAAGGATATGTTGGATTGTTAATGTACTGCATGTTGGGCACAACTGGGGCACCCTCCTTAAACAGGTACGAATGGGTAATTGTGCGGCGTGCCCAATACGCAATTGCTGGCGAGTATTACTTCTTCTAAATACTTCTGTGGCCCGTCGGCCACTTCCAATAAACTTCTTGTATTTCATGGAGCTTGTTTTGAAGTCAGATTGTCCCATGATTTCTGCCATGGTTAATTATAAATTTGTTGATGGTTGGTTCAATCTGTATATGGGATTTGATTGCTCATATCTGTTTTGAAGGCTTTTTTGTGCTTTGTTGCCCTTTTCATTTTCCTTGGATACCAATGGACTTGTATCCAGAAGAATATTAATGTTATTATTTCAGAGAGGGGTGTTTTAGTTTGTTTAGGAAGCTTCGTGATCAGAGGGAGATGTGTTTTTATGTAGTGCTAATGGACTAATTTTAGAGTCCGTGCATATAATAAATTTGGGAAGGCTTTGTGATTTGCTTGATATTCTAAGCTAGATTCAATTTTGCAGGATGGAGTGGAAAGTTACCCTTCAAACAATTTACAGTTATTAGCCAAGCAATTCAAACTGGAAAAATTTTTTAATATTAAATTAATTAAGGAAAAAAGGGAATAGTCTAAAAACATTCCAGAATAAAAGATCACTGCTAGCTTCCTTAAAAAAAAAAAAAAAAAAAAAAATTGTATTTCACAAATGCTAACAATATCAAGTTTTATTATAAGAAAATGAACATTTGAAATTATATTGTATCAACATTAAAAATTCATTGTAAGTAAAAAAAAAAAAAAAAAAAAAAAAAAAAAAAAAAAAAAAAAAAAAAAAGGATCGATTTGTTTACAAAACATGAGAATGCAGAAGCTGCCAAGTTGACAGCAAAAATGGACCTTTTATTACTGAGGGATTCGTTTTTTAGGGATTTTTATTCAGAGACTGATCCGGATAGCGCAAACTGAATAACCAACTTCCCTCCAAGGTATTGCAACTTTTTGTAAAACATAACAGGTGTGGAGTGGAAAAGTCCACCTTCAAACAAATTCTGACAATTATTTAGCACAACCCATCACAGAAAAATTAAATGAATTTTAAGATAAAAAAAAAAAAAAAAAAAAAAAAAAAAAAAATAAATAAATAAATAAAAAAAAAATTCAAGTCTAATATTTATAAAGGTTACTTTTGTAGTCACCACTAGCGTTCTTAACTCTTAAAGCCTATACCCACCTATTCCACCCCGGCCAGAAAGTCTCGTTCATTTTCTTAATCCGCCCCAAAACAATAGCCATGTTTAAAGAATAGTAAACATATTCAGGAAGTCGATTTAAGGGGAATAAAGGTAACTTAGATGCCTAAGAAATTTTTTAGCCTTTTTTAGATATCCTTATAGGAATGGGCTCTGGACTGAAAATTCAACAGGATGTTAAGAGTTAAAGAAAAAAAAGTTTTAATTTTTTCACAAATGGCTAACCAATACATGAAATTGTTTTTTAAATCAATATGAAATTACAATGAAATTTCTATATGTTAGTACAATAAAAAGTGTTCACAAAAAGTGTCGGTTTGTTACAAATTAGCAGAATTAGCATGACAACCTAAAGTGACCTTATAACTAATGGTTAATTATTAGAAGACTTAAAAAGAAAAAAATAAAAAAAAAAAATAAGTAAATAATAATAAATTAAAATCAAGTTTTTTGTTTTGGCTCGGTGTGGAGTGGAAAGGTCACCTCAAACAATTTTGACATTATTGGCACACCCAATCACAGAAACTTTAAATTATTTTTTTAAAAAAAAAAAAAAAAAAAAAACCAAGTCTAATAATTAATGAAAAGGTTACTTTTTGCTCGTCAACCACTAGCTTCCTTTAAAGAAGAAAAAAAAGTTTAATTTTTCACAAAATGCTAACAATAACATGAAATTGTTTTTTTAAAATTCAATATTGAAATTACAATGAAATTCTAATGTTAGATACAATAAAAGTTCACACACAAAAAAAAGTGTTGGTTTGTTAAAATAGCAGAAGCTAGCAGTGACAAACTAAGTGACCTTATAAACTAATGGGGTTATAGACTTAAAAAAATAAAATAAGTACAAAAAATAAATAAATCAGTTTTTGTTTTGTCTTTTTAATACATTTATTACAAAATGAAGTTTTGACATCAACTTTGAGAATAGAAATAAATTATACTAAGTAATTGGGTAGAGTGAATACATTGAGATTTGCTTGTTTCAAACTTTTGGATTTATTTTGCATATTTTGATATGATTTGGGTTATTTTTCTTTTAAAAAGAGAAAATCTTTTCACATTACAAAAAGAGGAAGAAGAAAGAAAAACTAAGACCTAAAAATATTTGTCGATTAAATGATTTAACGTATTGAATAACATTTCTTTTAAAGGATTTAGAAAAATTAACTAGAAACTTAGATTATGCGCTGAAATTTCTTTCTAGAAGTAAATCAATTCGCGAAAATTCACTAAAAAAAAAAAAAAAAAAGAATTAACAAAATATATATCTTAGTAATAAAGAAACAATCAAATCGAAAACGGTACATAGAGTAATCTAAGATTAAGTTTGTTAAGTTAACAAACTAATGAAAAAAATCCGAAATATTTAATATTTAATATTCATGTTTTAAAAGTTTTCTTCCCACCCACACTTAAAAAAATTTTATAAATCTTAGTACAAATACTAATAAAATTTTTTCTTTCTTTCTAAAAAGTTTAAAGTGAGTGTCTCACATAAAAATGTTCTGTACAAAAAACATCGGTGGAGAGCATGTCGGAATACTATAAGCAGTCATAGCCAATCAGTCACATTCAAAAGGGTCACATGATACACAAAGAGACAAATCACACGTCCTCCTGGCTCCCAAAAAACAAAAAATTAAAGATCTAAAACTTTCTAAAAATGGTGGAAAGAGAGAAAGAAAGAGAAGAAAGGAGAAAAGTGACAGACTATTAAAGATTTAGAAATCTTTTTCGGTATCACTTTTTTTTTTCTTTGAGAATAGAAAAAATATATTATTATATTACACACACTTTGTAAGTACAAAGATAAGACGATGAGGGTGGGGGAAATGGGTATACAGCAGCAGCAGCTCATTCGTCCAGTTGGGCCATGGATAACTTTGGGATGTTTGCTACCGATAGGAATACTCTGAAAAAAGAAATTTAGAAAAATTATTTAATTCCTTCATTGTTATTTTTTGGCAAGAATTGGAGGAAAAAACCAAAAATGGTCCAAAAATGAAATCAAATTTTATTACATTAAAACTTATATACTTGCACCCTATGGAGGTGCATATATTTGCTAGTTATAATAACAGAAAGTATTGATACTTACTGGTGTGAATATTTGTTGTAGACTTCGTTGGCAGGATTAAAATGTGGAGTCCATAACATTTGGTTGAGTTTTTTGGCCATTTCTTTAGCTTCTTCATTCGTGTAGCCAGAATGATGAGTGAGCATTGCATTCTGGGAAGAGAAAATAATTATTTCCAATGAAACAAATAGTTAAACAGAAAATGTTACCTCCTATTTCTTTAGATATGACAAAACTGGATTTTGCTTTAATATTCATATAGTAGTAGTAGTAGTATAGCAGCAGCAGCAGCAGCATGGTTGGCGGTTTTGGTGAGGATCAAACTTCGCAAGTAAAGCAGAATTGCAGCACAGTTTTTTTGTATATTGGATCAATTACAATGCGACTTACCAACTTTTACTTCCTCCAGGTTGGTAGTGTAATGATATCAAAATCTTTCTTCATGTACTAGATGTATACTAATATATATATTTACCAACCCCTCCGCACAAGCAGGATGTGACACAAGGTCAATTTCTTAAGCGGAGTTTAACAGGTTTGAATTCAGAGTTTTCCTTCTGGACCAGTGCCTAACAACGTTAAAGAGCCAGTCTGCCCTACTATTTATCCATAGCGGGGGAGAGTGAATTCATACCTTTCCCAAGGTATTTGCACTAAGTGAAATGCAATTACTATGTCCAGGATTTGAACTCAGGGCGACGAGTCCATTTCCTATGACTTTAACCATACACCACGAGCTTCCATGTACTAATATAGCACATCGCATGCAAATGACCCAGCATACAAAAAACTGTGCTGCAATTCTGCTTTACTCGCAGAAGACCGCGAGTTCCGATGCTTGCCGAAAACCGCAACCATGCTGCAACAGTAGTAAGTAGTAGTAAAAAATTTATAAAAACAAAATAGATGAATTAGTAAATAATGTTAGAGGGACAATCTATGTCACTACAGTGATGCGATAGCTTTTTGATTTAGTGCGTCCATGGGGATGCACACATTTGCTTCGAGTGAAGAAAAAAAACACCGGATGCATGATATGATTTTACCGTGTCCTTTTAGATTTTTGTGCATCAGGGGACACAGGATGCATACCTATCAGCATCTTTGCCACTTATTGGGGGGGGGGGGGGTCACTTGTGGTGGTAGTTAAGCTTAGATTCATTACTACAGAACAGCAAATGGGTAGAAAAACTGGTAATTTTCACCTTTAGTTAAAATTCCTAGCATAAAATTGTGTGTGCGCATGTCTGGAAATGAACTTAATGTTTATTAAGAAAAACACATTTTATATTGTGTTAAAGCATGCAGTTGTTTTTGAAACAATTCTAAGATTTGTATATTTCGCACAGATCATTCAAAATGGCTACAGTCTCGTTTCAAAGTGAAAGTCAAGCTGCGCTAAATCCCTAGCATAAAATAATCTGAAATGAACTTAATTGTTATTAAGAACACATTTTATGATATTTTGTGTTAAAGCATGCAGTTGTATCGTTTTTGAAAAAGTTTCTAAGATTTGTTTATTTTGTTACGGAGACTTCAAAAAAGCTACCGGCTCGATTCAAAGTGAAAGTCAAGGAGGTTACTCTAATTGCCTTATTTCTAGGGAATTTTAACAACTAAAAAAGGTGAAAATTACCAAATACCTACTTAAATTTTAATCATTTAATACAGAAACAAAAATGATAAACAATTAAGGGCATCTCATTATTGAATAGAGAGTTCAAATCTTGCTGGCTTGCCCCATATTTGCGACCTCGTGTCACACCCATCCGTGGAAAAGTAGTCGGGTAAATACCCATCATGGGATTATTTTTTTAAAATTTTTCAATTTAAACAGCAGCCCATCAGATGATTGCAGATTAGTAATAATTAAAAAACCACCCAATTTTGGCCCCGTACCCCTTTGAGACTCACCCCTCCTGCTATTAAGACGAAAGCAACTTACCCATTCCATTTGTTCCATTTTCAAAGCAAGCCAAAACACTCCAGCAGCTTGAGAGATTCCTGTTCATGGACAAAATGGATATTCCAAGAGTGTTAACTCAAGAATATATTTCTGGCAAGTGTCATCGTTTTTGTGCCAATACTGGCAACCTAAAAAAGACAAAATCACAAGTTCCAATATTGAAGAATATGAAAAAGAAAAAAAAAAAAAAAAAAAAAAAAAAAAAAAAAAAGGTAGATAAAGCATCAAGATAAATTCAACAGACAGAAAAAGACTTATATCCATTTGTCAGCTTTTGGAAACGAGGCTTATTAATTTGGATTTCTCAGACTATTGTACGCAGAATTTATTTTATATACGCAACGTTCGGCCGATGTACTAACTAGAGTTTGACAAGAAACATCTAAGGATGAAGTGCACATCAACTTAAAGATGTTTATAACAAAGATGAGAATATTTAGAGAAATCCAAATATTGCATTAAGATTTCTGTGTAGGATTGTTGTTGGTTGATTTTAATGGCATATCAACCTGTCTAGGGTTATGTCATGCCTAACAGGAAGTAATATGTGTATTTATATTTATACTTTTGTAGTAACTGGTTTTAACAATGTTAGCACCATGGGGATCATGTTTATGGTATGATTAAGTTCATGTCTATATTCTATGTAATTTTATTTCCCCTCAAAAAGACATGTCCTCAATTTTCACATTTCAAATAGATCTTGCATTATTGCTTTGCATTAAAAGATAACAGTTTCTGATGCGAGCAAAAAACTTGCATTCCACGAATAAGTGTTTGACATGTTTCACACTGGTT
This sequence comes from Doryteuthis pealeii, assembly GCA_023376005.1. Lineage (NCBI taxonomy): Eukaryota > Metazoa > Mollusca > Cephalopoda > Myopsida > Loliginidae > Doryteuthis > Doryteuthis pealeii. The sequence goes on along the minus strand of CM042181.1, from coordinate 15,934,038 downwards.
ATTGTTCGAGTATATAGGAGTGCTTAAATTTGTATGGACCAATATGTAATTCGGACACCAGTGGACCCATTCCTTTCTAGACTCTAAAGCTAGTCTCCAGTCTCCTCAAAGTGAATAGATCTTTCATATGCTGAATTAAAATAACGGTTCTGATGTGAGCAAAACCTGCATCCATGAATTAAGAGGTTAACAGTTCAAAAGGTGTTTTCGCATGTTTCACATGTTGTTTCTGTTCGAGTATATAGGGGATATGTTAGTCTTGTGCGACTAATGGTTAATCGAGACAATAAATTGTTCCTCTCTAGACTCTTAAAAGCTAGTCTTCAGTTTCAAAGGGGTTTGATTAGCAAAGTTAGGGTTTTCCAGAATTGGTGAATTTCAATTCCAAGTGTGACAGCACCATATCTATATACAAGCTTTAATAGATAACCAGAGCGTAGCTGAATGGTAAAGAGTTTCAAGAGCCCTTGACAAACAGGCAGACAAAAACACTGTAGTCCAAAGCAATCAGGTAAACCCTGGCCGTTTCTTACCTAACCAATTTCAGCCAAAAAGCTTCAGAATTGGCTAAATTGTTTCTTCCGTTACCAATATTGCAGAAACTTCACGAGTAAATTATCTTTATAGGCAAATATATGCACCCCTCGGGTGCAAGTATTTAAGTTTTAATATAATTAAAATATATTAAATTAGAAAGGCTAATGAAACTGAATTAGAATTTACAGATAAAAGATTTGAAACAGAGGGGGTATGAAAAATTAAAAAAATAGAACTTGGAAACTAACTCTTCCATCATTTTCCGTTACTCTGTCTTTCATTGGTAAAACTTTTCCTAATTTAAACTATTTAGTTAAATAGGAAGTAAAAAATTAATATACAGTTATGTCTTCTTGTTCAGGGATTTTTTTAATTTATCGAGATTTTTCTTATATTCATTAAGATAAACCAAAACAATTAGAAATCATAATATTAAGCATATATTTATTAAAATCAAATTTTTTAAGATCAATTGCAAATAGCTTCCATTCACACTGTAAATCGCTATTTTGTTGTATATTAAATTTACAATTCATGGTTATTAATATTAACATAGTCCAACAGTATTAATAATGTAACAACAATTTTATTAATAACTGAGTTATAAATAAATAAATATCCATGGAGAATGTGATGTAAATAACAAAGGGAATTGTGACTTGTATAGTAATATTAGTTTCGGTTACAACAGAAACCCACAATCTCCACTATAAGAAGATATTAATACTTGTGTTCCTTATCTTCTGGACTATCATCTTGCAAACACCCTCTGGTTAAAAAAAAAAAAAAAAAAAAAAAAAAAAAAAATGAAAAACTGTCCAAATGAAGTGCAAAAGTGTAAATCCTGTTTCTGTTGTGCTTATCTGCTGAATTTATTTATGAAATTGTTCACCTTAGTTAAATAATGGTCCATTCCAGGATAAAAGGGAAGAAAGGACATGCTACACAGAAAATATAAGAAGAGTAGGGAAGAGAGAAAGGGTGTGCACACAGAAGTGATAATGCTTGTTCATGTTGAAGATGGTGAAAAATTTTTATACTTTTTACAACTGAACTTTTTCAATACCTCTTAATGTTAACAATTAAATTATATGGTGATATCACAGGTCCTGCTAGTACAATAAGAAACGAGAGGTAACTGATTATCTAGTGCTTATTCTGTTGATTATTTATGAGAATTGTCACCTTCGCTAAATAAATGGTTAGTTGATTTGATAAAAGGAAGCAAGGACATGCTACACAGAAAAATATAAGAAGGAGAAGAGAAAGAGGGTTGCACACAGAACAATAATGCTTTACCTGTTTCAATTGCAAGATGGGGGAAAAAGTTTTAGCTTTTTACATAACTGAAATTTTTCATAGTTCTTAAATGTAATTAAATATACTGTGCGTATTATGCACAGGTCCTGCTAGTACAATAAGAAACGAGAAAGGGAGGTAACTCAACTGTTGCAGTTATCGACGTAAAATTTCTGTTATGAGAGAGGGATGCCAAGTATGATAGTCAACAGTTATAAACAAATTTTCTTTCCATGTCAAATAGATTTCCATCGTGTTTATGCATTTATCACAGACATACAAAAAGTCTTCACATGGGGAAGGATGCGCTCCTGAAAAAGGGAAAAAAAAAAAAAAAAAAAATTTTTGAATGGCAAATAATTTATGCCTGGAGGTTAAGAAATTGTGTACATGTAGGTTTCATGCATTAAAAATTTTTTTTATATACATGTGGTAAAAGTTTTGCAGTTTATATTAAGTATTCCTATCCAAGATTATTTAATCATGGTCACGTATAACTACTAAGGAAAAAAAAAAAAAAAAAAAAAAAAAATGATTTAATGCAAATTTTAACAAATTCATTGATGCCAAACAAAGCAATCAATTGGCAGTTAGAACTTTAATCACCTACTATAGTGTTGAAATTTTGAATTTGTTAAAATTTGCCATTAAAATCATTTTTTTTTTTTTTTTTTTTTTTTCCCTTAGTAGTTTATACGTGAAACCATGATTAATAATCTTGGATAGGAATACTTAATATAACTGCAAAAACTTTTAAAAACATGTATAATAAAAAAAATTTTTTTTAAATGCATGAACCTACATGGTACACAATTTTCTTAACCTCCAGGCATAAAATTTATTTGCCATTAAAAAAAAATTTTTTTTTTTTTTTTTTTTTCCCTTTTTCAGGAGCGCATCCTCCCCCAATGTGAAGACTTTTTGTATGTCTGTGATAATGCATACACGATGGAAATCTATTTGACATGGAAAGAAAATTGTTTATAACTGTTGACTATCAACTTGGCATCCCTCTCTCATACAGATTCTTACGTCGATACTGCAAAGTGAGTTACCTCCCCTTTCTCGTTTCTTATTGTACTAGCAGGACCTGTGCATATACCACAGTATAATTTAATTACATTTAAGAACTATTGAAAAATTTCAGTATGTAAAAAGTAAAACTTTTTCCCCATCTTCAATTGAAACAGGTAAGCATTATTGCTTCTGTGTGCACACCCTCTTTCTCTTCTCCTTTCTTATATTTTCTGTGTAGCATGTCCTTGCTTCCCTTTTATAATCAACTAACCATTATTTAACGAAGGTGACAATTCTCATAAATTAATTCAACAGATAAGCAACACTAGATAATCAGTTACCTCTCGTTTCTTATTGTACTAGCAGGACCTGTGGATATACCATATAATTTAATTGTTACATTAAGAGGTATTGAAAAAGTTCAGTATGTAAAAAGTAATAAAAAAAAATTTCCCATCTTCAATTGAAACAAGCATTATCACTTCTGTGTGCACACCCTTTTTCTCTCTTCCCCTACTCTTTCTTATATTTTCTGTGTAGCATGTCCTTTCTTCCCTTTTATCATGGAATGGACCATTATTTAACTAAGGTGACAATTCTCATAAATAATTCAGCAGATAAGCAACACCAGATAATCAGGATTTACACTTTTGCACTTCATCTTGGACAGTTTCATTTTTTTTTTTTTTTTTTTTTTTTTTTTTTAACCAGAGGGTGTTTGCAAGATGATAGTCAGAAGATTAAGGAACACAAGTATTAATATCTTATTATAGTGGAGATTGTGGGTTTTTCTGTCTGTAACCGAAACTATATTACTATACAAGTCACAATTTCCCTTTGTTATTTACATCACATTCTCCATGATTTTTTATTTTAAACCTCAGTTATTAATAAAATTGTTTTACATTATTAATACTGTTGACTATGTCTACATATTAATAACATGCAATTGTATTTATATATACAACAAAATAGCGATTTACAGTGTGAATGGGAAGGCTAATTTGCATATTGATCTTAAAAATTTGATTTTTAATAAATATATGCTTAATATTATTGATTTCTAATTGTTTGGTTTTATCTTAATGAATATAAGCAAAAATCTCGGATAAATCTTAAAAAGAAATCCCTGAACAAGAAGAAATAACTGTAATATTAATTTTTTACTTCCTATTTTAACTAAATAGTTAAATTAGGAAAAGTTACCAATGAAAGACAGAGTAACGAAAAATGATGGAAGAGTTAGTTTCAAAGTTCTATTTTTTAATCATACCCCCTCTGTTTCAAATCTTTTATCTGTATTCTTATTCAGTTTCATTAGCCTTTCTAATTTTATATATTTTATTATATTAAAACTTAAATACTTGCACCCGGAGGGTGCATATATTTGCTAGTAAAGATAATTACTAGGAGTCTTCTGCAATATTTTGGTAACGTGAAGAACAATTTAGCAATTCTGAATGCTTTTTGCTGAAATTGTTAGGTAAGAAACGGATACAGGGTTTACCTGATTGTCTTTGGATACAGTTTTTGTCTTGCCTGTTTGTCAAGGCTCTTGAAACTCTTACCAATTCAGCTACGCTCTGGTTATCTATTTAAAGCTGTATATAGATATGGTGCTGTCACACTTGGAATTTGATTCACCATTCTGGAACCCCTACCTTGCTAATCAAACCCACTTTGGAAAACTGGAGACTAGCTTAAGAGTCTAGAGAGGAACAAGTTATTGTCTCGATTACACATTAGTCGCACAGACTAACATACTCCTATATACTCGAACAAGAACAACCACTGTGAAACATGCCAAACACCTTTTGACTGTTAAACTCTTTTCATGGAATGCAGGTTTTTTGCTCACATCAGAAACCGTTATTTTAATACAAGCAGTATGAAAGATCTATTCACTTTGGGAGACTGGAGACTAGCTTTAAGAGTCTAGAAAGGAATGGGTCACTGTGTCCCGATTACATATTGGTCATACAAGATTTAAAGCACTCCTATATACTCGAACAATAACCAGTGTGAAACATGTCAAACACTTATTCGTGGAATGCAAGTTTTTTGCTCGCATCAGAAACTGTTATTTTAATGCAAGCAATATGAAAGATCTATTTGAAATGTGAAATTGAGGACATTGTCATTTTTGAGGGGAAATAAAATTATACCATAGAATATAGACATGAACTTAATCAATACCATAAAACATGATCCCCCATGGTGCTAACATTGTTAAAACCAGTTACTACAAAAGTATAAATATAAATACACATATTACTTCCTGTTAGGCATGACATAACCCTAGACAGGTTGATATGCCATTAAAATCAACCAACCAACAATCCTACACAGAATCTTATGCATTTGGATTTCTCTAAATATTCTCATCTTTGTTATAAACATCTTTAAGTTGATGTGCACTTCATCCTTAAGATGTTTCTTGTCAAACTCTAGTTAGTACATCGGCCGAACGTTGCGTATATAACAATAAATCTGCGTACAATAGTCTGAGAAATCCAAATTATTAAGCCTCGTTTCCAAAACGCTTGACAAATGGATATAAGTCTTTTCTGTCTGAATATTATCTTGAATGCTTATCTACCATTTTTTTTTTTTTTTTTTTTTTTTTTTTTTTTTTATCTTTTTCATATTCTTCAATAATTTGGAACTTGTGATTTGTCTTTTTAGGTTGCCAGTATTGGCACAAAAACGATGACACTTGCCAGATATATTCTTGAGTTAACACTCTTGGAATATCCATTTTGTCATGAACAGGAATCTCTCAAAGCTGCTGGATGTGTTTGGCTTGCTTTGAAAATGGAACAAATGGAATGGGTAAGTTGCTTTCGTCTTAATAGCAGGAGGGGGTGAGTCTCAAAAGGGGTACAGCGGGCCCAAAATTGGGTGGGTTTTTAATTATACTAATCTGCAATACATCTGATGGGCTGCTGTTTAAATTGAAAATTTTAAAAAAATAATCCCCATGATGGGTATTTACCCGACTCCTTTTCCACGGATGGGTGTGACACGAGGTCGCAAATATGGGGCAACCAGCAAGATTTGAACTCTCTATTCAATAATGAGATGCCCTTAATTGTTTATCATTTTGTTTTCTGTAATTAAATGATAAAAATTTAAGTAGGTATTTGGTAATTTTCACCTTTTTAGTTGTTAAAATTCCTAGCAAATAAGGCAATTAGAGTAACCTCCCTTGACTTTCACTTTGAATCGAGCCGGTAGCTATTTTGAAAGTCTCCGTACAAAATAAACAAATCTTAGAAACTTTTTCAAAAACGATACAACTGCATGCTTTAACACAAAATATCATAAAATGTGTTCTTAATAACAATTAAGTTCATTTCAGATTATTTTATGCTAGGGATTTAGCCAGCTGACTTTCACTTTGAAACGAGACTGTAGCCATTTTGAATGTATCTGTGCGAAATATACAAATCTTAGAATTGTTTCAAAAACAATACAACTGCATGCTTTAACACAATATGATAAAATGTGTTCTTAATAACAATTAAGTTCATTTCAGACAATGCGCACACACAATTTTATGCTAGGAATTTTAACTAAAGGTGAAAATTACCAGTTATTTCCTCTACCCATTTGCTGTTCTGTAGTAATGAATCTAAGCTTAACTATCCCACCACAATGGGGACCCCCACCCCCCAATAAGTGGCAAAGATGCTGATAGGTATGCATCCTGTGTCCCTGATGCACAAAAATCTAAAAGGACACGGTAAAATCATATCCATGCATCCCAGTGTCTTTTTTCTTCACTCGAAGCAAATGTGTGCATCCCAGGACGCACTAAATCAAAAAGCTATCGGCATCACTGAGTGACATAGATTGTCCCTCTACATTATTTACTAATTCATCTATTTTGTTTTTATAAATTTCTTTTACTACTACTACTACTACTACTGTTGCAGCATGGTTGGCGGTTTCGGCAAGCATCGAACTCGCGGTCTTCTGCGAGTAAAGCAGAATTGCAGCACAGTTTTTTGTATGCTGGGTCATTTGCATGCGATGTGCTATATTAGTACATGGAAGCGCGTGGTGTAATGGTTAAAGTCATAGGAAATGGACTCGTCGCCCTGAGTTCAAATCCTGGACATAGTAATTGCATTTCACTTAGTGCTAATACCCTTGGGAAAGGTATGAATTCTACTCTCCCTCCCGCTATGGATAAAATAGTAGGGCAGACTGGGCTCTTTAACCTTGGTTAGGCAACTGGTCTAGAAAGAAGGAAAACTCTGAATTCAAACCTGTTAAACTCCGCTTAAGAAATTGACCTTGTGTCACATCCTGCTTGTGCGGAGGGGTTGGTAAATATATATATTAGTACATCTAGTACATGAAAGAAGACTTTGATATCATTACACTACCAACCCTGGAGGAAGTAAAAGTTGGTAAGTCGCATTGTAATTGATCCAATATACAAAAAAACTGTGCTGCAATTCTGCTTTACTTGCAGAAGGCCGCGAGTTCGATCCTCACCAAAACCGCCAACCATGCTGCTGCTGCTGCTACTACTACTACTACTACTACTACTATGAATATTAAAGCAAAATCCAGTTTTGTCATATCTAAAGAAATAGGAGGTAACATTTCTGTTTAACTATTTGTTTCATTGGAAATAATTATTTTCTCTTCCCAGAATGCAATGCTCACTCATCATTCTGGCTACACGAATGAAGAAGCTAAAGAAATGGCCAAAAAACTCAACCAAATGTTATGGACTCCACATTTTAATCCTGCCAACGAAGTCTACAACAAATATTCACACCAGTAAGTATCAATACTTTCTGTTATTATAACTAGCAAATATATGCACCCTCCATAGGGTGCAAGTATATAAGTTTTAATGTAATAAAATTTGATTTCATTTTGGACCATTTTTTGGTTTTTCCTCCAATTCTTGCCAAAAATAACAATGAAGGAATTAAATAATTTTTCTAAATTTCTTTTTCAGAGTATTCCTATCGGTAGCAAACATCCCAAAGTTATCCATGGCCCAACTGGACGAATGAGCTGCTGCTGCTGTATACCCATTTCCCCCACCCTCATCGTCTTATCTTTGTACTTACAAAGTGTGTGTATATAATATATATTTTTTCTATTCTCAAAGAAAAAAAAAAGGTGATACCGGAAAAAGATTTCTAAATCTTTAATAGTCTGTCACTTTTCTCCTTTCTTCTCTTTCTTTCTCTCTTTCCACCATTTTAGAAAGTTTTAGATCTTTAATTTTTGTTTTTTGGGAGCCAGGAGGACGTGTGATTTGTCTCTTGTGTATCATGTGACCCTTTTGAATGTGACTGATTGGCTATGACTGCTTATAGTATTCCGACATGCTCCCAACCGATGTTTTTTGTACAGAACATTTTTATGTGAGACACTCACTTTAAACCTTTTTAGAAAGAAAGAAAAAATTTTATTAGTATATTTGTACTAAGATTTTATAAATTTTTTTTAAGTGTGGGTGGGAAGAAAACTTTTAAAACATGAATATTAAAATATTAAATATTTCGGATTTTTTTTCATTAGTTTGTTAACTTAACAAACTTATCTTAGATTACTCTATGTACCGTTTTCGATTTGATTGTTTCTTTATTACTAAAGATATATATTTTTTGTTAATTCTTTTTTTTTTTTTTTTTTTAGTGAATTTTCGCGAATTAGATTTACTTCTAGAAGAAATTTCAGCGCATAATCTAAGTTTCTAGTTAATTTTATCTAATCCTTTAAGAAATGTTATTCAATAAACGTTAAATCATTTAATCGACAAATAGTTTTTAGGTCTTAGTTTTTCTTTCTTCTCCTCTTTTTGTAATGTGAAAAGATTTTCTCTTTTTAAAAGAAAAATAACCCAAATCATATCAAAATATGCAAAATAAATCCAAAAGTTTGAAACAAGCAAATCTCAATGTATTCATCTCTACCCAATTACTTAGTATAATTTATTTCTATTTCTCAAAGTTGATGTCAAAACTTCATTTTGTAATAAATGTATTTAAAAAAGACAAAACAAAAACTTGATTTATTTTATTTTTTGACTTATTTTATTTTTTTTAAGTCTAATAACCCCATTAGTTATAAGGTCACTTTAGTTTGTCACTGCTAGCTTCTGCTATTTGTAACAAACCAACACTTTTTTTTGTGTGTGAACTTTTATTGTATCTAACATTAGAATTTCATTGTAATTTCAATATTGATTTTAAAAAAACAATTTCATGTTATTGTTAGCATTTGTGAAAAAATTAAACTTTTTTTCTTCTTTAAAGGAAGCTAGTGGTGACGAGCAAAAAGTAACCTTTTCATTAAATTATTAGACTTGATTTTTTTTTTTTTTTTTTTTTTTTTAATTAATTAATTTTTCTGTGATTGGTGTGCTAAATAATTGTCAAAATTGTTGAGGTGACTTTCCACTCCACACCGGAGACAAAACAAAAACTTGATTTTTATTTATTTATTTATTTACTTATTTTTTTTTTTTTATTTTTTTTTTTTTAAAGTCTCTAATAATTAACCCATTAGTTATAAGGTCACTTTAGTTTGTCACTGCTAACTTCTGCTATTTGTAACAAACCGACACTCTTTTGTGAACTTTTATTGTATCTAACATTAGAATTTCATTGTAATTTCATTATTGATTTAAAAAACAATTTCATGTTATTGTTAGCATTTGTGAAAAAATTAAACTTTTTTTTTCTTTAACTCTTAACATCCTGTTGAATTTTCTAAGTCCAGAGCCCCATTCCTATAAGGATATATAAAAAAGGGCTAAAAATTATCTTAGCATCTAAAGTTACCTGTTAATTCCCTTAAATCGGACTTCTGAATATGTTTAATATTACATTTAAACAATGGCTATTGTTTGGGGCGGATTAGGAAAATGAACGAGACTTCTGGCCGGGTGGAATGAGGTGGTATAGGACTTTAAGAGTTAAAGGAAGCTAGTGGTGACTAGCAAAAGTAACCTTTTCATTAAATTATTAGACTTGATTTTTTTTATTTATTTATTTATTTTTTTTTTATCTTAAAATTCATTTAATTTTTCTGTGATTGGTGTGCTAAATAATTGTCAGAATTGTTGAGGTGACTTTCCACCCCACACCTGTATGTTACAAAAAGTTGCAATACCTTGGGAGGGAAGTTGGTTATTCAGTTTGCGCTATCCTGGATCAAGTCTCTGATAAAAATCCCCGAATCCCCTCAGTAATAAAAAGGTCATTTTTGCTTGTCACTGTGCTAGCTTCTGCTTCTCATGTTTTGTAAACAAATCGACTTTTTTTTTTTTTTTTTTTTTTTTTTTTTTTTTTTTTTTTTTTTTTACTTACAATGAAATTTTAATGTTAGATACAATATAATTTCAATGTTCATTTTTCTTATAATAAAACTTGTTATTGTTAGCATTTGTGAAAAATACTAATTTTTTTTTTTTTTTTTTTTTTTTTTAAGGAAGCTAGCAGTGATCTTTTCATTACTGGAATGTTTGTTAGACTTTATCCTTTTTTTCTTAATTATTTATATTTAAAAAATTTTTCCATGTTTGATTGCTTTGCTAAATAACTGTAAATTGTTGAAGGGTAACTTTCCACTCCATCCCTGCATTGATCTAGCTATGAATATCATAGCAAATCACAAAGCTCCCAAATTTATTATATGCACGGACTCTAAATCAGTCCTATTAGCACTACATAAAAACACATCTCCTCTGATCACGAAGCTCCTAAACAAACTAAACACCCTCTCTGAAAATAATAACATTATATTCTTCTGGATACCAAGTCACATTGGTATCCAAGGAAATGAAAAGGCAGACAAAGCCACAAAAAAGCACTTCAAACAGATATGAGCAAATCTAAAATCCCATATACAGATCTGAAACCAACCATAAACAAATTTATATTAGACAAATGGCAGAAATCATGGGACAATCTGACTCAAAACAAGCTCCATGAAATACAAGAAGTTATTGGAGAGTGTCCGACGGGCCACAGAAGTATTAGAGAAGTAATACTCGCCAGATTGCGTATTGGGCACGCCCACATTACCCATTCGTACCTGTTAAAAGGGGAGGGTGCCCCAGTGTGCCCAACATGCAAAGTACAACTTACAACCAAGCATATCCTTCTAAATTGTAACAGACTTAAACATATCCGCGCAAATTACTATCAAGCTAGAAACCTGAAAGACATCTTCAAGAATACAAACCCTGAAAACATTTTAAATTTTATTAAAAAAAAAAAGCAACCTTTTCAAAATATAACAGAGCATAACCAATTATCTCCATAGAACCACTACTTTAAAGTCTGAAATCCAAAATAACCTTTTTGGCATTAAATGACCCACAGAGGTTGATATGCTGTTAAACAAAACTCAAACTCAAACCCATCCCTGCATGTTACATTAGCTGCAATACCTGTGGTTGAAAGTTGGGCATATTCTCGGTTCTCACTGTCCTCCTGTCTGCCTTGATCAGGGCTGGGTGTAATGTGGCAGTCGTCTTGTCGATAAAAAAAAACCTACAACGCGTGAGATATAAGGGCTTAGCTTTTATTTTCGGGCTCGTGTTGTGGCTCTGTTCGGAGAGGAAATGTAGAGAGAAAGAGAGGACACTGTTAAATTACTGTAATCCCACACTAGGGACCAGATGCCTGTCAGAACTCTATGCACCTGGAAAGCAAAACGAGACCGATTTCGTTGTTCGTCGTCACGTGACTTCCAGTTCTGGTCAACACCCGAAACTTCCGGTTGGTTTTCAATTCCCCATTCAGGGGTCATACCTCAGTCAAACCACCGTGCATCACTCCACCCTTTTTCAAAGCCTCTACCTTGTCTCATTTTTTTCTTCCTCCCTTTTTATAGCAGTCTTCCCAAAACTCCAGACTTTCATAATCTCGTTACACTGAGGACCTGTGCAAACATCGGTTATTTAACCATATTTGCCTTTGCTGCATCCTCTGTGTTCGATGGCGACAATTCATCTCTAACACCACTGTTCAAGCAAGATGCAAAATCTCCTCCCTACAGCAAGCTCTTCTTCACTGGCTCGGTTATGCTCTTCATCAATAATGAATCCATCGATGTCAAGGGATCAAGCAAGATACCCAGCCCTCTGTGATACTATGATTGAAGACTAACATGGTCAGAATAAATAAATGAATAAGAAAGAATAGGTTAAAGCCAGGCTCCTAAACACGCTCTCTGAAAATAATAACCTATTCTTCTGGATACCAAGTCACATTGGTATCCAAGGAAATGAAAAGGCAGACAAAGCCGCAAGAAAGGCACTTCAGACACATATGAGCAAATTTAAAATCCCATATACAGATCTGAAACCAACCATAAACAAATTTATATTAGACAAATGGTAGAAATCATGGGACAATCTGACTCAAAACAAGCTCCATGAAATACAAGAAGTTATTGGAGAGTGGCCGACGGGCCACAGAAGTATTAGAAGAGAAGTAATACTCGCCAGATTGCGTATTGGGCACACCCACATTACCCATTTGTACCCGTTAAAAGGGGAGGGTGCCCCAGTGTGCCCAACATGCAAAGTACAACTTACAACCAAGCATATCCTTCTAAATTGTAAGACTTAAACATATCCGCGCAAATTACTATCAAGCTAGAAACCTGAAAGACATCTTCAAGAATACAAACCCTGAAAACATTTTAAATTTTATTAAAAAAAAGCAACCTTTTCAACAGAACATAACCAATTATCTCCATAGAACCACTACTTTAAAAACTGAAATCCAAAATAACCTTTTTGGCATTAAATGACCCACAGAGGTTGATATGCCGTTAAACAAAACTCAAACTCGAACCCAGGCATAAGTATAAGGGGTGGGTGGTTGACCTTTTTACGAATCCAAAGATTAGACTGTAAAGTTTAAGTACGACCACCATTAAGTTAGGCCACTTAGTGATAATATCTTATGCACCCAGGTATTAAAAGCAAGAGGCCATTTTTTTTTTTTTTATTATGAGGAATTCTCTTTTGAAAAAAATTAATGTTCGAAGTATCGAAGACATTAAGTCTGGAAAAATATTTAATGGCTTTAATTTTAAGGGTTAATGATTACTAGAAGTCGGCGATTCGATTTAAGTACTGGCCATCTGTGTGGTCCGGAGAAGATGGGTGGGGAAGGAGTGTTTTACATAAATATAGCTAAACTCCAGCACACATAGTTAGAACTCGGGCCCTAGAGAGAGGTCTCACACACCCCTTCTTCCATCCGCGTCTTGTTTACAAACACTTGTTGTTTGTTTTTATTTAATCCTTGTGACTACAGTTTCTGACTCATGCCCTCAAATTGGCAGCACAGAATATCACAACACTTGGGGTCTAGACATCGTGCATTGAAGGTGCAGAGTGCAGAACAGGTCGTCTCACAAAGGGGGTAAAACAAGATACCCAGCCGTTTATGGAGTTCAATGGAACCATGAATGGCTGATGCTTATAACTTATAAATTGTGTTGAATTGCTGCACATTGTCTGCCTTCTTTTGGGATACGGGGAATTTGTTGGTTGGAGCTTGCTCAACTGACCCAAGGTGAAGGCTGATACAGATAGATATCTGCAGTTCCCAGAATGCACCTGAAAATGTTAGTGAATCTGGAACTAAAAGCTGTTCAAGCCGGAGTGGGTCAAAGTTTAAGTACTGGACATGTATACTGAAAAGGGGTTCCTAATGAAAACCTGAAAAGTACCTATTACTTAAGCATAACATTTATCTAGATGTAGATATATAATTCATTTATATATCTCTTAATAATGGAGTTTCGCTTCCGGTTTTTGTCTAACAAAAACTGCGTCACTGCTAACGTCACATTACCCAACACATAATCCAACGTCATAACATAGAATAAATATACTCAAAATGTGAGCATGCAACGTTAGACAATCTTCATTGTTTCAATAAATAGATGCCCAGTGTTATATATTTATATATAGATTGTTTTTTTAATATAATATAAGTTATCGGAACTTTCCATTACAAATTATTTTTTTTTTTTTTTTTTTTAAAATAATTTGATAATTTTTACATACTTATGGTACACCCTTCTATGACATTGAATTTTCAGCTCCATCCCCTCAGGCAATATTTTTCAAAAATAATTTTTACGTCTTTTTATTTTGATAGTCTAGATAATAGCTTATTATAAATTATTTTAATCTTTCACCGCCCTGTCGGCTGGGGCGTTAGATTGCACCTTTGCAGAGGGGTAAGACTCCCCCAATGGGCCACCTGTTGGCCGTAGGTGGCGACCTGTGATGCTTAAGGATAGAACCCAGGTGAATGAGCAGTTCATGACCTGCAATACTCCACTTTGGCCCTATCTTGGTCTAGACGGGCAGTCGGAGAGGCCCCTCCGATCAATCGGCTGGGCACGTCAAGCCCTGCCCTTATGGCAAGCCCCAACCCCTTTTTATCATATGGGTGCTAGAAGGCGGTGGCTGAGGGTTTACATGTCCTGGGAATGACGTTAAACTCTGATGATGAGGTTCCGGTTTGGGGAATGTGGAGCACCCTTTCATCACCATTGCTCCCTGGTCCACTCAGACCCGGCGTGGTAGTACCTGTTAGGGTCCCATCTATGAGTTAAATACAAAAACATGAGTTGATAAACAAAATTGTATTATCTATTAAGAATTGATTTATTTCAAAACTTTATCGACATTAAATAACCCACTGAGGTTGATATGCCACAAACCAAATTTAGTCTTTCAATTTTTTCTTTTTCCTAAATGCATGTTACTGTCATTGTTCCTATTTTAACTTTACTAATCGAGTCATTTTATAATTTGGATAAAGATCTACATCCCCTTCAACTGTGATAGATGGAAATCTAATAGATTGCAATGGAGTTAGAAGAAATAAAATGGTTAAAAATATTGTACTCACCATTACTGAACACAGGCAGCCCATAAACTGTGCTATTTTGGAACTGCTCTCCTCTACCAGCCTTCTAGTCATAAGATTTTGATCTTTATGAAAACCACTCACATTTTTCTTCTCACTCATGACAGCAAGATTCATGAAGAACTTTTGACCATCTTTACCTTCTGAACCTATGTGAATATATGTGCAGCTGTTATGACACTAGCTGTTGTTCTTACTATATTTTGCTGGTCATTCTGACCAGCTGGTTTATCAGTGTTTATAGTTTACATACATACACAGATATTACTATGTTGTATGAATTATATCAATGAAGGAATAAGAATTAAATTTTAAATGACAGGAATGATAACATATTAATGTGGTGTACAGAAACACCAAAACTCAAAATATAAGAGTCACTTACTGATAGTTGGGGGGACAAAGCCCTCACTTAATTGCAATGGAGTTAGAAGAAATAAAATGGTTAAATTACAAAAATGCTATAAACACGGAGTTGGGTATGTCGAAGTTATCCTGTACATCCTCTACAGGCCACACCCTGAATGGATAACAGCAGCACAACGCCGCGAGGAAATCCTTCATCACCGCAATGATAAGATGATCAAAAGGTATAATAGACATACCCATCCCCTTTGCCCACTACAAGCTGGCGAGATCGTCAATACCAAATCAGGGTCGATGGATCAGGAAGAGTCACTCTCAGGAATCGCCACTTCCCCTAAAACCGTAACCCAATTCACAAAATGTTAATTCATAGACTGTTGTTAAACTGTCATTGAGGATCACCAAAAACTTTCAGTTTTAATTTTCCAACCTAAATCAGAAGTCGGCCAAATGAAAAAGCAATTTGCTTTGAAAAAATATTTATCTAGCTGACTCTACAGCATTTTGGTTTGTTCCCCAAACCATCGTCAGGGCCATCATTTGTGTAAAACTAAGTTGTCTTTTCTCATATTTAAGTACCAACAGAAACCACCACAGATTTACAAATGGATTTTATGTGCCTTCCTTATTGTGAAATCTTGAATGACTTCATGAAAAACAAATTTTACAAGGCCAGAAGGATGGGGCACCCAGTGAGAATCGAACTCACTAGATATAGTTATTTACTAAGCTTAGCTTAGATGTAGCACAAGGCAGAAGGATGGGGCACCCAGTGAGAAATCGAACTCACTAGATATAGTTATTTACTAAGCTTAGCTTAGATGTAGTACAAGGCCAGAAGGATGGGGCACCCAGTGAGAATCGAACTCACTAGATATAGTTATTTACTAAGCTTAGCTTAGATGTTAGCACAAGGCCAGAAGGATGGGGCACCCAGTGAGAATCGAACTCACTAGATATAGCTATTTACTAAGCTTAGCTTAGATGGGGCACAAGGCCAGAAGGATGGGGCACCCAGTGAGAATCTAACTCTCTAGATATAGTTATTTACTAAGCTTAGCTTAGCTGTAGCACAAGGCCAGAAGGATGGGGCACCCAGTGAGAATCTAACTCACTAGATATAGTTATTTACTAAGCTTAGCTTAGATGCGGCACAAGGCCAGAAGGATGGGGCACCCAGTGAGAATCGAACTCACTAGATATAGTTATTTACTAAGTTTAGCTTAGATGCGACACAAGGCCAGAAGGATGGGGCACCCAGTGAGAATCGAACTCACTAGATATAGTTATCTACTAAACTTAGCTTAGATGTAGCACAAGGCCAGAAGGATGGGGCACCCAGTGAGAATCGAACTCACTAGATCTAAGGTGTGTGCTAGTTCCCCGCTTATACTTATAGACTGGCCGAGGTCACGTGATTGACTCTTCTAACCAATCACTGCCAGTACTAGTGGCCTGATAAGATACTCAACCAACCCCCCCACATTGGTCATAACTCAAACTGCATCGTTGGAGGACACACATAGTATTACATGGATTTTTACCACCGTTGGAGGACACACATAGTATTACATGGATCTTTAGTTGGAGGACACACATAGTATTACATGGATCTTTACCAATACTCACAAAGGACTTATGATTACCAGTAACTGAGGACACTTTAGTAACCAAAGGATTCACATTGTGGACGGACTCTTTATCGAGGATTCCACCAGATAAGCGCTTCTGCTATAAGGCCAAGGAATGGCCCTTAAAAACTTAACAGATAATATTACTAAAATTGTTTGTTTTGTTTTGTTTTGTTTTACGGCATATAAACCTCAGTGGGTCATTTAATGCCAATAAAGTTTTGAAATAAATCAATTCTTAATGGATAATACAATTTTTTATAAATGCATTTTTCTATTTAACCCATAGATGGGACCCTAACAGGTACTACACCTCTGGGTCAGAGTGGACCAGGGAGCAATGGTGATGAAGGGGTGCTCCACATTCCCCAAACCTCCAAAACTGGAACCTCACCATCAGATAGAGTTTAACGTCATTCCCACATGTAGACCCACAGTCACCGCCTTCTAGTATTACCATATGATAAAGGGTTGGGCTTGCCATAAGGGCAATAGGGTTGGGAAAATATATAGGTGCTAGGGCTTGATGTGACCAGCCGATTGATTGTGGTGACGAGGAACGAAGAACAACAAGATCGGTCTTTTTTTTGCTTTCCGGCGGCGTAGTGTTCGGATGGCCTCTGGTCCCTAGTGTGGGATTACAGTAATTTAACAGTGTCCTCTCCCTCTTTCTCTCTGCCTTTCCTCCTCTTCGAACAGAGCCACGACATGAGCCCGAAAATAAAAGCTAAGTCCTTGTGATGATATATCTCACGCATTATACCTTTTTTATTGACAAGACGACCGCCTCGTAACAAATACCTTTTTAGTGCCGTGAATTTGGAGGCACGTTGACAAGTCCCCTGCTATACAACTTCAGTTAAACAAGCTCCAGAAAGTTTCCTTTATTTTCATTTGTCTTCTCAACTTGAATATGTCGCCTGGGGGTGACCTGCTTGCCGCCCCAGCCCCTCTTGGTATGCCACTGCATTTACTGAATGCATTCATCATGGCACTAAGTTGCAAGTGTGCAGCATCCAGCAAGGATCAAACTCTCTATTCAATAGTAATGGATCTGCAAAACTAGCTTGCTAACCATTACACCACCATGGGAAACATCTTTTTTTATCCACGATGGGATGCCCCTTTTTTTCCAATCTATTCACCGCAGGTAGGATGTGACACAAGGTCACAACTATGGGGCATCCAGTGAAGGTCAAACTTGCTTTTCAATAGTAATGGATCTGCAAAACTAGCTTGCTAACCATTACACTATGATGGAAGGTCTAAATCAGTAGGTTGTAACACCCTGGGGGCTGCGAGGCCTCTTTGCACATTGCTCTGCACCCCATCCTGCATTCACTGCATCCTTACTTTCTTGACGTTCATCTCGTGTCGTCTGCTAGTTATTTAGGACCTGTCCACGTTGCAAACATATACTCAATACGCACAACAAACAAGTGTCACAAAGGAGAAGGAGAGAAAAAACAACAAGACAAAATCAGTCAGGTGAACTTCAGAATGGTCAGAATGATGGTATATAGTACGTATTGCTTCTTCTATCGGCTACAGTCCCGTCTGCTCCCATCGCTTGTCGAGATAGGGGACACCCCCCTGTTCCTTTGGGGACCTCTGCTAAAGCTGGTTTCTAGTGGGCATCTAAAACTGATCTTATCCTTCAGTGGCCAAAGCTTAACTGCTCTCACCGGCTCCAGAAAACTAACTCACTCTCCGCTGTCCAAAAACTAACTGACTAAACTTTTTAAAAATTCCTAGAATCCCCAAATCACCTATCAATTTTCATTCCGCACGAGATTTCAAAATCCTTTGTTCTAACATTGAACTCTATGCTGGTGGTCACGATTTTATTTGCCGATCTAACCTCCGGTCAACTCTAAAATTTGTTCACCAACCCAGACTTCATCTTTCTCTCG
>CM042181.1:15746444-15915230 GCA_023376005.1 Doryteuthis pealeii | reverse complement strand
CCACCGAGATGTAACTCTCCTGGGTTCTTCAGGGCCCCATCACTAGTAATTGATTTTGTATGTACGGACTCTCCAGTCCTTTTATCTCTACTCTTGTATGTTTATGTACGTTATTTTATTGTTTCTGTATCTTGTCTTATAAATGTTATGTCCAACACCACGTGTCTGAGTTGTGTATTTCAACCAGTTATAACCTTGTCATAACTTTGAACCTTACAAGTGTTGACGCCGACGTGATGTCTACATAAATTATTGGTCCGGAAGAAATCACCTATTTTTGAAAGTATTCAAAGTTCGATATTTTTGGTTTTTCAGGTAGATTTCGATGCGTAGAATTCATTGATGCCAAACAAAGCAATCAATTCTAACAATTGGCAGTTAGAACTTTAATCACCTACTATAGTGTTTGAAAAATTTTGAATTTTGTTAAAATTTGCCATTAAAATCATTTTTTTTTTTTTTTTTTTTTTTTTTTTTTTCCTTAGTAGTTTTATACGTGAAACCATGATTAATAATCTTGGATAGGAATACTTAATATAACTGCAAAAAAACTTTTAAAACATGTATAATAAAAAAAATTTTTAAATGCATGAACCTACATGGTACACAATTTCTTAACCTCCAGGCAAAAATTAATTGCCATTAAAAAAATTTTTTTTTTTTTTTTTTTCCCTTTTTCAGGAGCGCATCCTTCCCCAATGTGAAGACTTTTTGTATGTCTGTGATAATGCATACACGATGGAAAATCTATTTGACATGGAAAGAAAATTGTTTATAACTGTTGACTATCAACTTGGCATCCCTCTCTCATACAGATTCTTACGTCGATACTGCAAAGTGAGTTACCTCCCCTTTCTCGTTTCTTATTGTACTAGCAGGACCTGTGCATATACCACAGTATAATTTAATTACATTTAAGAACTATTGAAAAATTTCAGTATGTAAAAAGTAAAACTTTTTCCCCATCTTCAATTGAAACAGGTAAGCATTATTGCTTCTGTGTGCACACCCTCTTTCTCTTCTCCTTTCTTATATTTTTCTGTGTAGCATGTCCTTGCTTCCCTTTTATAATCAACTAACCATTATTTAACGAAGGTGACAATTCTCATAAATAATTCAACAGATAAGCAACACTAGATAATCAGTTACCTCTCGTTTCTTATTGTACTAGCAGGACCTGTGGATATACCATATAATTTAATTGTTACATTAAGAGGTATTGAAAAAGTTCAGTATGTAAAAAGTAATAAAAAATTTTTCCCCATCTTCAATTGAAACAAGCATTATCACTTCTGTGTGCACACCCTTTTTCTCTCTTCCCCTACTCTTTCTTATATTTTCTGTGTAGCATGTCCTTTCTTCCTTTATCATGGAATGGACCATTATTTAACTAAGGTGACAATTCTCATAAATAATTCAGCAGATAAGCAACACCAGATAATCAGGATTTACACTTTTGCACTTCAATCTTGGACAGTTTCATTTTTTTTTTTTTTTTTTTTTTTTTTTTTTTAACCAGAGGGTGTTTGCAAGATGATAGTCAGAAGATTAAGGAACACAAGTATTATATCTTATTATAGTGGAGATTGTGGGTTTTTCTGTCTGTAACCGAAACTATATTACTATACAAGTCACATTCCCTTTGTTATTTACATCACATTCTCCATGATTTTATTATTTAAACCTCAGTTATTAATAAAATTGTTTTACATTATTAATACTGTTGACTATGTCTACATATTAATAACATGCAATTGTATTTATAATAACAACAAAATAGCGATTTACAGTGTGAATGGGAAGGCTAATTTTGCATATTGATCTTAAAAATTTGATTTTTAATAAATATATGCTTAATATTATTGATTTCTAATTGTTTGGTTTTATCTTAATGAATATAAGCAAAAATCTCGGATAAATCTTAAAAGAAATCCCTGAACAAGAAGAAATAACTGTAATATTAATTTTTTTACTTCCTATTTTAACTAAAATAGTTAAATTAGGAAAAGTTACCAATGAAAGACAGAGTAACGGAAAATGATGGAAGAGTTAGTTTCAAAGTTCTATTTTTAATCATACCCCTCTGTTTCAAATCTTTTTATCTGTATTCTTATTCAGTTTTCATTAGCCTTTCTAATTTAATATATTTTATTATATTAAAACTTAAATACTTGCACCCGGAGGGTGCATATATTTGCTAGTAAAGATAATTTACTAGTGAGTCTTCTGCAATATTTTGGTAACGTGAAGAACAATTTAGCAATTCTGAATGCTTTTTTGCTGAAATTGTTAGGTAAGAAACGGATACAGGGTTTACCTGATTGTCTTTGGATACAGTTTTTGTCTTGCCTGTTTGTCAAGGCTCTTGAAACTCTTACCAATTCAGCTACGCTCTGGTTATCTATTTAAAGCTGTATATAGATATGGTGCTGTCACACTTGGAATTTGATTCACCATTCTGGAACCCCTACCTTGCTAATCAAACCCACTTTGGAAAACTGGAGACTAGCTTTAAGAGTCTAGAGAGGAACAAGTTATTGTCTCGATTACACATTAGTCGCACAAGACTAACATACTCCTATATACTCGAACAAAGAACAACCACTGTGAAACATGCCAAACACCTTTTGACTGTTAAACTCTTATTCATGGAATGCAGGTTTTTTGCTCACATCAGAAACCGTTATTTTAATACAAGCAGTATGAAAGATCTATTCACTTTGGGAGACTGGAGACTAGCTTTAAGAGTCTAGAAAGGAATGGGTCACTGTGTCCCGATTACATATTGGTCATACAAGATTTAAAGCACTCCTATATACTCGAACAATAACCAGTGTGAAACATGTCAAACACTTATTCGTGGAATGCAAGTTTTTTTGCTCGCATCAGAAACTGTTATTTTAATGCAAGCAATATGAAAGATCTATTTGAAAATGTGAAATTGAGGACATTGTCATTTTTGAGGGGAAAATAAAATTATACCATAGAATATAGACATGAACTTAATCAATACAATAAAACATGATCCCCCATGGGCTAACATTGTTAAAACCAGTTACTACAAAAAGTATAAATATAAATACACATATTACTTCCTGTTAGGCATGACATAACCCTAGACAGGTTGATATGCCATTAAAATCAACCAACCAACAATCCTACACAGAATCTTATGCATTTGGATTTCTCTAAATATTCTCATCTTTGTTATAAACATCTTTAAGTTGATGTGCACTTCATCCTTAAGATGTTTCTTGTCAAACTCTAGTTAGTACATCGGCCGAACGTTGCGTATATAACAATAAATCTGCGTACAATAGTCTGAGAAATCCAAATTATTAAGCCTCGTTTCCAAAAACGCTGACAAATGGATATAAGTCTTTTTCTGTCTGTTGAATATTATCTTGAATGCTTATCTACCATTTTTTTTTTTTTTTTTTTTTTTTTTTTTTTTTATCTTTTTCATATTCTTCAATAATTTGGAACTTGTGATTTGTCTTTTTTAGGTTGCCAGTATTGGCACAAAAACGATGACACTTGCCAGATATATTCTTGAGTTAACACTCTTGGAATATCCATTTTGTCATGAACAGGAATCTCTCAAAGCTGCTGGATGTGTTTGGCTTGCTTTGAAAATGGAACAATGGAATGGTAAGTTGCTTTCGTCTTAATAGCAGGAGGGGGTGAGTCTCAAAAGGGGTACAGCGGGCCCAAAATTGGGTGGGTTTTTAATTATACTAATCTGCAATACATCTGATGGGCTGCTGTTTAAATTGAAAACCCACCCAATTTTGGGCCCGCTGTACCCTTTTGAGACTCACCCCCTCCTGCTATTAAGACGAAAGCAACTTACCCATTCCATTTGTTCCATTTTCAAAGCAAGCCAAACACATCCAGCAGCTTTGAGAGATTCCTGTTCATGACAAAATGGATATTCCAAGAGTGTTAACTCAAGAATATATCTGGCAAGTGTCATCGTTTTGTGCCAATACTGGCAACCTAAAAAAGACAAATCACAAGTTCCAAATTATTGAAGAATATGAAAAAGATAAAAAAAAAAAAAAAAAAAAAAAAAAAAAATGGATAAGCATTCAAAGATAACAGACAAAAAGACTTATATCCATTTGTCAGCGTTTTTGGAAACGAGGCTTAATAATTTGGATTTCTCAGACTATTGTACGCAGATTTATTTTTATACGCACGCAACGTTCGGCCGATGTACTAACTAGAGTTTGACAAGAAACATCTTAAGGATGAAGTGCACATCAACTTAAAGATGTTTATAACAAAGATGAGAATATTTAGAGAAATCCAAATGCATAAGATTCTGTGTAGGATTGTTGGTTGGTTGATTTTAATGGCATATCAACCTGTCTAGGGTTATGTCATGCCTAACAGGAAGTAATATGTGTATTTATATTTATACTTTTTGTAGTAACTGGTTTTAACAATGTTAGCACCATGGGGGATCATGTTTTATGGTATTGATTAAGTTCATGTCTATATTCTATGGTATAATTTTATTTCCCCTCAAAAATGACAATGTCCTCAATTTCACATTTCAAATAGATCTTTCATATTGCTTGCATTAAAATAACAGTTTCTGATGCGAGCAAAAAACTTGCATTCCACGAATAAGTGTTTGACATGTTTCACACTGGTTATTGTTCGAGTATATAGGAGTGCTTTAAATCTTGTATGACCAATATGTAATCGGGACACAGTGACCCATTCCTTTCTAGACTCTTAAAGCTAGTCTCCAGTCTCCCAAAGTGAATAGATCTTTCATACTGCTTGTATTAAAATAACGGTTTCTGATGTGAGCAAAAAACCTGCATTCCATGAATAAGAGTTTAACAGTCAAAAGGTGTTTGGCATGTTTCACAGTGGTTGTTCTTGTTCGAGTATATAGGAGTATGTTAGTCTTGTGCGACTAATGTGTAATCGAGACAATAACTTGTTCCTCTCTAGACTCTTAAAGCTAGTCTCCAGTTTTCCAAAGTGGGTTTGATTAGCAAGGTAGGGGTTCCAGAATGGTGAATCAAATTCCAAGTGTGACAGCACCATATCTATATACAGCTTTAAATAGATAACCAGAGCGTAGCTGAATTGGTAAGAGTTTCAAGAGCCTTGACAAACAGGCAAGACAAAAACTGTATCCAAAGACAATCAGGTAAACCCTGTATCCGTTTCTTACCTAACAATTTCAGCAAAAAGCATTCAGAATTGCTAAATTGTTCTTCACGTTACCAAAATATTGCAGAAGACTCACTAGTAAATTATCTTTACTAGCAAATATATGCACCCTCCGGGTGCAAGTATTTAAGTTTTAATATAATAAAATATATTAAATTAGAAAGGCTAATGAAACTGAATAAGAATACAGATAAAAAGATTTGAAACAGAGGGGGTATGATTAAAAAATAGAACTTTGAAACTAACTCTTCCATCATTTTCCGTTACTCTGTCTTTCATTGGTAACTTTTCCTAATTTAACTATTTAGTTAAAATAGGAAGTAAAAAATTAATATTACAGTTATTTCTTCTTGTTCAGGGATTTCTTTTAAGATTTATCCGAGATTTTTGCTTATATTCATTAAGATAAAACCAAACAATTAGAAATCAATAATATTAAGCATATATTTATTAAAATCAAATTTTTAAGATCAATATGCAAATTAGCCTTCCCATTCACACTGTAAATCGCTATTTTGTTGTATATATAAATACAATTGCATGTTATTAATATGTAGACATAGTCAACAGTATTAATAATGTAAAACAATTTTATTAATAACTGAGGTTTAAATAATAAAATCATGGAGAATGTGATGTAAATAACAAAGGGAATTGTGACTTGTATAGTAATATAGTTTCGGTTACAGACAGAAAAACCCACAATCTCCACTATAATAAGATATTAATACTTGTGTTCCTTAATCTTCTGACTATCATCTTGCAAACACCCTCTGGTTAAAAAAAAAAAAAAATGAAACTGTCCAAGATGAAGTGCAAAAGTGTAAATCCTGATTATCTGGTGTTGCTTATCTGCTGAATTATTTATGAGAATTGTCACCTTAGTTAAATAATGGTCCATTCCATGATAAAAGGGAAGAAAGGACATGCTACACAGAAAATATAAGAAAGAGTAGGGGAAGAGAGAAAAAGGGTGTGCACACAGAAGTGATAATGCTTGTTTCAATTGAAGATGGGAAAATTTTTTTATTACTTTTTACATACTGAACTTTTTCAATACCTCTTAATGTAACAATTAAATTATATGGTATATCCACAGGTCCTGCTAGTACAATAAGAAACGAGAGGTAACTGATTATCTAGTGTTGCTTATCTGTTGAATTATTTATGAGAATTGTCACCTTCGTTAAATAATGGTTAGTTGATTATAAAAGGGAAGCAAGGACATGCTACACAGAAAATATAAGAAAGGAGAAGAGAAAGAGGGTGTGCACACAGAAGCAATAATGCTTACCTGTTTCAATTGAAGATGGGGAAAAAGTTTTACTTTTTACATACTGAAATTTTTCAATAGTTCTTAAATGTAATTAAATTATACTGTGGTATATGCACAGGTCCTGCTAGTACAATAAGAAACGAGAAAGGGGAGGTAACTCACTTTGCAGTATCGACGTAAGAATCTGTATGAGAGAGGGATGCCAAGTTGATAGTCAACAGTTATAAACAATTTTCTTTCCATGTCAAATAGATTTTCCATCGTGTATGCATTATCACAGACATACAAAAAGTCTTCACATTGGGGAAGGATGCGCTCCTGAAAAAGGGAAAAAAAAAAAAAAAAAATTTTTTTTAATGGCAAATAATTTTATGCCTGGAGGTTAAGAAAATTGTGTACCATGTAGGTTCATGCATTTAAAAATTTTTTTTATTATACATGTTTTAAAAGTTTTTGCAGTTATATTAAGTATTCCTATCCAAGATTATTAATCATGGTTTCACGTATAAACTACTAAGGAAAAAAAAAAAAAAAAAAAAAAAAAATGATTTTAATGGCAAATTTTAACAAAATTCAAAATTTTTCAACACTATAGTAGGTGATTAAAGTTCTAACTGCCAATTGTTAGAATTGATTGCTTTGTTTGGCATCAATGAATTCTACGCATCGAAATCTACCTGAAAAACCAAAAATATCGAACTTTGAATACTTTCAAAAATAGGTGATTTCTTCCGGACCAATAATTTATGTAGACATCACGTCGGCGTCAACACTTGTAAGGTTCAAAGTTATGACAAGGTTATAACTGGTTGAAATACACAACTCAGACACGTGGTGTTGGACATAACATTTATAAGACAAGATACAGAAACAATAAAATACACGTACATAAACATACAAGAGTAGAGATAAAAGGACTGGAGAGTCCGTACATACAAAATCAATTACTAGTGATGGGGGCCCTGAAGACCCCAGGAGAGTTACATCTCGGGGGGGCTTCTGCCCCAAGCTAAGGGTGTGACAATGTCTCTAACCCACGTGCTTGTACGAGGAGATGTAGCAAAAGAGAGGCAGGGAGTTTCAAAACCCGCTTAAATACCAGACCTCCCTGGTGGCCGGCACGGAAACCCAGCGGGAAGATAACTCTTCCAGGCAAAGGGAAGATAATCCCAACACAGTTTAAAAGTTTTGCAGTTATATTAAGTATAACTATCTAAGATTATTAAATCATGGTTACTACTAAGGAAACAAAAAAAAAAAAAAAAAAAAGGTGATTTTAATGGCATGTCAAGCTGTCTAGGGTTATTTTATGCTTAGAGGTAAAGAAATTATATACATTTAACAGTTTTTCAGTTATATTAAACATTTCTACCTATTACTAATAATTGTATGGTTTTAAGTAACTATTTCAATTTACTCATTTGTTTGCACACAGTTATGTGGTTTCAAGTAACCAATAATCCTTAGAAGCTAAAGTTAGGTGTGGCGCACCAACAGGGACGCAGAAACAATCTCCCTAAAGGGAAAAGGGGATAGACTCCCTTGCTGTCCAGTTGATAAGTCACCAGGGTGGCCTACCATCAGCTCCTTACTTTACTGCACAGATCCCTGTACTACTCATAGGTTGAGTTGGCGAGGGCCGGTATCAAACCAGGAACCTTTGAACCACAAAGTTCCAAGTTAGATACCGACCCTTGCCAACTACAGTAAAGTGGGAAGCTGAAGGTAGGTGTGGCGTACCAACTCAGATGCAAAAACAATCACCCTAAAGGGAAAAGACTTCCTTGCTGTCCAGTTGAGGAGTTGCCAGGGTGGCCTAAAGTCAGTATCAGCCAGATAGCGAGGGAGTCTATCCCCTTTTCACTAGCGAAAGACCAAGGAGTTTTAGCATCTGGGGTGGGGAGCCACACCTACCATCAGATCCTCACTTTACGCACAGATCCTGTGCTACTCATACATTGGGTTGGTGAGGGCTGGTATCAAACCAGGAACCTTGTGGTTCCTAGTCGGACACTACCGACCGAACTAAACCAGTCCAGTAATAAAACTTTTTTTTTTAGTAATGTTTAACTCTTAATTCCACCCGGCAGGACGTCACATTCATTTTCCTAATCTGCCCCCAAACGATAGCCTTTGTTTAAATGTAATATTAAACATATTTAGAAGTCTTTGATATAAAGGAAATAACAGGTTACTTTAAATGAAAAGGACGTTTTTAGCATTTTTTATAGATCCTTATAGGAATGGGGTTCTGGACTTAGAATAATTATTCACTTAATCTTAACATCCTGTTGAGAATTTTCTAACTAAACTTTTTTGTTGAAATTCTGTACGCTTAGTCTTGCAGCAACATTGCTTTCAATTATGTTCCCTTACACTATATATAGCCAAGGATAAAAATAAAGACAAACTTACATCAAATTTGCAAGCAATTAACAAAGCAGCCGTGCCGACGAGTTGTAGTAGAGTCCTCTTTATGCGAACTTTAGAAAGGTAGATATCAACCAGTTTGGCGGCCAGGTAGAGGGTTTCGTGATGAAGTTCAAAATTTGTCTGGACTTCCACTAACCAATCCATCAAAATTGTCCGCATCTCTGGCGTGATGTCTGTCTGGACTTTTGATATATAATCAGGAACAATAAAATTAGATTCCTGTTCTTTGTAATATTTGAAAATGTCTTTTGCATATTCAGTTTCCCAAAATGGTTGATCTTCATGTTCTTTGTCAAAGGCGTCAAAATCAATGGTCTGAAAAAGAAAAAGAAAAGTTTTATAATTTGCTTGAAGCATTGTGTGTATATATATTGCAACTGAGTACCAAGTTTTTACCTGTTTAAAATGATTGCAAACTTTAATACATTAGATCTCAAAACATTGACATTAGTTCTAAGTATGAAGCGTTTAAAATTAGGTGTTTACTCGTTTTATAAATATTAATTTTAAACAATCATATGCGTTACATAATGGATAAATATAGCCTATCATTTTTGTAAGAAAATATAAAATTTAATCGTTTTATAATTTG
The DNA here is from genome assembly GCA_023376005.1 of Doryteuthis pealeii. NCBI lineage: Eukaryota > Metazoa > Mollusca > Cephalopoda > Myopsida > Loliginidae > Doryteuthis > Doryteuthis pealeii. The sequence goes on along the minus strand of CM042181.1, from coordinate 15,905,733 downwards.
CTTGAAGCATTGTTTATATTGCAACTAAGTATGAAGTATTTACCTGTTTAAAATAATTGTGAACTTTAATACACTGGCTTTTAAAAACACTAATATTGCAACCAAGTATAAAGTCTTTCAGCATCACACCACCTTAGGGACTGGCTCCCGATTTGTTTTGGGGGGTTCACTCCCCTAGCTTTTACTTGAAAGGCAGTGAAGGTTTTGTGTCAGACTTTTTCTCGCCTTAGATGGGTTTCCAACCAAGGCTAAGGAGCCCCTTTTAACCCATTTGGATATTTTTGCGAGTAGTAACCCTTAATTACCTTTCCTTTGGATCACAGCAGCAGTGTGGAGAGAGGGGGGTGGTGCTGCATGGGCAATAGAGGTACTAGGGCTTGACATCAGACAACTGATCGGATTGGACCACTCATCTAATTCTAGTAAAGGATGGAGTACAGGTTACATAACCACTTAGTATTTCAGTTATAGACTGCTCAGCCACCAGGATCCCATCCTCGGGCATTAGACAAAATAAAATAAAAATAAAAGATTGTTAATACCTCTCCAGATTCATCTTTTTGTTCAACATTTTCAGTGGATTTTTCTACTTTTCTGGAAATAAAAGAAAAGAAAATTGTAAAAGGAGCAATAAATTTTACATGTTTTGTCTGAAGAGAGAGGAGGCGGCTAAACTTGCAAATTGGTCAGAAAATTAAAACGGAAAGTTTTTTGGTGGTCCTCCATGACAGTTTAACTACAGTGTATGAATGAATTTTTTGCGAATTTGGTTACAGTTTAGGGATTAAGGTTGTTTTTAATTAAGTATTGCTTAATTTTTTTTTTTTTTTAATTACTATACATTTAATGTGGAAAAATATTTTTTTTTTTTTTTTTAAACCAAGTTGAATTGAAATTATACATTGCAATACTAACACAAACAACTGAGACTAATATGGCACCACCAAAAAAGTTTTAATTTTCACCCAATTTGCAAGTTTAGCTGATGAGGCTTGATATTTAGATTTTTTACGGTTCTCATTCAGACATGAAGGCTCCAGAGTTCAACAAGATATACCTTAAAGGTCAGAGGGCAAAGCAGCCGAAACATGTATGACAGAAAAACAGTTCAAAAAATCTAAATGCCAATATTTCAAGAATATTATTCAGAAATTTTTTTTTTATAATTATATACAAAAGTTCAGCGAGAGAAACATTTTTAAAATGTAAAAAAAAAAAAAAAAAAAAAAAAAAAAATTAAAAAGGAAATTATTTAATTGGCCATATTTTTTGGAAGAGGCTATTTAGCCGGTTCCGATAAAATAAACCTACTTCATGTTTATTTTACCGTCACTAAATATTTGATTATGAATGCACGTAATAAAAATAAAACCAATTTAACAAAAGTTTGTTCCTTTATATCTATAACTACATACTTTTCGTGAAGGATAAAGATACAAAAAAAAAAATTCTAAATTAAAAATATAGATACCATTAATGACCAAACGTGAATTTCTAAAAAAAATTTTAATTAAAGGAAATGATAAAAGGCAAATTTGACTATCATGAACTTTTCCAAATTGGAAAAATAGCTTTTTCCACTATCAATTGATAAAACAAATTGTAACCATAACGAAACGAATTCTTGTCAAGTACCATTTTAAGATATTAGCTTTTAGATTTTTTTTTTTTTTTTTTTTTTTTAAAATCTATCAGAATTGCACAACTACTTTTAAGCAATTACCTTTTAGATAATCCTAGATTATCTGTCAACCATTCTAATATATCTTTTTAGATATTTCAAATATATTTGCTGACAAAACAGTCTGGTCTATTTTACGAGGACCGGTAAAATAAGCTCGATAATCATGTTTATTTTACCGGAACCGGCTAACTAGCCTATTCGACATGGGGGGGGGTAGCATTAGGCTGTAGACTGCTTTTACAGTCTATATGAATTTTTAGCCAGACAAAAAAAAAAAAAAAAAAAATAAAATAAAAAAATAAACCTAAAATTTTTAAGACAAATTATAATTCACAAATAAAATTAGGATGAATTATCTAAACTTTTATTTTTATCTTAACTTATATTTTCTAGGATAGGAAAAAAAAAAAAAAAAAAAAAAAAAAAACTAGTCAAGAACGATAACTGAAAGAAATTGCCGGCTTTAAAAGAAAAGCGTCATGTGTCATGGAATATTCACTTTCTTTCTCAACGATAATCTTCAATTTAAACGGTTTGTACGCTTTGATAAGTATTTTCTTTTTACTTTTAGTTAAAATAATGTCCAGCGTAAGAAAAAGATAAAGAAAAAGAATAATCTACATTATCAATCTTTATATGTGACAAGATAAGAAATGACAGTTTAACCCCACTACACAAAGAGAAAGGAAGCCAGATTGTTTGGGGTTTTCTCCCATACCACAAAGTTCAGAATCTAATATGAAATTCATTTATTTCCCAGTCGGATTAAAACGAATTTTAAGATCAACGTTTGAATAAGATAACGGCAACGGTTATTTAAAAAAAATAAAAAAAAAAAATAAAAAAATAAAAAATCTTGATCTCAAATGCCCCCTTCCGAAAGAAGGATTTCATTTTATTAATGCCTTTCCCTAAAAAATTAAAATTCCACAAGGTGTGGCCTTTTTATAAATTCAAGTTCGTTCGTGGACAAATTCTCTAGATATTACTCTACGCACCCCCCCCCATTTTAATTCAGTACGATTAACGGTGTAGTGGAAAGACATTTAAAAGTTGCATATGTTCACGGAAAGGCATGGCTATAAAAACAAAAAAATCTAAACGATATTTAGAGCAGAATTACATATGGGATAAACAAAGCGATTATCACATATCGTAAGTAGCAACTTGAACATTGTTTAAATAAGTTTAGACCGTAAAAAATAAAATTAAGTGAAATAAAAATAATTATATTTCGAACGATATTAACAATACTCTATAGTATCGTAATTTAGCGATGAATAATTCCATTTAAAAAATAATTTATGACAGTTTTATATCAGAATTAAATATAAAAAAATATCAAACGTCAAGAAATGTTTCGAGTATTTTTTTTTTTTTTTTTTTTAAATACTCCATTATGTTCGTAATTTCTTTTAATATAAAATTTAGAAAAATAAAATTACCCGTTAAAATGTCATTAAGCACTGCCAATTATTAGCTCATTTTTATTTTAAACACGAATTATAATTAAATCCGATTATTTAAGGTCAACTTTTTGTTTAAGTAGAAAAGTAGTAACAAAAATATTCAATTTTAAAAAATTAAAAACTAATGCAATATTCATTAAAATCGGATAATTCCTTGATATTTGGTAAAATTTTTCAATCGATGGGGGGGGGGGTTGTAAAATACATCTATGACAATAAAATTGGCAGTCCCTAGTGAATGTGCATAAAAACTTTGAAATCAACAAGGCGTGAGTGGAATTAATTCTAGAAACTGGATTCTACCAGAAAATAGAAATGGTTTTCAGGATATTTATAAAAGTCAAATTTTTTTATAAACTTTGGCTGAACTTACAAAGGTGTCAAAATTAGGGTGACCCAGAAAAAAAAAGAGAACCCACAAATTTTGTAATGAAAACTTAATTTTAACTATGGAGGTCTAGGGTTAGTTCAATGGGAAAATGAATAATTTGGGTTCCGTTTTTTTTTCTGGGCCACCCTAATTTGACACCTTTGTGCAAGTTCAGCCTAAACATTTTGGTCTTAAGTAAGCAAAGCCCGACAGCGAGAGAGAGAGAGAGAGTATACCCTTTTCGCTAGCGCTAGACTAAGGAGTGTTTGTTAAAATGGAGCACCATACCTACTAGACAAAAAAAAAAAAAAAAAAAAAAAAAAAAAAAAAAAATCCAAATTCACAAAAATTGCCAAATTAGTGTAGGGGGTAGTTATTTACTAAGCTTTTAGTTATGGTACAAGGCCGTGTTATAGGACACACAGTGAGACTCGAACTCACTAGTAATTATTTGATAACCATCACTAGGGACGTCCAAAACAAGTGTGTGCAGTCAATCGCTAATTTAAAACAATATTTACAACAAAAAGAAAATGCTTATTTTTCTATTCAAACCAGTTCTAAAAGTAAAAATCATTTTTAATGACCAGTCCCTAAAATCAATTAATCTAAATAGAAACTAAAAAGTTTCAGTTGTCAATAAGGAGCTGATGGTAGGTGTGGCACTCCATATGCAAAAAAGTCTTGGTCCAGCGCCCGGGAACAGGCGATAAACTCCCTCGCCGATATAGACAGACATGAAATAAAATTAATGTTTACCTTTTAATTGAAAGAAACAATATGTTGGCGATTATTGCCTCGCAAAAATAGAATAGGGGTGGGTGGGTGAAGGCTTAAAATTTTCAAGCATGGATTTTTTTAAATATATAAAAGAAAACATTTCACGGCTGAACTTGCAAATCGGTCGGAAAATTAAAACGGAAAATCTTTTGGTGGTCCTCGTGACAGTTTAACTGCAGTCTATGAATTAACTTTTTGCGAATTCGGTTACGGTTTAGGGGTTTAAGGTTGTTTTTAATTACGCATTAATTAAATAAATTCCTATACATTTAATGTTGAAAAATATATTTTTTTTAAAACCAAGTTTAATTGAAATTATACATTGCAATACTAACACAAACAACTGAGACTAACGTATCTACCGTTGGATTCAATTGATTTCAATGTTTAGTTAAATGTATAGTAATTTTGGGTTCGTTTTTTTTTTTAAAGCGATACGTATTTAAAAACAACCTTAATCCCAAAACCGTAATCCAATTCGCAAAAAGTTCATTGTAGTTAAACAGTCACGGAGGACCAAAAGTTTGTTTTAATTTTATGACCAATTTACAAGTTTTGCCCATTTCACACCATCAGACCCCCCCCCCCAACAAACAAGGGGTTAAAGAAAGAAAACTTACTCTTTCGGTGTTGTCTTATTCTTTTCTGTTAAATCCAAAGCCTGTGTCAATTCTATGATAAGAGGTTCATCTTGGACAGGGGCTGAGGTTGGCTTGGGGGCCGAGGTTGCCTTAGGGGCGGCACGAACAGCTGTTGATGAGGGTCGGGTAGCAGCTGCTTTTGCTTTAAGAGATGAACGGGTCACTTTTGGCTGCTTCTGGGGAAGAGGGATTTTCGTTTTTTCCAGCAATGGTTTGCCAGGTTTTATATTTTCCTTCTTGTTCTGGAGATAAAAAAAAATTTAAGTTTGGCAAAATTAAAGAAAAAAAAAAAAAAAAAAAAAAAAACCCCAATATTGTGGAATTTTATTGGCAAATTGACAGTAAAAGGTAAAATTTCAAGTTTATTAAGCCCCCCCCCCTAGGTAGACACTTAAAATTTATGTCCAGTGGTCAAGAACATTAATTTTAGGGAGCCAGTGGGTTCTCGTTTAAATTTCAAATTTACAGAGTGAAATTTATCAAGATAAGCACTCACGGATCTCAGCTTTTAAAGAAAGACCCAGTCTAGTACGCTCTTGCGATTTTTTTTTCCGAAAAAAATTTTTTACAGTAGTTAAAGTTTAAATTATTAAATTTGTAAAAAAAAGTTTAATATTAAAAAAAGTTTATTTTCCCGGAAAAAAGTTTGCTCCTGCTGCTAATTTGAAAAGAGCATTGCCATTCAGATATTTAGAAAGAAAAAAAAAAAAAAAAAAACTGAAAAATTTGGGAGTGCGTATCTTTAAGTTAAACTTTAAATAAACAAAGACAAAATGCAGTTTTACATTGTAATGACAACATGTAATAAGAAAAACAAAAAACAATTTTATTACTAGCTTAAAGGCCGCCCTATCGAACGGCAATTAAGCTAGCGCCTATGAAGGACTCTCGTTTTGGCCTTTGTCCAAACAATGACATTTCATAAACATATCAAATTTCGAAGTAAAGCTGAAAAATGTGATACACGCATTTATTATTAGAGATAAGCGTTATAAACTGATCACCCACTTTACGACCACTTCACACGGTTTCCCACGAATTAAATGAGTCATTGTTTAATGAAATAGACCTAACAGTTTTCGGCACTAGTGGCAAAATATGGTCCCGGGTTTTTTTTTAACGAAATTACGATAGACCAATTTATCAGCATATCATCCTTAATCCACAAAATTCAAAATTTAGGACAGAAAAAAAAAAAAATAAAAAAATAAAAAGGAGGGGGTCAAATTACTCACGTTTGTTATATCTCCAAAAACGGCTCGTTTTTTCTGTTGTGGTTCAGGATTAACATCGGTTTTGGATCTTGTTCTTTTAACAGGAGGATTTATAAAGTTTGGTAAACCATTTACCTGAGAAAAAAATAGAAAGGTTATAATATATATATATATATATATACATACACAAGGAATACGGTCATAATATTAAATGCTTTAATAAATAGTTAAAGAAAAAGGATTTGAGATTTGTAGAATGGTGGTGATTTTTCGCGCAAGAAAATTAACGTTGCATTTTTCTTTTTATCAGATATACACATCTGATCTTTTAAGAAAAGGTTCACGTAACTGATTTTTGTATGTATATAATATATACTTAAAATATTGATTAATTTAGGAATAAATAGAGTCAAAGGTTTATAAAAATTAAGTTTTTTTTTTTTAAGTGTAATTTAAAAAAGGAAAGTCTTTATAACCGACATGCAACATTCAAAATTTTTAGTTTTTTTTTTTTTTTTTTTTTGTGTCTGATTTGACAAATAAATTAGCTGTTAATTTAGGAATAAATGGGGATAAAAAAAAGGTTTATAAAGATATTTAAAAAAAAAAAAAAAAGTAATTTAAAAGTCTGCAATTAAGACAAGGTAATTGCAAACTTTCACTTTAGAGAAAATCTAAGACGGTTTTATTTAAATATTAAGAATAAATTCAATTTTAAAATTTAACAAAATTACCTTTTAATTTAAAAAGGAAAAAAAATTTAAAATTCACGATTAAAAGATTCTAAAATAGATAAAAAGGAAAAGTTTTAAATTTATATCTAATATTTAAAATAATTTTTAGTCTTTGATCTTCGATTTGACAAATAAAATTTGCAGTTGAAGAATTTAAAAATATCCTAATTAAAAAGTTGTTTTGCATTAGAAAAAAAAAAAAAAAAAAAAAAAAAAAAATCACGAATAAATATATTCACATTTTAATGATAAATAACATTTAAAATAAAGTTCCGGTTATTTAAATAAATAATAAAAATAAAATGACTAAAAACTGTTAAATTGTTTCTTAGGCCTAACGTCGATCTAAGAAAGGATTTGAAATTTAGAGGCAAAACTAAACTTACTTTCGTCGTATTTTGGTTCCTTGTTGATCGCAGGGAAAGTCCTGGATTATTTGTAGTTCTTGTCATTCGTCGTGTTGCCATTTCTGTTTAAAATTCACTTTAGAAATGTTAAAAAATATTTAAAAAATCGACTTCAATTGCAACTGAACAATGCTATGTTCTGTGCTTTTTCCTTTGAATAAAAAGTAAGTTGGTCCACGAAACGGTTTGAATTTCGTTCGTAAAATGCTGCTCGCTGATTGGTCAATTTTATTTACACCCCCTTTACTCTCTATTTGGACTAACGGAAAATTAACAAGAAACGTAACTCTGTTTTGATTCATGAATATTCATGAGCTTCATAAATTTGTTTATTATGATGAGCATCCCCCGCCATCGCCGTACAATACTTTGTATTGTATTATTATAAGACAAAGCCGGAAGTATGAGGCACCCAGTGAGAATCGAACCCACTAACAATGGTCTACTAGCCTAACTCGCTAACTTTTATCAGGCGAGGCGCCCAGCTCCTTAGTAAAATTGTACATACTATAGTTTATTCAACTATATTCTGGGTAGACTGGGAATTTAGTGGCATAATTTTTTTTACTATAGTCTACAGGACAGACGTTAGTGGAATATGAAATGAAGTCCAAGGTATATATTTTTTAATTTCTCAACTGGGATAAATACTTTTAATAAAAATCAAACTCTAAGGAAAACATAGCTTAATACGTTCATTCATTTATAAGTTTGTTTTTTTTTGGTGTTTTTTTTTTTAGAATTAAAAGACAGTTCATAAAAAGTGTATAACTGAATCACTACGCAACAATTCTAAATCTATACAATATCAATTAATGCTGTCCTTTAACTTTTTTTAAAACTTATAAATGAATTAAGTAATGTTTTCCTTAGAGTTTCATTTTTATTAAAAGTATTAATCCCAGTTGAGAAATATTAAATATATACATTGAACTTCATTTCATATTCTACTAACATCTGTCCAGTAGACTATAATAAAAATTTACGCCCCTGAATTCATAGTCTACCTTATTCAACCTTATTCTGTCTGTTTGTCCTGCGTATGTTGTTAAACTTCATCTAATAGTGAAGTTGCAATTTTAGAGCTCTGGGAAGTATGGAGTACCCCTTTATCACCATTACTCCCAGGTTCACTCTCATCCGGAGTGGTAGTACCTGTTAGGGTCCTATCTATGATCTATGAAAATAGAAAAAATATATATTAGAATATGAAAAGATATATAAAAATAGAGAAAAAAATAATAGAAAAAAAATGAGTTTAGAAAAAAATTGAATACCCATCAAGAATGATTAAAGAAAATTTATTTGGCATAAAATAACCCAACAAGGGTTGACATGCCGTAACCCCTCCCCCCGAATATCTTAAAGAGTACAATGTTGGAGTTGTTATCCCACTTTGACATTATAAATACTTATGTAGTCACCAAATCCAGCTCACTTTTTCACTATTTAAAAAAAAAAAAAAATTTGTGAGGATTGAAATAAATTTAAAATAAAAAATAAATAAAAAATAAACTCCCATGAGCCTTCAGACTGGAAAAACCCTCCGAATATATGCAGAAAAAAGGACCTACTTCCAACCCCCAAGATAATCTCTCAGCCATTCTGACTTAGGCCTTAACTGAGACCAGACGCTATTTCTGGACAGGCAGAAATTTCCCCTCCATGTGGTGGCTATGACCCATGAATAAAGCCTGAATTCTAAAACTACCTATTGTCTATCTCTTTCTTTTCTTTCTTTGAATTCTTTTCTGCGCAACCACCAAACATAATAGTGTTAAAAGTAAACTCTATGAACATGCACAAGGAATAACCAGCTACCTTTAAACCTAAAACATTGAACCTCTTGCCACCCGACAAATTAATTTTTAAAAAATTGAATGAAGTTTTAAAAAAAAAAAAGATAAGATATTATAAATAAATAGATTATTACCTGAAATTGTTTTATTTTAATAATAGCACTGTTGGTGGGGCTTAGAATATGCTGACTGTGTCCCCTGGAGAGGGATAAGAACTCTCCCCACCAAAAAATGTGGGGGGGGGCACTTGGTATACACGCTAAGAGTATTTTCTAACACATATTAGATGACCTCAGTCATCAAGCCCTAGCACCTATATGATTTTTCCCAACCCTATTGCCCTTATGGCAACCTACAACCCCTTCTTATCATATGGTGCTAGAAGGTGGTGGCTGAGGGTCTACATGTCCTGGGAATGACGTTAAACTCTATCTGATGGTGAGGTTCCAGTTTTGGAGGTTTAGGAGAATGTGGAGCACCCATTCATCACCATTGCTCCCTGGTCCACTCTGACCCGGAGTGGTAGTACCTGTTAGGGTCCCATCTATGGGTTAAATAGAAAAATGTATTATAAAAAAATTGTATTATCCATTAAGAATTGATTTATTTCAAAACTTTATCGGCATTAAATGACCCACTGAGGTTGATATGCCGTAAAACAGACCAAACCAAACCAAAAAAAGGGGGGGGGCACCTGGTATACACGCTAAGAGTATTTTCTAACACATATTAGATGACCTCAGTGTCATGTGTATGAATAACACTACACTGGATCAGATGATGAGGCTCCAGTTCTGAATCTCTGAGGGGTGTTCTTGCACATATATGATAAAAAGGGAGACGCGTGGTGTAATGGTTAGAGTCGCAGGAAATAGAATCGTCGACCCGAGTTCAATTCCTGGATGAGACTGTTTGCATTTCACATCACGCTAATACCCTTGGGAAAGGTATGAATCCAATTCTCCCTCTAGCTATGGGTAAATAACAGGGCAGACTGGGTTCTTTAACCATGGCTAGGTAACCAGTCTAGGAGAAGGAAAACTCTGAATTCAAACCTGTTAAACTCCACCTAAGAAATTAACCTTGTGTCACATCCTGCTCTTGCAGAGGGGTTGGTAAATATATGTTAAAAAGGGTTGGAGGTTTGTCATAATGGCAATAGGGCTGGGACAATCATATAAGTGCTAGGGCTTGACCTGACCAGTTGATTGATCGGAGGGTGTGTGGGGATTAATAAGAATAAATAAAACAAAATTAAATTGAATATAAAAAATAAATAAAAAGACACAAAAAGTAATAATATCCCAGAAGACCTCAGACCAGAGGGACCCTTGGGGCAATGGGGCATGTGCAGAACCCCCTTCTTGATTCTTGGTGCCAAAAAGGAATCTATGCTCTTTTTAACCCGATAATATATAGAAAGATTGTGTTTCAAAGAATGACACACGTTTTTCACGGCTTTCCACCAACAGTAGGGTAGGTCAATTTTAGAACTGTAATGTCTCCCATGTGGCGAAAGTTGCAATTTAACATAAAGAATTACCCCTCAAAATATTTTTCTTCAAAACTTTGCCTTCATTCGAAGAAATAGATTTCAATCTTTAAAATGTTATCCTTGTTACAGCTTAATCAACGAGGTAAAAAACAACATATCAGAGGTGTTGGTGATGATGGGGTGAGGGTAGATTTTCAATTTTAATTCTAGCTATTATATCTTTTTCGTTTCATCTTAGTAAAATGCATTTCTGTTTTTAATATTGAAATTGCTAAATTTTCTAACCAATATCTTGGCCAAATGTTGCGAAAACGAGGATTTTTAGTGCATTTTAACAGGCGATCTTTGATGCTATTTCCTCAAACAATAGTGCAAGTAAGAGATTTAGTTTTTAGTATCAGTATTTATTATACCAACACACAATTTAAGCTGTTTTAGAGAATTTGATATTTAAAAAAAAAAAATGAAAAATCAACCTACCCTAACCTATATATCTTACAAAAAAGAAAAGAAAAAAAAAAGATTGGTTTATTTATTATTCAACTAAATAATAATAAATAAATAAAAATTAAAAAATACAGAGGAAAAATTTGGACACATTCAAATTTTATAAAGTACTGGCAGATCTACCCAGCGTTACCGAGATTTTAAATATTAAAAATGAATTTATAGATAAATAAAAAATCTTTTTCTATATATTTGTTTAATTTTCTTGTTTTTGAGTTGTTTATTTTTATCATCATTCTTGTTTGTATTTTATTTTACTTGTCTTTTATTTATCATTTATTAATTTATTTTATTTTTCAAATTAATTCTTTATCATTCATTTATAGTAGGGACTGGCAAAATGAACCTAAAATGCGTTTTTGACAAAATGACTTTAGCAACCCTCATCCTACACAAAAAATAATTTACCAAAAATCAGGGAATTATCAGATTCTAATGAAATTTTCAGTGTTTATTTAACAATGAATGATCTTTATAATGCATTATTTATTTTATTTCAAAACTTTCTCATTTTTTCAGGTCGCTTAATTTTGACGCCAATGTTGGGGGCGTAACATTTTTTTCAAGTTGGTCTTATACTATACTAATTACAGTAGAAATAAAGAGATAAAAGACCGAAGTTATGAATAGAAACAAAAAAAAAACTTTTACGGTGGCTTTTCTATGAGAAAATAAGTACCGAATATCGAAAAATAAAATGTAAAAAAATAATAGATAATTAATTTTTTGGAGATTTTTTTTACTCATTTCGATAATTATTCAATTGGCTATTATCTTATAAAAGAAAAAATATATACATCGATATTTTTTCTGCTTAAAAAGGGAGAGGGGGTACATTTTCAATCGAGTTTTTCTTCAAAAAGTATAATTAGATGTAATAAAATAAGGTTTGCATTAAATAGATATTTATGTCTAGAATCTAAAAATATAACATTTTAAACTTAAAATCAGATTTTTCACATTTTAAATGAATTTTATATATTAATTTTTCATAGCAAAAATACTAAATTAAAGTTTTGAAATAAAATAACTAATGCATTATAAAATTCATTAATTGTTAAATCAATACTGAAAATTTAATTAAAATCGGATAATTACCTGATTTTTGGTAAATTTTTTTTTGCAATCGCGAATGTTACAGTAAAATTGTAAACAAGCACTTAAAACCATTGAAAAAGAGACAGAATGGCGGATCGCAATTGACCAAAACAAACCCCTTTAAATGTATTAAAAATAAACTGCATATGTAATGATATTTTTCTTTTTTTAATGATGGTCATTATGTTACTACTTATCGATTTAGACAAAGTTTGACCTTAAATAATAGATTTAATTATTTTTAATTCGCTTTTAAAACTCGTAGAAGCTGATTCTTTTTTGCCAGTCCCTAATTTATAGTATAAAATATAAATCGATGATATATTAAAAAAATTAATTTAAAAAATGACTAAAAATAAAACAAAAAAATATAAGCCTTATATAGCTTTTGTTTTATTCATATAGAATTTATTCCTTTAAAGATAGAAATTTTATATCCATATGTTTTTCATTCAGCTTTTCTCATCGAAAATGAAGGGTAAAAAAACAAAAAAAAACAACTGTTAACCCCCTCTCGGACAAAATTAGGGTATAATTTTATTGAACTTTGGTTTTTACTGGTCTTCACCATTTTTTCTTACAATGACACGTGCTCGGATCTTTCTTTAGTGTACAAAACACAGACCGAATTTTTCTTTTGAAGATTTTAAAATAAAATACTCAGTAAAATAGAAAATAAAAACATCATATTTATTTACAATCAAGCCACTGATTTTTATTATTGTATAATTTAAGAAGAAACTTAATTCAAATTAGTTGTGGCACAATGTCAGGACTATGAGACGCCCAGTAACAATCGAACCCCCCAAAAGAGGAGACTTATTATTAATATAGGGGCCGGTCCCTATAGACTCTATCTCAGTAACCATTGCACCACATGATGTGCCCAAATAATTAAGCTTACTTTATTAAATAAAGCAAGCTTAATTATTAAATAAAGTTTATTTAATAGGTGTGGTACAAGAACAGGGATGTGAGTCACCCAGTGAGAATCGAACACGCAAATCTCAGTAAGTAACCATTACACCACGTGAGGCGCCCAAATATGTTTGACTCCAAAGCCAGGAGTATGGGGCGCCCAGTGAGAATCGAACTCACTAACAATGATCTGGTCTGCTAATCTCGCTCGCTAACCATTATTTTTTTTATTTTTTTTTGGTTTTTTTTACTAAGTTTAGTTTATTTGTGGCTCAAGGCCGGAAGTATGAGCGCTCAGTGAGAATCGATTTCACTAACAATCCTGCTTACATTTACACTACGCGAGGGGGACCAAGCTAGGCTTATGTTTTTTTTAATTTAATTTAATTTAATTTAAACACAGGCACACCATCGTGGTGTAACGGTTAGCAAGCTTCACGCAAATCCTTTATTACTAAATAGCGAGTTCGATCCTCGCCTGAATACCTCATATTCATGACCTTGTGTCACACTCTGCACGTGTCGAACGGGTTGGGTAAGTAACTACTTTTTTTTTTTAAACATTTAAAAACAAAAACATTGACAACTATGCCGGTGTCGGTATTCTATGTGTAACCGCTCTAAAGATTATCCGGTTTTCATTTATATACATTTTACTTTATCCGGTTGAAACAGAATTTTTTCTTTCAGATTTAGGTAAAATATTCTTTCCAAATTTATAAAATAGATATATGATCGATTAATACAAATATTAAATCGGTATTTATATATATATTTTTAATTGTTCGTTCGAATCGTTTTTTAGGGTGATATGGTTTTTTTGAAAACTCGCGCATGCGTATTGCGTTTAACTAACATGACCCACTTCCTGTATAAACTTTGGCGAAATTCGCGACTCGTTTCCTCGCGCATTTCCTTGGATTCGCAAACTGGATGTAACTTTTTTTTTGCTCGCTTGTTTACGAAGATGGAGTGGTCCAGTGATGCAGACACCAGTTGTTCCTCTCCGAATCCCACTTCTTCCAAAGAGGACTTTTTTTCAACCTCTCTTGTATCTTCGACTACTAGCGATATTGACAATAACGCCACCCTTCAGGTAGACACTTCACTCTCGCCACCTCTGTTGTCAACAAACCGTTCGTTTTCTTCTTCCACGTGTTCTCCACTTCCCCAAAGGGACAAACCCTGTAGAAAAAGTAAGATCCTTCCTCCAAATCTTTTGCAGTCCGTCACGAAAAAAGTCCGGGAAGGGCTAGTTTCTAAGTCAGAAATAAGTACGAATGATTTGAAAACTTGTTTGGTGTCCGACTTGAATGATTCTAGCAACAAGCTTATCTCGCAACTATCCCCCCTGTCTGTTAATAGCTCTGTTGACTCCCCCTTTAAACTTCTAAATGCATTGAGTGCTAACACTTCTGATATAGACTCGAACTCTTCCCAAATTAATCTTAAAGTCGAATCGTCCGGAGACGGTGACGAGAAAGCGCTAAGCGCTCACTCCGACACTTCCATTTGTACAATTTACAGCGACGACGAAACTAGGAATAAACTAAAGATCGAGAAACCCAGGAAGCCGGTGCCGAACTACTTCATTTCCATCCAGTTTTCGGATCCGGAAATCTACCGCAGCCTAAAAGAGGTACACAAGTCCGTCATGAAGAAAAATGGCAACTACTCTCTCGCAGTGGTTCCCTTGCACAGCCTGCACATGACCCTGGCCGTAATGAGGCTGGACAACGAAGAGGACATGGCACGTGCAAAATCGGCGCTGAACCGCTGTGGCAGCGAACTGAGGCCCAAATACAGGCACGAGTTGCTGGAGCTTCCCCTGCACGGGCTGGGGAACTTCCGGCACTCGGTGGTGTTTGCTAAAGTCCGCCCCGGGGAGCACGTTGCCAAGCTGGAGGAGATCGCCGACGTGGTACAGAAGGAGTTTTGCGAGGAGGGGCTGGTCGACAGGCATGATTTTACGCCGCACGTAACCGTGTTGAAGCTGTCGCGTGTCGGTAAGAAGCTTACTAAGAAAACCGGGTTGAAAAAAATCTACCCCGATATCTACGAAGAGTTTGTTGATACCTACTTTGGTACCCAGGTAGTCCGTAGCTTGCAACTGTGTTCCATGCTCAAGGCGAAAGATATCTCCGGTTATTATCATGTCGAACACAAGATAGATTTTGGTGTAGATGAAAGTCCAGATGATGATGCCGGCATCTCATTGGTTAATGGGGAAAGAGAAAATTCTTTGAGTGAGACTGTCTTAGAATCTATATCTAAACAGAATCCTGAACTTACTGATTCCAAAGAACTTACCGATTCCAAGAATTCTGAAGACCTAACTCTGCAAGATGATAACCTTCTAAAGAAATCTTCAAGTGAAAAAGTAGAATTGGAACATGATATCTCTTCGGAATTTTCGGAGAAAGTTTCATATCCTTTTAAATCGGAAATGTTCATGCATATATCCGGCTCGGAAAATGAAGATAATCTTTCAGAAGTATCCGTTTTCCATGAGGAAACGGTAGCTGATAATTCCTCAGCCCAAATACCAACTGCCAAAGAGGCTGTAGATGATAATTACGTTGTGACAATGAATTTGCCGGTGAATGTAACTGCCTGGGACAAACACGTGTCTGATGATCGGGAGATTATAATATCACCGGAAGATACTGAAACAAAGGCACTTGAAAAGAAAACTGCCAGTGACATGTCTGACGATCGAGAAATTATAATATCGGTGGAAGGTACTGAAACAAAGGCACTTGAAAAGAAAACTGCCAGTGACGTGTCTGATGATCGGGAAATTATAATACCAGCAGAAGTTACTGGAGAAGAGTTTGTTGAAAAGAAAACGGTCGGAACTAATTATGAAGTCTTTGAGGAACTGGTTTCCACTAAAACGAATTCGCCATATACCAAAACCATTCCAACGTTGACCATAAGCCCAGTGGAATCGGTAACCGATAATACCGATTCCATGGACATTACTGACTATTCAAATTCATCTACGGTCAATTTGGAAGAGGCATCACCTAGTGTAACAGTTATGTCCAACAGTACAAGTAACTTAACTCCTGAAACGCCAGCTTCTTTTCAAGATATCTCTTTAATGAATGACACTAGCATATCGGATTTCTCTGAATCCGTAGTGATGCACGCCGAAGTTTCATCTTCGTCTCGAGTTCCGGGAGAGTTGGAAGTTGGTGAAGAGGCCACTGAAGTTCTGGAAGCTAATGAGACCATGAGTGTGTCGTCGGGTTTCGATCAGCCAAATGAGACACCTGAAGACAAGGATGCTTATTCAGTCACCAGCACTGACAGTCTAAATATCGTTCCTCCGCTCATGAAAAAACGAAGAAAGAAAATGGGAAAATGTTCCGTTATGTAAATTTTTTTTTCTTAGTTATTTATTTTATTTATTTATTTATTTGTTTGTTTGTTTTTGAAAACACAGAAAATAATTTTGAGCATTTTGTATGCTCTTACCTTTTTAAGGAAAAAAAAAGGTAAATTCTACTTTATCTCTGGAGCAAATATAACCAACTTTAAATTGAAACTAAGAATCTATGCATAGTGTGTGTGTGTGTATATATATATATATATATAATATATATATATATATATATATATATATATATATATAATAAGTTGTAAACACGGTTTGTTTGGAATGGCTTTTTGCCGATAATTTTTGGGAGAATAAGTGCTTAATTGGAGTCGTACCTAATTTTGAAAATTAATTAATTAATAATGAATTTAATAGGTATTCCCGCCTAATTCATTATTAATTAATTAATTTTCAAAATTAGGTACGACTCCAATTAAGCACTTATTCTCCCATATTTATTTATTTATTTATTTATTTCATCCCTGTTTGTATGATACAACACTCCACTTTGGCTCTAACTTAGGCTAGACGAGCAGTCGGAGAGAACCCCCCCCCCGATCAATCAGCTGGTCACATCAAGCCCTAGCACCTATATGATTGTCCCAACCTTATTGCCCTTATGTCCCCCAACTCCTTTTTATCAAATGTGCTAGAAGGCACTGGCTAAGGGTCTTATTGTCCTGGGTATGATGTTAAACTGTATCTGATGGCGAAGTTCCAATCTTGGAGCTCTGGGTAGTGTAGAATACCCCTTCATCACCATTTCTCCCAGGTCCACCCTGACCCGGAGTGTTATTACCTGTTAGGGTCCAATCTATGGGTTAAATATAACAAAATGAGTTTAAAAAGAAATTGAGTTTAAAGAAAAAAAAGATTCAATACACATCAAATATGAATAAACAAAAATGTCTTCAGCATAAAATAACCCACCAAGGGTTGACATGCCGTAAAATCCAACCAACCTGTTTGTATGCATTGTACAAAACCAACTTTTATTTGGTGCTCTATAGAATAAATCAATAAAGAATTACCTATATTTACCTATGTTTCTATAAGTAATCTACAAAATAATAATTTAAAAATCTAATAATAGTAAGTTTTGGTTATTTGTATCTTATTGTAAACAATCAGTTAAATCCTAAAAGTACATCCATAACTAGCTACAATTTGGCCATCATCTTTAGTTTTTCCCTCCTCCTACTATCAATATCTTATTTTGCTTGTATAGATATTAGCCCCATCCATAAATTGTTTGTTTTTGTGTTTTTTTTTACTGAATAATTAAATCTTAAATTCAATAGAAATCTAATATTTCCATTCACCATTCAGATAAAAGTAAGTTTCAGTCATTTTTTTTTTTTTTACCCAAGAATTAAGTTTAAATCCCCCCAATCTGACACCATAATAATTCTACATCTTAGTGATTGGGGAAGAAGAAGACTAAAGAAATATGGCTGCTGGGGGAATTCTAACAAGTTTAAGATGTACTTTTGGGATTTAGTTATTCAGTAAAAACATGAAACAAATAACTGAAACTTCCTCTTATCCGGATGGTGAACGTAAGTATTAGATTTCTATAGAATGTTTTTGTAGATTACTACAGAAATTTTCTTTATTACCTTTTAAAAAAAAAACAAAACTAGTCTAATTTATACTCAGTTTTGCCCAAATAAAAATGTTGATTTATTAAAAATAAAGAAAATCTTTTTCAGAGATTTGAAATCTTGCAATTTTAATAAAATTAAACTTTTGCCGACTGTGTGTAATTTGCGGGATATTGTAAGCCTCATACAATTGAGTAATTTAAAGTATGTTATATTTGCTGTTTAACCCTGTGTAAGCGAGTCCTTCAAAAATGGTTTGTCTGGTATTTATGCACCCCCAATATAAAAATTCATCTAGTGATACTATTATGTATAATATACGCATGCTGCTGCTTTAGTATATCTCTGCAGTCACTGATGAACGGTGTTGGCCATGGGTGGGGACCCGTGATGCTTAAGGATAGAACCCAGATGAGCAGTTCATGACTTGCAATACTCCACTTTGGCCCTATCTTGGGCTAGATGGGCGGTCAGAGAGGCTCCCTCCGATCAATCGGCTGGTCACGTCAAGCCCTAGCACCTATATGATTGCCCAAACCCTATTGCCCTTCTGGCAACCCCAGCCCTTTTTATTATATGGGTGCTAGAAGGCGGTAGCTGAGGGTCTACATGTCCTGGGAATGACAAACTCTATCTGATGGTGAGGTCCCAGTTCTGGAGGTTTGGGGAATGTGGAGCAATCCTTCGTCACCATTGCTCCCTGGTCCACTCTGACCCGGAGTGGTAGTACCTGTTAGGGTCCCATCTATGGATTAAATAGATAAAAAATGGGTTTGAAAAAAAAAAAATTTTTTTAAATTGAGTTTGAAAAAAAAAAAAATTGAATACCCAACAAGAATGAATAAACAAAAATGTCTTCAGCATAAAATAACCCAACAAGGGTTGACATGCCGTAAAATCTAACCCACCAAGTTCTTGTCTTAGGGCAGGGCTTGGCAAAGAAACTAGGTTTTGGGGATTCTACTCCTGTGACAGCATCTCCCTCAATTTACAAAAAGGGGAGGGGATCTGAGTAGTCGATAATTTGGGGCCTAGTTCGTGTGTATTCACATGGGCTTATTGATCAAACTGGCTATTCTACACCCCCTCCCCAAAAATATTTAGTTGAACTAGCAAATATATGCACCCTCCGGGTGCAAGTATTTAAGTTTTGATATAATAAAATATCATATTAAATTAGAAAGGCTAATGAAACTGACTAAGAATGCAGATAAAAAGATCTGCAACAGAGGGGGTATAATCGAAAAATAGAACAACTTTGAAACTAACTATTCCATCATTTTCCTTTACTCCCCTCTTTCATTGGTAAATTTTCCTAATTTAACTATTTAGTTAAAATAGGAAGTAAAGGATAATATTACAGTTATTTCTTCTTGTAAATAAATTTCTTTTAAGATTTATCCACGAGATTTTTGTTTATATTTCTTAAGATAAAACCAAACAATTAGAAATCAATAATACCAAGCACATATTTATTAAAATAAAATTTTAAATATCAATATGCAAATTAGCCTTCTCGTTCAAACTGTAAACCGCTATTTTGTTGTATATATAAATACAATTGCATGTTATTAGTACGTAGACATGGTCAACAGTATTAATAATGTAAAACAATTTTTATTAATAACTGAAGGTTTAAAAGAATGAAATCATGGAGAATTTGACGTAAATAATTAAGGGAATTGTGACTTGAGTAGTAATATAGTTTCGGTTACAGACAGAAAAACACACAATCTCCATTATAATAAGATATCAACATAAACTTAGTGTTTGATGTGATTGGGGGTGAGAACCTCATATTTTCCACCAGAAACAAACAAAAATATATATCCGTCCATTATCATAACCTGGGAGTTCTCTCCTCTACTCTTTTTGATGCTGCTGACCCCCTTCTGACTTGTAATTCACCCCCTGTGCGCCCCCCCCCCCCGCTTCCAAGGTGTTACCTTGGCCCTTACTTAGGTTAGACATTGTTGATTGTCCCAAAATTATTGCCACAGCCCTTTTTAATCATCTATGTGCTAGAAGGCAGTGACTGAGGGTCTACATGTCCTGGGAATGGCGTTAAACACTATCTGATGGTGAGGTTCCAGTTCTGTAGGTTTGGGGAATGTGGAGCACCCCTTCATCACCATTGCTCCCAGGTCCACTCTGACCCGGAGTGGTAGTACCTGTTAGGGTCCCATCTATGGGTTAAATAGAAAAAATGTGTTTATAAAAAAAATTGAGTATCCATTAAGAATGAATTTATTTCAAAACTTTGTCAGCATTAAATGACCCACTGAGGTTGATATGCCGTAAAACAAACCAAAACTTTCTATTTTTTCTTTTTTTTTTTCTTTGTCTTTTTTTTTCTTTCTTCATTTCTTTCTTTTTTCTTCTTTCTGTTATCTTTCCTCTTTAGCCATTTCTGTCCTGGCTTCAACCATATCAATTTCTTAAGTGAAGTTTAACAGGTTTGAATTCAGAATTTTCCTTCTCCTAGACTGGCTACCTAACCAAGGTTAAAGAGCCTAATCTACTCTAATATTTACACTTATCCATGTCTGTGTCCGCCCTGTCGGCTGGGACTTTAGAATGCACCTCTGCAGAGAGGTAAGACTCCCCCAATGGGGCCACCTGTTGGCCATGGGTAACGACCCGTGATGCTTAAGGATAGAACCCAGATGAGCAGTTCATGACTTGCAATACTCCACTTGTGCCCTATCTTGGGCTAGACGGGCAATCGGAGAGGCTCCCTCCGATCAATCAGCTGATCACGTCAAGCTCTAGCACCTATATGATTTTCCCAACCCTATTGCCCTTCTGATCATATGGGTGCTAGAAGGCGGTAGCTGAGGGTCTACATGTCCTGAGAATGACGTTAAACTCTATCTGATGGTGAGGTTCCAGGTTTGGGGAATGTGGAGCACCCCATTATCACCATTGAGTGGTAGTACCTGTTAGGCTCCCATCTATGGGTTAAATAGAAAAATGTATTTATAAAAAAAATTGTATTATCCACTAAGAATTGAATTTATTTCAAAACATTATCGGCATCAAATGACCCACTGAGGTTGAAATGGCATAAAACAAACCAAAGATGTATCTATGTGTTTGTATATTTATAACAATCTGTATGTGTGCGTATTTATAACAATGTGTGAGAAGTAAATACACATCCGATGTGTTTATGATATGGCTTTTTTTTAGCCGACAATTTTTGGGAGACTATGTGCTTAATTGAAGTCGTACCTAATTTTGAAAGTTAATAATTAATTAATTAGGCGGGCATACCTATTTAAATGTAAGGCTAAAAAAATCGAGAAAAATCAATCTCTGTATGTACATTTCGGCCTATTAGGCCACATCAGCAGAGCTATAGATAGGAAGACTACCTTGTGCGTGATTTGAAACCCGACTGTCAAGCTGACAGGCGAGGACCATAACCCCTACACCAACCGGACTCTCTTTAGATTTTTTGTTTTGTTTAGAAGTAGGTTTCTATTCCTTTTATAGTGACTTCTTCTTATTAATTAACTTTCAAAATTAGGTACGACTTCAATTAAGCACATATTCTCCCAAAAATAACAATGTGTGTATATGTATATATATAACAGTGTATATATATAAAAATGTATATGTGTGTATATATAATGATGTATGTATGTTTTTGACTTTTATAGAATTTATTTTCCCTGTTGACAATAAATAAATACTTGGGCAGCATTTTTTTCCTTTTCTGAATATTGTGTTAAACACGACGATGATGGCATTTCACCCTGTATGGACTTCCTCAATGGCTATAAACACAATTTCAATTTGTCGAAAAATCCATGTTTTTTACCCCGGTTTAAAAATTTGGTAATTTATAAGGAAGTGTGTCTCGGTCTCCTGCCTCATAAATTGCTACATGGTGACTACTAAAATAACGTCCCCAGCTATGTCGTCTCGGCGATGTTACTTGAAAGAAAACAACCAACTTAGGGCGTTAAATGTATTTTAGATGGGGGGGGGCTTCTCTTTTTTGATATGAACAAATGGAGATGGGTGGATAGATATATATAAACAAAGTAAAAAAAATGAACAAATTGAGGTAGATAAATAGATAGATAGATAGATATCCATCTTCATATCTAAACAAGAATTATGACAAATTTCTATAAATAAACAAGAATTATGACAAATTTCTATAAATAAATTTCTAAACAAATTACGATAAATAAATAAGAATTACAACAAAAAAAGAGAAGCCCCCCCCTCTAAAATACATTTAACGCCCTAAGTTGGTTGTTTTCTTTCAAGTAATACCACCGAGATGACATAGCTGGGGACGTTATCTTAATAATCACCGGGTAGCAATTTCTGAGGCAGGAGACCGGGACGCACTTCCTCATAAATTACCAAAAATCAGGGAATTATCTGATTTTAACGAAATTTCCAGTGTTGATTTATCAATTAATGAATTTTATAATGCATCAGTTATTTTATTTCAAAACTTTCTGATTTTTTTTCAGGTCACTTAACTTTGACCCCCCCCCCCTTATTTTGGGGGCGCAAAATATCGCTGGGGTTATATACTTTCGAAATCAATTACAATATGAATAAATAGACGAAAGACCAAAGGTGTGAATAGAAGAAGAAAAAAATTTTATGGGTGATACTCTGGTAGAAAATAAGTACCAAAAATCAGAAAATAAAATAAAAACTAAAAAAATAATTTTTGGAGATTTTTTTTACTCATTTCAATAATTATTTAATTGGCTATTATCTTATCAAAGAAAAAAATTATACATTGATATTTATTCTGTTTAAAAGGGAGGGGCCCTATATTTTCAATAGAGTTTTCAACAAAAAATTATCAGAATTCGATACTGAAGTAAAGTAGTTATTAAAAAAAATATGTTTTGAAAATCTAATAATATGACATTTTAACATTCATGATACTCATATTTTAAATGAGTTTTTTATATTAATTTATCATAGCAGAAATACCTGATTAAATCAGAGCGTTTTGAAATAAAATAACATGCATTATAAAATTCATTCATTGATAAATCAATATTGAAAATTTAATTCCCTGATTTTTGTTAAATTGTTTTTGTAAACATGGATTTTACGGTAACTCCGGTGGCCATATTAAGTCATATTTGATCAAAATTGACAGAAAAAATAGTTTTAAATGTATTAAAATTAAATTACATGTGTAATATTATTTTGCTTTTTTTTTTTTACTGATGTTCATTATGTTACTACTTTTTGATTTAGACAAAAATTTGACCTTAAATAATCAATTTAATTAATTTTAATTCGATCTAAGAATGAGAAGCAGATGAAAAAATGGGTATGTGATTTTTTTTTAACTTGATTTTATTTTTATACATGAAAAGATTTTAAAAAAAAAAAAATTTTTATTTTCTACCAATATTTGATATTTTGCAATGTATTTTCCACCATTTTTTTTTCTTGTTTTCATTTTGTCTATTAAATAAAAAAAAAAATCCATTATCTAATGAAGTACATAAAGGGTGAAATGTCATAGATATTTAATACACTCCACCTGATTGGCTTTCATATTTTAGTTTTCTTTCAAAATTGTAATAAAAATTAATTGAATTCAATATTTTTGCAAAATGTGATTTTTTTTAAAACTTGGATTTTATTTTTATACATGAAAAGGTTTGTTTTTAACTTTTTTCTAACAATATTTGATATTTTGCTATGTATTTTTGTTTGTTTTGAAAACTTTTTTACTTTTTCTATTGAATAAAACAAAATGAATCCAGCATTGCAATGTTTTTTTTATTATTTGTTTGTTGTTAAGACTTTATATTAATATTGAAAAGTTTGATACAAAAACCTAAACTTTTTATTCAAGTTTTATTTTTCCATAAATTTCCATAAAAATTAGTTTGAAAAAAAAAATTGAAATAAATGTAGAATACACATGAAACATGAATAAAACAAAATATATTCAGCATAAAATAACCCAACAACGGTTGAAATGTCGTTAAATCCAACCGACCAACCAACCAAACTGAATAGAAAAAGTACCAACTGTGTCAAAAAGTAACAAGTTTAAAGCTGTATTTACCCAGATATAAATGAAAAGTTATTTTTTCAGAATACAAGGAGTGTCAAAAAGTTAAAAAAAACCCAAAAAAACTTGATACTTTTTTGACACACCTTGTATGGGTACCGTTGGAACATACCTTGTATGGGTACCGCTGGAACACATCTATCAAATTCTTGTAATAATACAGAAATAATTTCTTACGTGATAACGATTAAGAACCAAACTTTCAGATTATGAATATTTTTTTTCTGGGGGTAATTTGCTCCTTTAATTTTTCGAGGGGGAGACTAGTTTTGTACATTACTTTAACAAAAGAGTGACCCATTGATACTATTTCTTTGAATTTTCTTAATCAAATGACCGCACTTCAAACTTGACCACTAAAAATACCTCGAGACTGAAATGTCTGATCAAAAATCTATAAAATCAATTATTTCAAGAAGATAATCACATCTAAGGAAAGTAATCGATAATTCCTAAATTTCCTGACGGCACGAGTACACTAGTAATTATAAAGGAACTGGAAAAGACCTGTTTTTCTCTTCAAACTTTGGTAAAAGGTTAACATTGGTGACAGTCGGTATCAGCCAATCAGCGAGGGAGTCTATCCCCTTTTCACTAGCACCAGACCAAGGAGATTGTTTTAGCATCTTAAGTGGAGCGCCACACCTACCATCAGCTCCTTACTTTACCGCACAGATCCCTGTGCTACTCATAACGCTGAGTTGGCGAGGACCGGTATCGAACTAGGAACCTTGTGATTTCTAGCCGAACGCTCTACTGACTGAGCTAACCCGAATATAATTATAAGACAAATAAGCTGATGTAAGAATATTTTTTACTTATTCCTTTGCTAAAAGTATTATTTCCCAATTGGTTATGCCTAAAGTGGAACTGGAAAAGACCGATTTTTCTCTTCAAACTTTGCTTTTGGGACCTTGGTAATTAAATTTTTAAACTTACCCATTTGGTAAAAGCTTAACACTAGTGAATTCATTGGATGATAAATAAAACTGTGGAGTATGCAAAATTTCCTAAGAAGCTCAATACAAAAAAAATGAATCCTTTATTTCAATGTTTTTTATTTATTTGTTTGTTGTTAAGACTTTAAATTGATATTGAAAAGTTCGATATAAAAACCTAAACTTTGCTTTTGGGACCTTGGTAATTAAATTTTTAAACTTACCCATTTGGTAAAAGCTTAACACTAGTGAATTCATTGGATGATAAATAAAATTGTGGAATACACAAAATTTCCTAAGAAGCTCAATACAAAAAAAATGAATCCTTTATTTCAATGTTTTTTATTTATTTGTTTGTTGTTAAGACTTTAAATTGATATTGAAAAGTTCGATATAAAAACCTAAACTTTGCTTTTGGGACCTTGGTAATTAAATTTTTAAACTTACCCATTTGGTAAAAGCTTAACACTAGTGAATTCATTGGATGATAAATAAAATTGTGGAATACACAAAATTTCCTAAGAAGCTCAATACAAAAAAAATGAATCCTTTATTTCAATGTTTTTATTTATTTGTTTGTTGTTAAGACTTTAAATTGATATTGAAAAGTTCGATATAAAAACCTAAACTTTGCTTTTGGGACCTTGTAATTAAATTTTTAAACTTACCCATTTGGTAAAAGCTTAACACTAGTGAATTCATTGGATGATAAATAAAATTGTGGAATACACAAAATTTCCTAAGAAGCTCAATACAAAAAAAATGAATCCTTTATTTCAATGTTTTTTATTTATTTGTTTGTTGTTAAGACTTTAAATTGATATTGAAAAGTTCGATATAAAAACCTAAACTTTTTATTCAAGTGTTATTTCCTAATGGCTTTATACCTAAAAGAACTGGAAAAATATATTTCTCTTCATAAATATCTGAAAATAGTATGTAACAATATTTTTTACTTTTTCTTGTTCCTTGGCTAAAAGTCCGCCCTGTCAGCTGGGGTGTTAGAATGCACCGACTGCACCTCTGCAAAGGGGTAAGACTCCCCCAATGGGGCCACCTGTTGGCCGTGGGTGGTGACCTGTGATGCTTAAGGGTAGAACCCAGGTGGATGAGCAGTTAATGACTTGCTATACTCCACTTTGGTCACGTCAAGCCCTAGCACCTATATGATTTTCCCAACCCTATTGCCCTTATGGCAAGCCCCAACCCCTTTTTATCATTATCATTTTATCACTCTGACCCGGAGTGGTAGTTTAACCCTGTGTTAGCGTGTCCTTCAAAAATGGTTTGTCTGGTATTTATGCCCCCCCAATATAAAAATTCATCTATTGATACTATTATGTATAATATACGCATGCTGCTGCTTTAGTATATCTCTGCAGTCACTGATGAACGGTGTTGGCCATGGGTGGGGACCTGTGATGCTTAAGGATAGAACCCAGGTGGTTGAGCAGTCTATGACTTGCAATACTCCACTTTGGCCCTATCTTGGGCTAGACGGGCGGTAGGAGAGGCCCCCTCCGATCAATCGGCTGGTCAGGTCAAGCCTTAGCACCTATATGATTGCCCCAACCCTATTGCCCTTCTGGCAACCCCAGCCCTTTTTATCATATGGGTGCTAGAAGGCGGTAGAAATTATTTCAAAACTTTGTCAGCATTAAACATTTTTTTTACGAATAGAAGTATTCGGCATAAAATAACCCAAGGGGTTGACATGCCATAAAACCCAACCAACCAAGCGAATCAATCACTCTATGAAAATCCTACACCTAACCCATATTTACATGTTCATGAGGGAGGGGGAAATGATAATATATATGTACAGTTAAAAGACCCAATGAAAAAATGAATGAAATAAAAAAAAATTAAAATTTTTTGTAAAAATAAAATGATTATTAGTATGGGCTCCCCCCCCCCTCACTTAATATTTATGGCAGGAAAACTAGTTCACCGGTCACCGAGAAAATGCTTAGAGGAAAAAACGAAAAAATAAAATATATATTTACCAACCCCTCCGCACGAGCAGGATGTGACACAAGGTCAATTTCTTAAGCGGAGTTTAACAGGTTTGAATTCAGAGTTTTCCTTCTCCTAGACCGGTTGGCTAACCAAGGTTAAAGAGTCCAGTCTGCCCTACTATTTACCCATAGCTGGAAATGTATTAGCACTAAGTGAAATGCAATTTGCACATCCAGGATTACGAAAAAAAATATATACGGTGTGCTCCAATTCCCCACCTAAATTTATAGACTAGCCGAGGTCACGTGGTTTATTCCTCCGGCCAATCAACAGCCATAATGCGTGGCTGATTCACTACTTAAACAGCGATACTTGCCACAGTTCACTTGCAATCATTGAGGAGGAACTTATGTTGCATACCTCTTTCTTACTTCTATTCTTCTTCTGGCGTCTTTGATATCTTAGGTTCTTCTAGCGTCTCTTCTAACATCTCTTCTAGCGTCTGGACTTTGCCTTGGTTGTCGGTCGCACTTAACTCATTTCTTCTTCTAGATCAGTCTTGTTACCAAGACATTCACCAACCACAAAACCGCGTTATTTTCATAAGCTTTTATTTACTTAACTAAACATTTCATGTAACTAAACATAGCGTGTGTATGCAGGTGAGTTCCTGTTAAGTCAGTACATCTCTGCCTGACGTCTAAACTGAAACTGAGGACCCAACCAGGTCCCACGTGACTTCACGTATATCGCGGGCTTTCTGTAATATTCCATGGAAAGTCCCGCCCGTGATATGAAAAGGGCCACCCCTTTAGAAATACAGGGGATTGACAATAATCTTATGCAACCGCAGGAGATTATGTAACACTTACGATACTAAGAAGAACCAAAGGATACTTTATCAAGAATTTCCACTGGACAAGCGCTCTTGCTAAAAGCCTACTGGATGGCCCATACGATTGTAACAGTGACTACGTTGGATGATAAATAAGATTGTGGGGTTTACAGAATTCCTTTAAAAAATGCAGTAAGTAGGGAAAAAGAGTCTTGGGAGACCTTCATTGCATTGGCTTGGGGCTTTTGGGACAATCAGAAGGCTGACAAATTGTTGAACTGGTTGAGAAATCTACAGGAAAATGATCTGCAGGATGTTCCTTAATGTCCATATACTTAAAGCTCATCTTGATAGATTGAAAATCATTGCAGCCATCTTGATAAATCCAAGACCCCAGCAGCATACACGGAGGAGAAAGGTGAGTACTTCAACCGAGATATTGTAGCAGGATGACTTGTGTGAGCTAGAACTGCTAATGGAAGGAGGAGGAATAAATAACAAAGGCTTAAAAAATAGTGATGATCCAAAAGAGGAGAGCGATGGTTTTGACCGTAGCGTGACCCCGAACGAAGAATTGAGGGGCAAGCGGAAGTCGGGTGTTGACCGGAAGTCGGGTGTTGACCGGAAGTCACGTGGTGACGTGGGGGAAGGAAGAAAGGGTTCGTCCTCTTTTTTGCCGGCGTCCGTCGTAGGGCACGGACCTAATTAGAGCCCAGGAATTTAGTAGTGTTCTCTCTCTCTCGTTCTCTCTGCCTTCCCTCCTCCCTGGTAGAAGCCACTAGACGAGCACGTTAATAAAGGCTGGGAGTTGTGACGACATGTTTCTCGGGTTATGATTTTTTATCGGAGTTTTAGTACCAAGAAAGAAAAAAAGGACTACGGTGCATGTATCGTTTTAGTACCGTGAGTATTACAACGTAACAATATACTGGACTTGTACTGCTGCCAAGGAGTGTATAATGAAAAGATGATGGGAGACAATGTTCAGGGGATGATACATTAGTTGCAATTCTCTAAAATCTACTTCTAAGCATTTTTTGATAACATCTCTTATTATAATGGAGATTGTGTGTTTTTCTGTCTGTAACCGAAACTATATTACTACTCAAGTCACAATTCCCTTAATTATTTACGTCAAATTCTCCATGATTTCATTCTTTTAAACCTTCAGTTATTAATAAAAATTGTTTTACATTATTAATACTGTTGACCATATCTACATACTAATAACATGCAATTGTATTTATATATACAACAAAATAGCGGTTTACAGTTTGAACGAGAAGGCTAATTTGCATATTGATATTTAAAATTTTATTTTAATAAATATGTGCTTGGTATTATTGATTTCTAATCGTTTGGTTTTATCTTAAGAAATATAAACAAAAATCTCGTGGATAAATCTTAAAAGAAATTTATTTACAAGAAGAAATAACTGTAATATTATCCTTTACTTCCTATTTTAACTAAATAGTTAAATTAGGAAAATTTACCAATGAAAGAGGGGAGTAATGGAAAATGAGGGAATAGTTAGTTTCAAAGTTGTTCTATTTTTCTACCCCCTCTGTTACTAATCTTTTTATCTGCATTCTTAGTCAGTTTCATTAGCCTTTCTAATTTAATATGATATTTTATTATATCAAAACTTAAATACTTGCACCCGGAGGGTGCCTATATTTGCTAGTTAGTGTAAACATTATGTTTGAGGGTCTGGTATCCATTTTGTAAACGTCCTATACCGCCTCATTCCGCCCAGCCGGAAGTGACATTCGTTTTCCTAATCCACCCCAAATGATAGCCTTTGTTTAAATGTAATATCAAACATATTTAGCAGTCTTTGGTTTAAGAGAAATAACTCAGGTAAGTTTAAATAAAAAGGTCATTTTTTGATAATTCCTTTTAGGAACAGGGCTCTGAAATTCTGAGCAGGATGTTAAGATTTAATGTTGATAACTTTGTTGGATGGTAAATAAAATTGCGGAGTTCACAGAATCCCATAAAAAGTTCAGTTAGAAGGGGAAAAGGCGCTTGGAAAAGCTTTGTCGCTGTGGCTTGTGACTTCTTGGGCAAAAAGCTAAAAAATTATTATTCTTTCTTTCTTTCTTTACTTCTTTCTTTCTTTCTTTCTTTCTTTCTTCTCTTTCTTCTTTTTTCTTTCTTCTTTCTTACTTCTTTCTTTCTTTCTTTCTTTCTTTCTTTCTTTCTTTTTTCTTTCTTCTTTCTTCTTCTTCTTTTTCTTTCTTTTCTTTCTTTTCTTTCTTTCTTTCTTTCTTTCTTTTCTTTCTTTTTTCTTTCTTTCTTTCTTTCTTTCTTTCTTCTTTTTTCTTTCTTTCTTTCTTTCTTTCTTCTTTCTTCTTCTTTCTTTCTTTCTTTCTTTCTTTCTTTCTTCTTTCTTCTTTCTTCTTCTTCTTTTTCTTTTCTTTCTTCTTTCTTTCTTCTTTTTTCTTTCTTTACTTCTTTCTTCTTTTTCTTTCTTTCTTCTTTCTTCTTTTTCTTTTTCTTTCTTCTTCTTTCTTCTTTCTTCTTTCTTCTTTCTTCTTTCTTCTTTTTCTTCTTCTTCTTTCTTTCTTCTTTTTTCTTCTTTCTTTTTCTTTCTTTCTTTACTTCTTTCTTCTGCTTCTTTTTCTTTCTTTACTTCTTTCTTTGAAGATGGATAGTTTTGAATAGAATGGGCTGGGTCGTTATTTTAATAGTCACCGGGTAGCAATTTTTGAGGCAGGAGACCGGGACGCACTTCCTCATAAATTACCAGTTGTAACATAATGAGCATCAGTAAAAAAAAAAGCAAAATAATATTACACATGTAATTTATTTTTAATACATTTTAAACTATTATTTTCGGTCAATTTTACTCAAATATATTACTAACATGGCTGCTTTTTATGCATATACGGACTAAAAAAACATATTATTTAGGATTTTAACAGTTTCTTCTTAGAAATCAATAACAAAAAAAAAAAAAAAAATTAATACACTCAATTACAGAAGAATTAATAACTTTTATATGAAATATCTTTTTGGTCTAAACATGCAGAAAAAAAGAAGCTCTAAAAAATTCTTGTGCATTTGCTTACAAAAAAAATGACCGAGAGAAAATGTCATGTGATCTTTCCTTATATGAGAGGTTTTTAATTTGATTAAAAACAATCTTCAAATATCAGGGAATTATCTGATTTTAGTAAAATTTTCTGTGTTGACTTATCAATCAACTTTAAAAAAAAAAAATTAGTGAATCATTTCATTCAAACTGATTCAATGGAAATAAATCAAAATTCTTTCAAATAAATTTTACCATTTCTGCCTATCATAGCAGAAACAGTTTATATACCAAAATAGGCTGACTTCTGATTTAGGTCGGAAAATTAAAACGGAAAGTCTTTTGGTGGTACCCAATGACAGTTTAACTACAGTCTATGAATTAACATTTTGCGAATTGGGTTACGGTTTTAGGGGATTAAGGTTGTTTATAATTACGTAATGCTTAAAAAAATGAAAAAACAAAAAACCCAAATTATTATACATTTAATTAACCATTGAAATTAATTATTGAATCTATTATTGAGACAGTTGTTTGTGTTAGTATTGCAATGTATAATTTCAATTAAACTTAGTTTAAAAAATATTTTTCAACATTAAATATATAGTAATTTGGGTTTTTTGTTGTTTATCTTTTTTAAGCAATACATAATTAAAAACAACCTTAATCTCCTAAAACCGTAACCCAATTTGCAAAATGTTAATTCATAGACTGTAGTTAAACTGTCATTGGGTACCACCAAAAAAATTTCCATTTTAATTTTCCGACCCAAATCAGAAGTCAGCCCCAAATTAATAGTTAAAATTCATTTAAAATATGAATTGTTTAATTTTAAGTTTCATATATTTTTAGATTCTAAAAATAGACCTTTATTTGAAAAAGAGTCTACTTTGGTATTATCATCTAATAATCTTTGAAGAAAACTCAATTGAAAAGTTAGGCCCCTACCCTTTTAGACAGAACAAATATCGATGTATGATTTTTTTCACTGATATTCTAGAAGCTAATTATATACAAAAAAATCTCGAAAAAATTAAAAAAAAAAAAAATTTTTACATTTAATTTTCTGATTTTCAGACCAGAAAAACTCACTAAAAAATTTTTTTTCTTCTATTCACACCTTCGGTCTTTTTATTTATACTGTAATTAGTTTCCAAAGTATATATAACCACACCGATATTTTGTCCCTACCCCCAATGGGTAAAGTTACGTAACCTGAAAAAAAAATCAGAAAGTTTTGAAATAAAATAACTGATGCATTATAAAATTCATTCATTGATAAATAAACCCAGAAAATTTTATAAAATTTTGTGAATTGGTAATTTTTTTTTTCAATCAGGGTTGGTAAATTTATTTTGTAAAATAGGGATTTGACGTCATCTTTGGCAATACCTACTTTAAACCCATTATATTGTTGAATAGAACCCGTTGAAATCTTTTGCACATCAAATATATATATATAATTTTTTTTATCTCATTCCAGTTATCAAATTTATATAAATTCCCAAATAACATCAAAACATTATGTTACAAAAAAAAAAAGCAGTAACAAAAACGGCCTCAATGGTGTCGTGGACTGTAAGAAACGGAGCCGATGACCAAGGGAGATAATTAAACAAAGAAAAACGAAACGTTTTCGGTAAACACAGAGTTACCTTTCTTACACCCGACAATTCGCATTAAAAAAATGTTTTTATTTTAAAACAAACCGACGATATATAGAATTAAAAAAAATATATATCTGTCTATTATTAATATTTTGACAAGTCTTATATCATTCATCTTCTTATTATTTATTTCCTAATAGACTATTCAAGTTTCGAATGCTCTCTATTTCTCATAGGCTTAGAATTGACGAACCAAGTTAGTTACGAATAATCGTATTAATTCTAGTTGCCTTTGCAACTAGAATTAGTACGATGAAGGATGATAGGCAAAAAAGTAACATAGGAAGAGAATTTTTTTTTAAATCTAAAATTTAAAACAATTACCAAAAATGAGGGAATTGTCTGATTTTAATGAAATTTTCACCAAATTATTCATTGATGACTTAATTTTATAATCAATTTACTTATTTCATAAACAAATTAGAAAGAATGTTTTTTTGTTGCTTTTTTTTAAATCAATTTTGAATTGTTCATTTGAAGAAAAAATTTCCCAGTCTCTAATTTTTACATTTTTAGAAAGATCAAATCCCGAAGAAAAAAAAAGTAAACGAAATGAATAAAAATTCAATATTCGAAAATTTGAAATTATTTTAAAATTCGAAAAAATAATTTTTGTAGCGTTTTTTTTTTCGTAGTTTTAAAAACAATATTTTTCTTTGAATTTATGCAAAAATAAAATATTTTTTTATTCAATTGGTCTATTTTTATTCACTTAGAAATGTAATAGTGAATTTTAAAGGTCTTTTAAAAAAAATATTATAAATAAATAAAATACGATTTTTCTGTATCTGGCTAGAATTCTTTAAGTTTTAAAACAAATTGTATTCAAAGGTTAAAAAAAACAAAACACGGGTCTAATTCCAAACGTCGAATCTTCATCAGTCACATAAAAAAAAAAAATGCTGAAGTCTAAAAGTTTCTTATAATAAATAAATAATACTAATTCATTTTAACTTCTTTTTTTTTTTTTTTCATACTATAAATTTAATAATCATTCTTATTTAATTTTTAGATATCTAAGCATATTTTTTTATTATATTATTGCAAAATATTTTTTTCTCTCCTGTTTTCCCATAATTCCATGTTTATTTCTTCTTTATATAAAGACGCGGAGTTTCATATTTTAATTGTCGTTTGAATTTCGTCAAAAATCACTGGACCTATTTTGGCTCTTCGGGTAAAGACACACTTTACATTTTGGTTTAATTTTTCAAAAAGGTAAGAGAAACAAAACTTTAAAAATTGATTTTTTTTATTCTTAGACAATTACTTGCTTCATCATGTTAACTTAAACTTAATTCGTTGTTCACCATTTCTCTATTTTTAAACACATATTTGAATTTGACAAAAAGAAAAAATACAATATTTTGACACATTTTTAATTTGTGTGAAAAATTGAAGTTTTATTTATTTTATTTTATTTTTTTTAAAGTGATCTTCAAACCTTCTTCAGTCTATACTTGAAAAAAATATTTCAAATTTTAAAAATCACTTTTAAGATTCAGATAAATGAATGAATTTTATAATGTACCAATTTTTGGCTAAACTTGCAAATCGATCGGAAAATTAAAACCTATTACAGGTTGACACAGAAAAAAACAGAACCCAAACTATTATTTTTAACTAATATTTTTAATTTATTATTACAAACTATGGGTTCTGTTTTTTCTGGGTCAACCTAGTGAAATAAATTACCCTAAACCCACCTAGTTAAAATTAAGTTTTATTACCAAATATGTGGTTTTTGTTTGTTTTTCTGGGTCTCCCTAATTTTCCGATCGATTTGCAAGTTTTGTTCAGTTTTTTAATCTATTTATTTTACTTAATATAAAAAACAATCACATTTATTTTATTTATTTATTTATTTTTTTTTTTTTTGAAGAGGGTATTTAGCCGTTTCCGGTCAAATAGACCAACCTTATTTTATGCTTATTTTACCAGCCCTGAAAATATTTTTATGAATGCCAGTAATGTTAAAAATAACAGAT
Source organism: Doryteuthis pealeii (assembly GCA_023376005.1). Taxonomy (NCBI): domain Eukaryota; kingdom Metazoa; phylum Mollusca; class Cephalopoda; order Myopsida; family Loliginidae; genus Doryteuthis; species Doryteuthis pealeii. The sequence goes on along the minus strand of CM042181.1, from coordinate 15,871,125 downwards.
TTAACACCAGTTTATTTATATTTATTCACACTTTGGGAAAGAAAGATACAAAAAGGCCTTTTCTAAATGGAATATTATATACCATTAATGGGCTTAACTTTCACAAAGGTGTCAAATTTAGGGTGACCCAGAAAAAAAAAACAACTCAAAAATCTTGTAATAAAACTGATAATTTTAACTAGGGGGGGGGGTAGGGTTAAGGTTAGTTTAATGGGAAAATAAATAATTTTTTTTTTTTTTTTTTTTTTTTTTTTTTTCCTTCTGGGTCACCCTAATTTTGACACCTTTGTGCAAGTTCAGCCCGTTAATGACTTATCAAGTATATGAATTTTTACAAAATAAACATTTTTTTAAAGAAAATGATAAAGGTAAATTTGACTGATTTTTTTTTTTTTTTTTTTTTTTTTTTTTTTTTTTTTCCAAAGTGAAAAAATGGCATTTTCCACTATCAATTTGTTAAAACACAAAATTGTAACCCCCACCCTAACAATAAATTCTTATTGATATTTATGAAAACGTAATATATTTTTCATTCCAAACCATGAAGCGGGTAAAAAAAATAAATATTTATATTACTTTTTTTTTTTTTTTTTTTTTTTTTTTTAAGGAAAAGCGTTAAACATGAAATGTTTGAATGCTAACTTTTAGAACCGGCTAAATAACCTATTTATTCGCCTTTTTTTTTTTTTTTCTTTTCTTTTCTCTTCAGATCAGTTAACTTTGCCCCTCCCCCTATCTTTGGGGTGCATTAGTTATTTAATTTAGATTTAATTACTACATGAAATTTAAAAAAATTTTTAATTAGAAAAAAATAAGTGACAATTTGACATTTTGAATTTTTTAAAAAGAAATGGTGGCTGTGATATTGTATCGGAATTTTGGCCATAGCTAATTTACGAATTATAAAGTTTCAATAAAACTAAAGAAAAACAAACACAACTGCGAGATGCTTTGAAGCGGAGGATGAGTCGTGTGCGGAGAACTACTAGAAGTTTGTCGTCGAATCTTGCAGTTGCGCACTTGTGCGCCCTGGCCTCCTGCCTTAAAAATAGAACCGTGCTAGTTATGAACCACTTAACCGTTTCAAGGCGTTTTTACCGATAAGTTAATGCGATATCCCTCCCCACCAAGTTTTTTTTATCGACAAGTAAGTATAAATATTTTACGGTTCCCTTTTTCAGTAGGCACCGCTTAGTGTTTTTTTTTTTTTTTTTTTTTAGGGCAAGAGGCCGGTACGCACGAATGTGATATGCACCGAAGAAAGATTAGATGAATCGATTTCGCAACCCAGTTTCAAAATTCTTTACACAAAAAAAAAAAAATTGAGTATGATGAAAAGTACTTGTGATGTTCCATACTATCTTTTAAGCTTACATTTTGTGGCTGCCACATGTTTTTTTTTTTTTTTTTTTTTTTTTTTGTTTAATTAAAAGAAATTTTAAATTTTTTTAATGCTAAATTTGAACTTTTTAAGTGTTTACAAGTTAGTATTAGATACAAATATTTGAAACTATAAATGCATTTTTTTTTGTTTTTTTTTTTTTTTTTTTTTTAAATTTCTTCAGGGATGTCAACCCCCCCCCCCATATTTAACACGAAACTTGAATAAAGGTTAATATTAATTTTTTTTTTTTTTTTTTTTTTTTTTGACCCTTCAAAAGAAACATTAAAAAAAACTCTTGGGTTTTTTTGTTTTTTTTTTTTTTTTTTAATTTTTTTTATTTCAGTTTACGGAAATGACAAATTATGAACGAAAACAATGTTTACATTTTCGCTCCATTCAAATCAGTTTAATATAGCCAAAACCAAGTTATTGCCTGAATAAAACTGGAATGATTTATGACTTAAAGAGCTATTGATGATTCCACCAAAATTGATCTGCCATAAACATACCTTGCAAATGATTGCTAATGAAAATCAGTATGGACACCAGGTTTGTTTGCTAGTATATTCAGATGCACTCTGGGAACTATGAATAACTTCACCTTTATTGGTTACTGCAGCAAGTTATAAATAGCACTACCTTTCTAAAACACTAATTGTAGACCAGAAAACAAAGTATTTAGATTTCTCTAATTTACTTTCCTATCATGGGTAACTAATTAACTTCCCCATTGACATCTAATAGTCACATGTTTGTGTATACAAACAATTGATATCAAGTGTAGAGCTGTTTATAAATTTCTCCTATGTCACTTACCACCTGACTAATTTCATATTTCTTTTATTTAGGCTGCGCTGATACTTTTGAGGCATGCTAACAGCAGGGATTGTCTTCTCTTGGAAAGTCCAGATGGCATCCAGTGTCTGCACAAAACTGAAAGTTTACCTGATTGACCAATACTTGTCTCCATGTTTAGTGTAGGAGTCATGATATATGCCTACACTTTTCTCATCCTACCCTGTGACACTACCTTGTGGACTCCACCGAATGGACATAATATACACAGATCTGTATCTGAAGAGCTATACCAGCTAGATAACTCCAAGGACAACCAATATCACCGTAGAAACCACAATCTTACTTAAGCAGAATGAACAGTCATCAAAACCCTCAATTACAGTCGGGATATTAGTATCAAACCTTTCAAAGGAGGACTTATCACCATCATAGACTTGGACAAACCCACATAAAATATTATCGGACAGACACCTTCAAAAATATAAAACCAGAAAATATCTTAAATGTTTCTTAAAAGAGCAACCTTTCCAACAAGATCTAACCAAACTGGCCCTTTCTCTGAAACTGGCCAAACATAACCAAATACCACCATAAAACCCATACTCTAATGACTGAAACCCATATGAAAAACAAATTCTACATAAACCTTTCTGGCATTAAATGACCCACAGAGGTTGATATGCCATTAAACTAAACTCAAACCATCATGGATACAGTCAACTACACCTTAGAGGTGGAATACCAACCCCACAATACAAACTTTTATAAACCACTCCCCCATGAATACATATACAAATTAAAATTCCTAAAACTCTCATTTAATCTGTCTTGATATTAAAAAAAACTTTGCTCATCAACCCCGAAACTGGGATATTTTGCATCTACTCCTAAACTCCTCTCGAGAGAAAGTCCCTCTATCTGGAGCAAACCCAAACTTAATCACGCACGCACGCACACGCGCGCACACACACATCAAACACAATATATACCAACTTGCATAGTCCCTAAATATCAAGCCTGTTGGCTGAGGCTTTAGAATATACCGACATTACTCCCAGGTCCACTCTAATACCAAATGGTAGTAGATGTTAGAGCTACATCTATAGGGTAAATAATAAAGTAAGCCTAATGAGTCAGAATATCTACCTAGGTTTCTCCTAACGAATCATCAGGATAACTCTGGCTCTACTTATTGTATTGAGCACTTTAGTATATTCAACTTGGGCAGCTCTTTGCTTTTATTGATTATTTTCAGGATTTTTTTTTTTTTTTTTTTTTTTTTTCTCCCAGGCAAAAGTTTGTATTGTGTAATTACAAACTATAAATCTGGGAGTTTTCTTTATGCTGTTGGAGTTTAGAAATAAAAAATATAGGTTAGATAGAAAAAAAAAAGTTTTAAATGTCTTCAACATAAAATGACCCAATGGGGTTGACATGCCGCAAAACCCACCCAACCAACCAACCCTAAATATCCTACCTTCAAGTCCATTCATGTCTGGAATCCATATCCTTATGGAGTCAATATTTGGATATATCTACCACATCCTCGACCCCCCCCCCCCGGATCAACATTCCTTATCACCATGGAGGTTTCTTCCCTATATACAGACAACCAACTTGGTAGTGTCAGGAACATAAATTCCTAGTAGGGGTCATCCAAAGTAGACAGGGCTGGCACCCAGTGTTATTAGGGCCACAACCCAGCCAAAGGACCGCCCTGTCGGATGGGGCGGAATGCACCGACTGTACCTCTGCAGAGCGGTAAGACTGCCCCAATGGGGCCACATGTTGGCCGTGGGTGGCAGCCCATGATGCTTAAGGATAGAACCCAGGTGGATGAGCAGTCCATGACTTGCAATACGCCACTTTGGCTCTTACATAGGCTAGATGGGCAGTCGGAGAGACCCCCTCTGATCAATCGGCTGGCCATGTCAAGCCCTAGCACCTATATGATTGCCCCAAACCCTATTGCCCTTATGGCAAGCCCCAACCCCTTTTTATCATATGGGTGCTAGAAGGCGGTGGCTGTGGGTCTACATGTCCTGGGAATGACGTTAAACTCTATCTGATGGTGAGGTTCCAGTTTTGGAGGTTTGGGGAATGTGGAGCACCCCTTCATCACCATTGCTCCCTGGTCCACTCTGACCCGGAGTGGTAGTACCTGTTAGGGTCCCATCTATGGGTTAAATAGAAAAATGTATTTATAAAAAAATTTTATCCATTAAGAATTGAATTTATTTCAAAACTTAACCGGCATTAAATGACCCACTGAGGTTGATATGCTGTAAAACAAACCAAACCAGCCAAAGGAGCTCTGGCGAAAATTCAAACGACGTCTGTCTGGATTCTATGACTTTTGGTGTACTTGTCACTACATCTGGAAAATCTGCAGCAAACAAGAACATCTCCCTCTGACCACGATATACATACAGGATTTTGGGACAGCTTGTGAATTTCATATTCCCTTGTTACTCTTTCCATGAATTCACCAGCTCAATCAACCGACCCAGGGTGAATGCCATCACAAAAATACCAACATCCCTCCATGAAGGAGTTAAAGAATGCTGAAAATTCTTCCTTGAAAGACATTTACAAAATAACAAAATACAGGACATCTGCAACATCATAAGCTCCTAACATAATAGCTTTCAGTTCCACAGCAATCACTATCTGCAAATTAGAGGAAGTGCTATGGGAACTAAAATGGCTCCTATTTATGCTAATATATTCCTGCACAAACTAGAAAATAAACTAATCCACAATTACCTATTATAAACATTATTGCAGATATGACATTTTCTTCACATTGACTTGACAATCTTTGTTTTCTACAAATACATAAACTATTTAGCTACAAACATATCTAGGTGACCTGCAGGTTGTTGAATATTCCAACTTTTAAAATACAAAATAAAAAAGGACATAAAATGGTTACATCTCGGATACATATTGACAGCCTGTATGTCACCAAACAGATGATTGACTATCAACACCAACTCTGACTTGCTTCCTGTTGAAGAGACTACAACCATTTCATCTTGATTACCAGTTGAAAGGGATTGAATCTTCCGAAATTTAGCAAACCATTTTTTTTTTCTAAAGCTTTATTTCAAACAACTTTCAATTGAAAGTACATTTTATTTATTTTTTCTGAAATATTTTTTCTCTTCTAAGAGATCTTAATGTCTCTTACAAAATATCAAATTTCAATATTAAAACACCGTAATATGGGTTGTATTAAAAATTCATGGTTTCAGTACAGTTCAATATTATGACATTGACCCCGTAATTGGGGTTAAACCCTTCGCTCCCATAGTTAAAATTTTGGGACACTTTAAAACATTTTGTCTATGGCAAAATATCACTAGAATCATGGCAACAAATTATTAGTAAACTAGCTTAAAAGCCTCCTTATCAGGTGGCAATTAAGCTAATATAGTGATAAAAATAGTGGTTATTTTAATTTATTAGAATTAGGTTTGAAACTCAAGGCAAACTTATTTCATATCATCCTAATGCTCTCAATTTAAATCTCACTAATAAATAATTAAAAAGTTTGCAGTATTTGATAATAGAAAATAAAGCTTTTTTTTTTTTTCTTTCCTCTTTTTTTTTATACAAGGTTGAAAATTTTTTTTTCCTCTGGAATCTTCTGTGATGGAATGGAAATAAATAGGGTTTGTATATGGGCTCTACTTCCTTTTATACACTTATGCTTGTGGTCTCGTAGACCACAGTGAATTTAATGGTCAGCAGCAACTGATAAAATGGAATTTATAAAAAAATCAACTAAATTATTCAAGGACTAGATATTGTAGTGATAGTTCAATTGGTAACAAAAAATACCTAATATAAAAAATTAAGTATAATTAACAGGTCAATTTAGTATTTGTTACATGGCAAACTTATGACCTAAATGTTATTAATTTAAATTTATTGCTAATAAAAATCTGCAGTGTCTGAAAATAAAACTGTTAATTTTTTTTTTATTACAGGGTTGCAAATTTTCTTCCTCTGCAATCAACTCTTCTGGAAATTTTGAAGTATTTTTTGGATTTACAATTTGGCTGTTAGGAAACTTTTCTTCTAGAATCTTCTGTGGTGGAATGGAAGAGATCTCCTTCTTGTTGAAGATCAACTGTTAAGATACTTGAAAGGTTTAACCTTGTAAGTATCAATCCGTTGCTTGGGGGAAGGAAGAGACCTGGCTTGACTCTTGTCACATCTTCATTCATTCGATGTGTGACATTAACTTTTTGGATTTGGTGGTAAAATCTTTTCTTTCTCATTTAATAGCACTTTTTTCCCAAATCCGCTAACTTTGGAGTTTGAAAAAAGAAATGTAAATTTTTAAAGTCTTGAAACTGATTGCAAAATGATTGGGGTACATGAAAATTGGTTACAGCAAATATCTTTGTGGGTGTGAAGTATTTTCCACCCTGACAGTTTTTCAAAATTCTTTTGAAGAATTGACGCTCCAGACTTGGCCAGGGTTTTTGTTTTTGTTTTTCTTAATACTTTAAACAAATCCAGACTTTCCAAGTGTTGGAAAGAACTATACATGATCCAGATTTTTTTTTTTTTCACTCCTGAAGTCAGTGTTTTGAAAGAATATTTTATTTTTTATTTTTTTAAATTTTTTTTTTCTATAAAACTATAAGTACAATGATTATCATTAATTAATTTGTAACTGTAATTGAAATTGTCAAAAAAACTCCGACTCTCCAGAATTCAGGGTTTTTTTAAATTTTTTATTTAACTCTTAACATCCTATACCATCTCATTCCACCCGGACAGAAGTCACATTTGTTTTCCTAATCCACCCCAAATGATAGACTTTGTTTAAATGTAATATTAAACATTAAGTCTTTGATTTAAGGGAAATAATGGGTAACTTTAAATGAAAAGGCCATTTTTGTCCCCACATTTTTCTTTTAATAAATCCTTATAGGAATGTGGCTCTGGACTTAAATTCTCAACAGGATGTTAAGAGTTAAAAAAAACACTTGACTTTCCAACTGGCTGGAAAGGACTGTATGATCTATATTAGTATTTTTTTTTTTTTTTTTTTTTTTCTTCTTCACTGAAAGTCTGAGTTTTTTGAAAGAATATTTTTGCAAGTTTGATATTTTATTTTCCTATAAAAGCATAAGTACAAAGATTATTAGTTTGTGGCTGTTATTAAAATTGTAAATTAAAAAAGCCAACACACAAAGTTCAGGACAATCTAACAGGGGTACAGACTCTCAGTAAACATAATTTCTTCCTTGAATTCTCGGACTCGCTGGTTCAAATTCTTGGATAAACTAACAATATACACTATTTTCTCCATCGACACTATTACTCTTCCCACTGCCTGGTTTGTTCTGTTTCAGTGTGAACAACTCTCTACTTTTATTACAGTTTGCCTAGCCATTATGTAAATTACACCTCGTGCCATTCGAGGCTTTCATGCATGGCACAGGCGATACTTTGACACTTACATCGGGTGTGGGGGTAATCGGCCCTGCCTATTACAAAAATTGATTTGCTAAAGTCTTCTGCAGAGGAAAGTTAAGATAAGACAAAACTTTTTAGTGTACAACTAATTCCCCTGAGACTATGGCAAAACAATCTAATTTTTAAAAAATAAAAATTTTTTCAGTTTTAAAAGCACATACTTTATCCTAAAACAATTTTATATCATCTTTTATGGAGAGACTTCAACAATTTTACAGGAATTTTTTTGCCCCTTCTACTGGCTTCTCTCACTCCCCCTACACATGCACATTAGAATAACTTTGGATTAAAAAAAATTATATTTTAATTCTGTTAATCTTTCCCCACTTACTCCAAATTGGTCTTTCCTCTGTTTCGGTGATGGCATTCACCCTGGGTCGGTTGAGCCAGTTCCAACTGATGAATTCACCTGTGGTGAATTCATGGAAAGAGTAACAAGGGAATAGGACATTTTTTCCAGTATTAAAACAAATCTTTAATTTCCAGTTGTTTGGAAAGAATTCAGCAGGATCCACTTATTTTTTTTTTTATATTGGTAAATGCTTTCTTATGTTTTTTGCTGGGCCTTATATATTTTCCACAAGTTAAGGTAGGCAATTAAATTCAGCTGAAAGCAATTGAACATGAAAACATATATTCAGAAAGGTACAAATTGCAAACTTAATGGCATTTGCTGCTAGACTTATCGGCTGAGTTCCTTTTTAAAGTTTGGGGAGCGACTGGATTTAGACATCTTGCTGCTATCTGCTCAACACTATAAATAACTGTCATGGAATTCAATTTTGGCGCCAATAGACAATATTGGCTATTCTGCCTTTGGTTTTCTTCCAATATTCCACCTGGATCTTAATCACTGCAAGATTTCCTCATTCCTATCTTGGCATATATTGAAAATTACATTGAATCAAAGATGGCTGCCAAGCTTTTTCTTGGAAAAAAGGGACTTAATTCCAATTTAAGTCTTAAAAGGTCTTAACTCTCAAAGCAATGAGTTAAGTCCCTTTGTTCTTTTACCAAGAAGCTTGTAATGCAGCCATCTTTGATTCAATTTTTTTAAAAATTTGCAAGTACAATTTTCACAAAATAAATTTCATTTCTTAAATTTTTTTCAAATATTTCAATTTTTTTTTTTCATTTTTATTCTTCAATATTTTTTATTCCCATTTATTGTATAGCTTGATTTTTATGGTCCCATTTTTATCGTTCGTAAAAAGAATTTTGGAATTTTTCATAAATTTCCAAGTTTGAACTTCAAAAACCCGTTTTATTGGTTAATTGGTAGATGTTAAAAAATGACAAATTAAAAAACATTTCATAATTAATAAATTAGTTTTTAACACTTAATCCAATTACACACTAGGTTTATTATTTACAATAAGAAAATTTTATTTTAAAAATAAAAAAAAAAAGTTTACTATATTTTTCATATTGCCCCAGTGGGGCATATTCCCCACGTTGGGAATCACTGCCTATAACTGAATAGTGGCTTTACTGATTCCCTTAATATCTACGAATTGGTTGAGTTAATAGTTCCCCATTTACTTTGTCTAAAATGTTCTTTATATCTTGAGCCGATTATTCCTATCATTTGGATCCGTCATTATGTCCCCCCTAACTGATTAGTGGCTTCATTTATTCCCTTTTGTATTTACGAATCAGTTGAGTTAAGAGTTCAATCTGCTTTGTCTATAATTTTCTACTTTATTTGAATTACTTAAATTTTTGTAAAATCAGAATTTTCCCCACTTGGTTTCTTTTGGAAATTTCGGATATTCCTTTGTGTTTGTTGCTGAAAAACTCATCTCTTTTTGTAAAAGCAATTTAAGAATTCCAACTGCAACTTTCTGATCTGTAACCTTTGTGTTGTGTGAGAATACCCATTCTGCACCCTTCACCTTCACTGCACGATGTCTAGACCCCAACATTGTGATGTTCTGTGCTAGCCGATTCAAAGGCACGAGTCAGATGGGTTCACAGGGATTAAAAGAAAACAAAACAAACACAAGTCTGTTAATAGGACACTGATAGAAGAGGGAGTTGTGACACTTAGGCAGTTTGTGGTGGCTCTGTCAGCTGGCAAGCAGTTATGAGACTAAGTCGAATTACTGGCTTCACTGGCTAATTTCTACATCTGCTGCTACTGTCGATATCACCCCATGTGTGTCAGTCACCGTCACCATCTCCTTAATCCATGCTGGACATTCAATCACTTCTACAGATGTTCTTTTGTTTGAAATATTAAAACGAACCATAATCATACAGGCACCAACAGATAAACAAATGTCCTCATCATCAATTAAGACAATGCCGAATTAAACCTAGGCCTCAGACATTTGTCTCGGTTGGATATCAAATATCTTCCCATCTGTCTTATTTATTCATTCTTTTTCATTTCTTGGTTATTTTATCACTAGTGTTTACACACGATTCACTACCTCCTATCTACATATGGATATATATATATATATTACACACATGACCTCTTAATGCATTCTGGTGCAATGCATTTTAGTGCAATGCAAAGTGTCACAGTTGTCCTGATCCGTAACTTGTTTTGTGTGTATGCGTGGGTTGTCCTGATCCGTAACTTGTTTTGTGTGTGTGTGTGTATGCGTGGGTTGTCCTGATCCATGACTACTTCTCTGTGTGTGTGTGTGGGGGGGGTTGTCCTGAATATAATTATACACTGAATAATCAACACCAATGCTGACAATATATTAAGGATGTTTATTTCACACATTCAACTTGCACTGCTTGCCAAACACGCAAGAAGCCGTCAAAACCAAGGGCACCCCCTCTGATCAATCGGCTGGTCATGTTGAGCCCTAGCACCTATATGACTGTCTTGAGTCTATTGCTCTTTTGGCAACCCCCCTACCCTTTTATCACATGTGGTGAACGAGGTCTACTTAATCCTTCTCGATTTCATCTCGAATAAACTGGTACCATTTTATATAAATGTTTTGATTGTTGTGGATCACTGGATTTTTTGCCAAACGATCCTTGATTGGTTATCCCAGTAAAATTACAGGATTACTGGTGAATGTTGGTGCGTGGTATAATGGTTAGTCGAAGGAAATGGACTTGTCGACCAGGGTTCAAATCCTGGACGAGGCTGTTTGCATTTCACATAGCACTAATACCTTGGGAAAGGTATGTATCCAACTACTCTCCCTCCAATATGGGTAAATAGTAGGGGCAGACTGTGCTCTAAACTTGGCTAGGTAACCAGTCTAGGAGAAGGTGTTAGGATTTGTGGCCATCCTTTGGCTTCAAGTAAGAGCACTCCTGAGCTGAGATCCCTTGTGTTAAGCAGAGCGTGATCATTAATGAAGAAACCTATGGTTGTCAATATCTGTGATTATATAGTTAACTAACCACATATTCAGGTAGTTGATTGGCTGGGGTTTAAACCACGTGACCTCACTTAATCTATAAGTTCAAGTGGTGGAGTACAGCACAGCTTATATACAAAAAACTGAAAGAAAACTGAATTCAAACCTGGTAAATTCCACTTAATTGACCTTTGGTCACATCCTACTCATGCAGAGGGGTTGGTAAATATATACTGGTGAACTAAGATTTTAAAATCTTTAATAACTAGCAGGACCTGTGGATATATTCCATGATTATTTATGTTAAGAGCTATTGCTATATAGTTTAATATGTAAGAAGTATAATTTTGATTTAACTTTTCATTATGTTCGATTGAAATGAATTAGCATTATTGCTTCTGTGTGCTCACTCCATCTCCTTTTTTTTTTTTTTTTTTTTTTTTTCCCTTACTTTCTTTATATTTTGTGTAGTATTTCCTATTTCTTTAGTTTATAATAGAATCGGAATTATCCATTTAGCTGAGGTCACGACACTCGTTAGAAACAAGAATTTGGCAATTAAGCAGTACCAGGATTTACATTTTTTTTATTTCTTAAATTTTTTAAAAAGATTATCTAGTGTTGCTTATCCGCCAAATTCTTATTTTTCATAAATGTATTATTCTTTAAATTATTCAGAATTTGTTTTGCTCTCGTTAAATGTATGGCTGTTGGTTAAACTAAATCTTGCGATAATTTTGTAACCTTCTAGCAAATGTCTGGTTGCTGTTATAATCACTTCATAGGTGTGAAGAGTAATTGTTTCAGTGGCTAAGGTGGTACTGCCACCCCTGGTGCCACCAACATTTTTTTTTTTTTTTTATTTCCATGAAATCATTGGTTTGTCAGCTGATAATCTGAAATATCTTGTTTTTTTTGTTTTTTTTGTTTTTTTTTTTTGTTTTTTTTGTTTTTTTTTCAGTCTGGAGAATTACCCCAATTGGCATAACAAAAGCCTTCTAGGTTCAGGGGACTATGATTTTTTAAGTGACAGGTTTATTGCACCTTCTTTAAATTGTGCAGAACTTGTATTACTCTCGTTAAATGTATAGCTGCTGGTTTAGCAAAATCTTGTGACCGCCCTGTTGGCTGGGGTGATAGAAGGCACCTCTGCAGAGGTGCAAAGACTCCCCCAATGGGGCCACCTGTTACTTGCAATACTCCACTTTGGCCCTATCTTGGGCTAGACGGGCGGTCGGAGAGACCCCCTCCAATCAATCGGCTGGTTATGTCGAGCCCTAGCACCTATATGATTGTCCCAACCTTATTGCCCTTATGGCGAGCCCCAACCCCTTTTTATCATATGGGTGCTTGAAGGCGGTGACTGAGGGTCTACATGTCCTGGTAATGACGTTAAACTCTATTTGATGATGGGGTTCCAGTTTTGGAGGTTTGGGGAATGTGGAACACCTTCATCACTATTGCTCCCTGGTCCACTCTGACCCGGAGTGGTAGTATCTGTTAGGGTTCCATCTATGGGTTAAATAGAAAAATGTATAAAAAAATTGTATTATCCATTTAAGAATTGATTTATTTCAAAACTGTCGGCATTAAATGACCCACTGAGGTTGATATGACGTAAAACAAAACAAACAAGTAAAGATGTTTGCCAGTGATAGATCAAGAGTAGATCTCCAAACAGGCAACTTATTAAGGGAAGATAATTCGGTTATCCTAACAATCTCCCCCTCTTTAGTCTTTGCATGTGTCAACTTATTCCAAAGCTTCCATAAGGGAATCTGGGCATACAACTCTTGTCATGGCTCGTAAGTAACGACTTTTTCTTTCGTACAAGTTATTCCCCTTTGACTCCAGTTACTTCCATTTAAACCTATTTCTCTCCCTTTGGTAATTTCCTTAGTGAACGGGTTCTCCTTACACCGGGTACACTTCTGGTTTTCCAGTGCCTATTTTCTGTCACCGTCCTGAGTGGACACCGTTTCTACAAAGACCTTCATGGCACCATGATTTTTTTTTTTTTTTTTTTTTTTTTTTTTGTACACTTTCATCATTGAATAAAGACTTGTGATTCTACCCACAGTTTTTTGTCCTTTGTTGGAAAAGTTAACCTACACGCAACAAAATGCAGTCTATACATCTTGGATAGAATATAGACTGTCAATTAGGAGGCGTGATACCTCTTAGTCGATGCATTAGCCAGCTGGTGGGCTGTCTGGACCCAGCATATTGCATCCATTTCTTTTTGTTCGATAATGTCCTTGAGAACAGATATATTGTGAGGTCTCCCAAACACTGAGCTTAAATAGGCAGCTCTCTCTGCTTTCAAGGTGGCTGTTGATTGGTCAATGCAAATTATCAACTAGTACCACAGTTGATCTTCTCCAAACACTTAATTTATTAAGAGTGGATAATTCAGTTATCCCAACAGCTTGGTTTTGCTTTTCTTACTTAAAATAAGAATGACCCACTCTAATGTTAATGTGCCAAAATAGTTTGAGGCTGAAGAATGAAGTGTTGTTCTTTCTAGCATAGATTCCGCTATCCAAATGTCAACTCTCCTGGTCTCCCAAACACTGAGCTTAAATAAGCAGCTCTCTCTAACTGCCTTCCTCAAGGTGGCTGGTGATTAGTCAATGCAAATTATCAACTAGTACCACAGTTGATCTTCTCCAAACAGACAATTTATTAAGGGGGATAACCCTGTTATCCTAACAATATTATTTAACCTTGACTGATCACTTAATTGATCCAGCCCTGTCAGCTGAGGCTTTAGAATACACTGACTGCACCTCTGCACAGGGGTAAAATCCCCCACACCCAATGGAGCCAGCTGACGGCCATGGATTTGCGACCCGTGATGCTCAAGGATAAAATCCTGGTGGATGAGTAGTCCATGACCTGCAACACTCGACTTAGGCTAGTCGGTTGGTCTGATAAATTGGCTGGTCATCTCAAACCCTAGCACCTATATGATTGCCCTTAAGGTAACTTTTAATCTGATAAACCTTATCTGAAATGTAATAAAGGGTGGAGAAATGCAATATTTGCCTTCCAAGATGTTATCTTGGTATTTAACCCAGATCTCCGATCGGGTTAAGATGTGATACAAGGTCTTTTTAATGTGAGAAGCCACACACAAACTGAAGCTTATGCACGACTAGTCTAAAAAAAAAAAAAATGCATGGATCCTATTGGCATTGACTGGGGGGATGACCCCCCAGGTATCGGAATTTATAAACAAAATTGTATTATCCATTAAAAATGAAATTATTTCAAAACTTTGTCGGCATTAAACATTTTTGAATACCAAATTACCAATAGAAGTATTCGGCATAGAATAACCCAAGGGGTTGACATGCCATAAAAACCAACCAAACCAAAGTCTGTAGACCCCTACAAAAATTTGATTGACTTATCATGGACCCCCTCCTTATACGCCAGTCCACCTTGCAGTTGTTTTGTCCCAATCCTTATATGTACTAGAAGGCAGTGGCTGAGGGTCTTTTTACGACAAATCTTGTCTTATATTTACAAATGACATCATCTTTATATTTTAGATTCTACACCCAATGGCAATCTATATTTTTATCTCTTGGAGCAGTCTTTAATTTGAAAGTATCATTCTCAACTAGACTCGTATTCTTTCTGCAAGGTGGATTGCCATTGATTTGCATCCTTTAAATTTGTAGCTTATATATATATTATACACAATGTGTAACAATAATCTATCCCTTCTTAATTCAAAATTCTCAACTACAAGGAAATTTGGTCATCTTTTTTTTTTTTTTTTAAATTTTTTTTTTTCTCTTCTCTCTTTCTTTCTCTTGTTGGATAACATAATTAGGAAGTGGTATTGTTAGCTCGGTCGGTAGAGCATTCGGCTAGAAACCACAAGGTTCCTAGTTCGATACCAGTCCTCGCCAACTCAGCGTATGAGTAGCACAGGGATCTGTGCGGTAAAGGAGCTGATGGTAGGTGTGGCGCTCCACCTCAGATGCTAAAACAATCTCCTTGGTCTAGCGCTATTGAAAAGGGGATAGACTCCCTCGCTGATTGGCTGATAGTGACTCTAGGCCGCCCCGTCGACTTTACTTTACTTACTTTTTTATTACACCGATAAAAAAAAAAAAAAAAAATTTTTTTTTTTTTTTTTTTTTTTTTTTTAAAGCCTACCTATGTGTGCTCAAAATGCACCAATGGCTATCAATATTTGTCTTACTTGGAGCAGTTTTGCATAAAAAGAATTTCTTTGTAACTGTGTTCAATCGGCGTTTAAGGGAACCATTGAAAAAAATAATCAACTGGCATGACTCCTTGTTTTTTTTCTTTTTCTTCTGCTAAATTTCAACACATTCCTGAGCATTTCTGTGATGCTTAAGGATTGAACCCTGGTGGCTGAGCACTCTACTTTGGCCCTTAGGCTAGATGGAAGGCTGGAGAGTAGTCCCCTCCAATCAAGCCCTAGCATCTATGATTGTACCGACCCTCTTGCCCTTTTTATCATATGTCAGTGGCTGGTCTTCAAGTCCTAGGATGGTGTTAAATTCTATCTGATGGTGAGGTTCCAGGTCTGGGGAATGTGGAGCACTCCTTCATCACCATGCTCCCTGGTCCACTGTGACCTGGAGTGGTAGTATGTGTTAGGGTCCCATCTATGGGTTAAATAGAAAAAACATGAGTTCATAAACAAAATTGATCATCCATTAAGAATGAATTTATTTCAAAACTTAGTTGGCATTAAATGACCCACTGAGGTTGATGTGCCGTAAAACAAACCAAACCATTGTAAGATGTATCTATTGAAGTCACTTGGTTATAAATCAAATACTTTTTGATAAACTTATGTGATTCCTGAGGGTATTGTGACATAGACAGCAAATCTCCATTGTAAAATATTGAAGTCACTTGGTTAATGAGTTTTATTGGCTTTAGTAACAGTTTCAAATTATTTTATGAACAGATTTATTTTTATTCCTTGTTTTGTCACTTCTGCATTTTATTATCAGGCAGGGTAATTAAGTTTCATATTAAATCCAAATGGCATATAGGTTTGTAGACACTTTCTCCATTTGTCTTCTAGTTTCACTTATTGATTTGAGGCACCAGGTACTGGGCAATAAACCCAGACCTTCCCCTTTAAAGGAAGCAGGTGTTGCTTTGGGAGTTGTTTTATTTGTGTTGTATTGTTAAGGTGTTATTTCAGTTATTATATCTCGAATCCACTCGTTGGCAATCTAGTATCGTTGAGGTGGTAAAAGATACAGAGAAATAGTCTGCTTGAGATATATTTTATTCAGCACTAACAGATACTTATTACTTAAAACCAAGAAGTAGAACAATTCATAAAGACAAACTTACAAGAATGAGGAGGGTCAAATGTGTGTAGTCAAACGCAGCAATTTTGTCCTAATATAATTTTCCCATCTCTATCACTGCTACACCGACTATTATAAGGCTATGAGCCAGTCCATCTTGTAGGGTGTTAATTCCTCTACAACAATGTGTTTGTGACTCCTGCATGTTATTATTAGGCGGAGTAATTAAGTTTCATATTAAATTTGAGGAGGTTCATCTATCGTACCCTCTGAACTACGAGTGAGTGATGTTTCTGCCTCTTCACCTATGATATTTATTGGCACCCCACAATGCAAGTTGAACACAAGGACTATTAATGTGGCTGCCCACACACAAACCGAAGCTCATGTGATGGCTTGTACAAAAAATGTGTGGATCCCTTCAGTATTCCTTTATTGAGGCTCCCCAGGCACTGGGCAATTGTAAGATATCTATTGAAGTCACCTGGTTAATGAGACTAATTGGGTTTGTTTTATTTATGTATGTGTGTCTCCTGCAGGTTATTATCAAGCGGAGTAATTAAGTTTCATTTTAAATTCAAATGGCATATAGGTTTGTAGACACTTTCTCCATTTGTCTTCTCGTTTCACTAACTGATTTTGTTTGTATATCTTTTAAATGTTTTTAAATGACTTTACATAAAGTAAAGTCGTCGGGGTGCCTAAAGTCAGTATCAGCCAATCAGTGAGGGAGTCTATCCACTTTTCACTAGTGTTAGACAAGGAGATTGTTTTTTGCGTCTGAGGTGGAGTGCCACACCTACCATCAGCTCCTTACCTTACTGCACACAGATCCCTGTGCTACTCATACACTGAGTTGGGGAGGGCCGGTATCGAACTTGGAACCTTGTAGATTCTAGCCGAACACTCTACCGACTTTGCATAATCTGGGTTAATCAAGATATTGCTTATGGTCAAGTCACATTCAAAGCACTAGTTCCTGCTAGATCTCTGAAGTTAAGTAGTGATGAGCCGGTTTCATACTTAGATGGAATGACTAATATCTTTTTTTTTTTTTGTTCTCAACTAAAACTGTCAAAACCGAGTGTGGCAGGCGCATGCACAATAAACACAGCCAATAGTTGCACCAACTGTCCACCCCCTCCCTCCTCGCATCGCTTTGGAGACCTTACTTTTAGGTATTGTCCTCGTAAATATATAAAAATACTACTGGTAATATTTCTTTTGTATTGTTCTCAACTAGTTTTAATCTTGGGTCATTGTCACTACGTTTTTAGAAAATGTTTTGAAAGTAGTCGACATGCCCCAATAGAAGGTATGAAAAATGTACTAGTCAGGTGACAGATCCATTTGTTTAGTGAAAATCATATTATGGTTAAATCCACTTCAATTGTCTTTTTTTTTTTTTTTTTTTTTTTTTTTTTTTTTTTTCTTTTCTTTCGTTAACCTTTCTTACATACCTGTGTTGAAATCACCTGGCTAACGAGTTTTATTAGATTTGGTAGTAGTTCACCAATTATCTTTTGGTGAACACTGATTTGTTTTATATAGTGACCTTAAATGACCCTTTTTATCATGTGCTAGAAGGCGATGGCTGAGGGTCTTTAAAAGATTAGTTATGAAAATAGTTGACATGCCTCGAGAAGGTATGGAAAATGTACTGGTGATATGACATATCCATTTGTTTAGTGAAAATCATATTATGGTTAAAAGTTTACATACCAGTGTTGAAATCACCTGGCTAATGACTTTTATTTGGGTTGGTGGTAGTTTCAAATTATCCTTTGAACACTAATTTGTTTTTATAGTTTCCTGTGACCTTAAATGACCTGGAGTGGTAGAATCCTTTTTATGTGCTAGAAGGCAGTGGCTGAGGGTATTTAGAAAATGAGTTTGGAAAATATACTAGTTATGTGACAGATCCATTTGAGTGAAAAAGAATCTTAGGGTTGGTAGTAGTTTTTCAAATTTTCCTTTTGGTGAAACATTGGCTGATTAGTTTCATATAGGTCTTTGCGACTCCTAGTGACCTTACATGACCTGGAGTGGTAGTACCTGTTAGGGTTCCATCTATGGATTACAAAGAAAAGGAGATTAAAAAAAAAAAAGAATTTCATAAAATGAATAAAACAGCAAAATGAATAAAACAATATCTTTGGCATAAAATAACCCAATAAGGGTTGACATGCCATAAAATCCAAACAACTTTTGTGGCTGAGCAGTCCATGACATGCAATACTCACTTTGGCTAGATGGGTAGTGGGACCCCCTCCAGCCAATTGGCTGGTTACGTCAAGCACTAGCACTTATGATTGTCCCTATCTTATTACCTTTTTTATCATGTGCTAGAAGGCAGTGGCTGAGGCCTTTAGAAAATTTCTTTCAAAGGCAGTTCATGTACCCCAAGAGGAGCAATGGTAAATGTTGTAGCAATGTGACAGATCCATTTGTTGGGTGAGAATCATCTTCTGGTGTAATTGCTTGCTTTTTTTTTTTTTTTTTCTTTTTTTTTTTTTTTTTTTGTGATCGGGAACCATCACGGAACTTTCAGTCCACAGGGGTATCCTGTTCTTGCTTCGCTAACTATAGCTGGGGTACAGGTGTTAAGCTGTGTTAATTATTTTTCTGTTACAGCTGCCCCTGAGCAGGATTGAACCTGCAGTCTAGAGATAACTGTGACTTAGAACTGTCAAAGGATCTCCTTTATCCACTAGGCTATATGTCCAATTTTTTTTCTTTATCTTTTTTGTTTTATATAGGTTTTTGTGACTTCTAGTGACCCTAAATGAATTCATATATACATTTGCAGATTAGCCAGGAATTTCTACTTTATCTTTGTACAGAGTTTAAGAATTAAAGGTGTATTAGCTTCAGTAGCTAAAACTGTTTATAATACATTCAGATGCTTCAGAGAAAACCTCTGAACATGGGTGAATATATATGTAGCCAAACCTAACAAAGAGATGCATATAGAAATACAGACTTTATTGTCTGAGCACATTTAACAAAATACAGAACAGCTAGGCAGTCATTTAAAATTATCCTTTTTAATTCCTAGTGACCCTAAATGAATTCAAGAGTAAATATAAATGCCACCACTGGATTCCCCATAAAATTCTACCCAAGGAAAATTGATTGTTGGTAAAGGGTTTAAGAATTAAAAGTATATTAGATTCAGTAGCTAAATTGTTTATACTTAGTTGCTTCATAGAAATCTGAATGTAGGTGAATATATAAGTATCCATCGCTGGTCATGCCAAACCCTAGTACCTATATGATTGTCCCAAATCCTTTTTATCTTATGGGTGCTAGAAGGCGGTGGCTGAGGGACTTCATATTCTGAGAATGATGTTAAACTGCATCTAGTGGTAAGTTTTGGGGAATATGGAGCACCCCTTTATTACCATCTATTAAGAATAAATTTATTTCAAAACTGAGCCGTCCATGACAATCACACTCCACTTTGGCCCTTACTTAGGCTAGACAAGCGGTCAGAGAGGCTCTCCGCTGATCATGTCAAGCCCTAGCACCTATGATTGCCTGAACCCCATATGGGTGCTAGAAGGTGGTGGTTGAAGACCTTCATGTCCCGGGAATGTTAGACTGTATCTAGTGGTGAGGTTCCAGTTTTGGAGGAATGTGGAGCATCCCTTCATCACCATTACTCCCAGGTCAACTATGACTAGAGTGGTAGTACCTGTTAGGTCACATCTATGGGTTAAATAGAAAAGTGTTTATAAAAAAAAACATTGAGTATCCATTAAGACTGAATTTATTTCAAAACTTTGACATTAAATGACCCACTGAGGTTGATATGCCGTAAAACAAACCAAACCCATTGACTTCATAGAACTGGTCAGTCCCTTCCGAATGGGGTTTCCTGTTGGTTGTGGGTGGTGACCTGTGATGCTAAAGGATAGAACTGTTGGATGAGCAGTCCATGACATACAATACTCTACTTTGGCATTTATTTGGGCTGGACAGCCAGCCACATGTATATATTTTTTGTGGTTAAGTCATTTCTTTAAAATTGTTTTATAGAGCACTGTGGCAAATCCTTCACTTATCCTATTTTTTGAGCCGTCTGTGTATATTTTTAAAAAGTATTTTTCCAATAGATCTTGTTTAAAAAAATTTGATAACTTCAGGAATATTTTTCATTATTGATTTTTATCTCTTAATGTTCATGATATTTAGTGAAGCATTTTAAAATCCTCATCTTTCAACTGGTTCTATTTTCTATATAATTCCAATTTCTTTCCAACCTTTTTAAATATCCAATCACTGTCCCAAGCTAATTTTTTCTACTAGATCTTGTTTAAAAAATTTAATAACTTCAGGAATATTTTTTCATTATTGATTTTTATCTCTTAATGTTCATGATATTTAGTGAAGCATTTTAAAATCCTCATCTTTCAACTGGTTCTATTTTCTATATAATTCCAATTTCTTTCCAACCTTTTTAAATATCCAATCACTGTCCCAAGCTAATTTTTCTACTAGATCTTGTTTAAAAAATTTAATAACTTCAGGAATATTTTTCATTATTGATTTTTATCTCTTAATGTTCATGATATTTAGTGAAGCATTTTAAAATCCTCATCTTTCAACTGGTTCTATTTTCTATATAATTCCAATTTCTTTCCAACCTTTTTAAATATCCAATCACTGTCCCAAGCTAATTTTTTCTACTAGATCTTGTTTAAAAAATTTAATAACTTCAGGAATATTTTCATTATTGATTTTTATCTCTTAATGTTCATGATATTTAGTGAAGCATTTTAAAATCCTCATCTTTCAACTGGTTCTATTTTCTATATAATTCCAATTTCTTTCCAACCTTTTTAAATATCCAATCACTGTCCCAAGCTAATTTTTCTACTAGATCTTGTTTAAAAAATTTAATAACTTCAGGAATATTTTTCATTATTGATTTTTATCTCTTAATGTTCATGATATTTAGTGAAGCATTTTAAAATCCTCATCTTTCAACTGGTTCTATTTTCTATATAATTCCAATTTCTTTCCAACCTTTTTAAATATCCAATCACTGTCCCAAGCTAATTTTTCTACTAGATCTTGTTTAAAAAAATTTAATAACTTCAGGAATATTTTTTCATTATTGATTTTTATCTCTTAATGTTCATGATATTTAGTGAAAGCATTTTAAAATCCTCATCTTTCAACTGGTTCTATTTTCTATATAATTCCAATTTCTTTCCAACCTTTTTAAATATCCAATCACTGTCCAAGCTAATTTTTTCTACTAGATCTTGTTTAAAAAAATTTGATAACTTCAGGAATATTTTTCATTATTGATTTTTATCTCTTAATGTTCATGATATTTAGTGAAGCATTTTAAAATCCTCATCTTTCAACTGGTTCTATTTTCTATATAATTCCAATTTCTTTCCAACCTTTTTAAATATCCAATCACTGTCCCAAGCTAATTTTTCTACTAGATCTTGTTTAAAAAATTTAATAACTTCAGGAATATTTTTCATTATTGATTTTTATCTCTTAATGTTCATGATATTTAGTGAAGCATTTTAAAATCCTCATCTTTCAACTGGTTCTATTTTCTATATAATTCCAATTTCTTTCCAACCTTTTTAAATATCCAATCACTGTCCCAAGCTAATTTTTCTACTAGATCTTGTTTAAAAAATTTGATAACTTCAGGAATATTTTTCATTATTGATTTTTATCTCTTAATGTTCATGATATTTAGTGAAGCATTTTAAAATCCTCATCTTTCAACTGGTTCTATTTTCTATATAATTCCAATTTCTTTCCAACCTTTTTAAATATCCAATCACTGTCCCAAGCTAATTTTCTACTAGATCTTGTTTAAAAAATTTAATAACTTCAGGAATATTTTTCATTATTGATTTTTATCTCTTAATGTTCATGATATTAGTGAAGCATTTTAAAAATCCTCATCTTTCAACTGGTTCTATTTCTATATAATTTCCAATTTCTTTCCAACCTTTTTAAATATCCAATCACTGTCCCAAGCTAATTTTCTACTAGATCTTGTTTAAAAAATTTGATAACTTCAGGAATTTTTTCATTATTGATTTTTATCTCTTAATGTTCATGATATTTAGTGAAGCATTTTAAAATCCTCATCTTTCAACTGGTTCTATTTTCTATATAATTCCAATTTCTTTCCAACCTTTTTAAATATCCAATCACTGTCCCAAGCTAATTTTTCTACTAGATCTTGTTTAAAAAATTTGATAACTTCAGGAATATTTTTCATTATTGATTTTTATCTCTTAATGTTCATGATATTTAGTGAAGCATTTTAAAATCCTCATCTTTCAACTGGTTCTATTTTCTATATAATTCCCAATTTCTTTCCAACCTTTTTAAATATCCAATCACTGTCCCAAGCTAATTTTTTCTACTAGATCTTGTTTAAAAAATTTGATAACTTCAGGAATATTTTTCATTATTGATTTTTATCTCTTAATGTTCATGATATTTAGTGAAGCATTTTAAAATCCTCATCTTTCAACTGGTTCTATTTTCTATATTCCAATTTCTTTCCAACCTTTTTAAATATCCAATCACTGTCCCAAGCTAATTTTTCTACTAGATCTTGTTTAAAAATTTAATAACTTCAGGAATATTTTTTCATTATTGATTTTTATCTCTTAATGTTCATGATATTTAGTGAAGCATTTTAAAATCCTCATCTTTCAACTGGTTCTATTTCTATATAATTCCAATTTCTTTCAACCTTTTTAAATATCCATCACTGTCCAAGCTAATTTTTCTACTAGATCTTGTTTAAAAAATTTTGATAACTTCAGGAATATTTTCATTATTGATTTTTATCTCTTAATGTTCATGATATTTAGTGAAGCATTTTAAAATCCTCATCTTTCAACTGGTTTCTATTTTCTATATAATTCCAATTTCTTTCCAACCTTTTTAAATATCCAATCACTGTCCCAAGCTAATTTTCTACTAGATCTTGTTTAAAAAATTTGATAACTTCAGGAATATTTTTCATTATTGATTTTTATCTCTTAATGTTCATGATATTTAGTGAAGCATTTTAAAATCCTCATCTTTCAACTGGTTCTATTTCTATATAATTCCAATTTCTTTCCAACCTTTTTAAATATCCAATCACTGTCCAAGCTAATTTTCTACTAGATCTTGTTTAAAAAATTTAATAACTTCAGAATATTTTTCATTATTGATTTTTATCTCTTAATGTTCATGATATTTAGTGAAGCATTTTAAAATCCTCATCTTTCAACTGGTTCTATTTTCTATATAATTCCAATTTCTTTCCAACCTTTTTAAATATCCAATCACTGTCCCAAGCTAATTTTTCTACTAGATCTTGTTTAAAAAAAATTTGATAACTTCAGGAATATTTTTCATTATTGATTTTATCTCTTAATGTTCATGATATTTAGTGAAGCATTTTAAAATCCTCATCTTTCAACTGGTTCTATTTTCTATATAATTCCAATTTCTTTCCAACCTTTTTAAATATCCAATCACTGTCCCAAGCTAATTTTTCTACTAGATCTTGTTTAAAAAATTTAATAACTTCAGGAATATTTTTCATTATTGATTTTTATCTCTTAATGTTCATGATATTTAGTGAAGCATTTTAAAAATCCTCATCTTTCAACTGGTTCTATTTTCTATATAATTCCAATTTCTTTCCAACCTTTTTAAATATCCAATCACTGTCCCAAGCTAATTTTTTCTACTAGATCTTGTTTAAAAAATTTAATAACTTCAGGAATATTTTTCATTATTGATTTTTATCTCTTAATGTTCATGATATTTAGTGAAGCATTTTAAAATCCTCATCTTTCAACTGGTTCTATTTTCTATATAATTCCAATTTCTTTCCAACCTTTTTTAAATATCCAATCACTGTCCAAGCTAATTTTTCTACTAGATCTTGTTTAAAAAATTTAATAACTTCAGGAATATTTTTCATTATTGATTTTTATCTTTAATGTTCATGATATTTAGTGAAGCATTTTAAAATCCTCATCTTTCAACTGGTTCTATTTCTATATAATTCCAATTTCTTTCCAACCTTTTTAAATATCCAATCACTGTCCCAAGCTAATTTTTCTACTAGATCTTGTTTAAAAAATTTGATAACTTCAGGAATATTTTTCATTATTGATTTTTTATCTCTTAATGTTCATGATATTTAGTGAAGCATTTTAAAATCCTCATCTTTCAACTGGTTCTATTTTCTATATAATTCCAATTTCTTTCCAACCTTTTTAAATATCCAATCACTGTCCCAAGCTAATTTTTCTACTAGATCTTGTTTAAAAAATTTGATAACTTCAGGAATATTTTTCATTATTGATTTTTATCTCTTAATGTTCATGATATTTAGTGAAGCATTTTAAAATCCTCATCTTTCAACTGGTTCTATTTTCTATATAATTCCAATTTCTTTCCAACCTTTTTAAATATCCAATCACTGTCCCAAGCTAATTTTTCTACTAGATCTTGTTTAAAAAATTTAATAACTTCAGGAATATTTTTCATTATTGATTTTTATCTCTTAATGTTCATGATATTTAGTGAAGCATTTTAAAATCCTCATCTTTCAACTGGTTCTATTTTCTATATAATTCCAATTTCTTTCCAACCTTTTTAAATATCCAATCACTGTCCCAAGCTAATTTTTCTACTAGATCTTGTTTAAAAAATTTAATAACTTCAGGAATATTTTTCATTATTGATTTTTATCTCTTAATGTTCATGATATTTAGTGAAGCATTTTAAAATCCTCATCTTTCAACTGGTTCTATTTTCTATATAATTCCAATTTCTTTCCAACCTTTTTAAATATCCAATCACTGTCCCAAGCTAATTTTTCTACTAGATCTTGTTTAAAAAATTTAATAACTTCAGGAATATTTTCATTATTGATTTTTATCTCTTAATGTTCATGATATTTAGTGAAGCATTTTAAAATCCTCATCTTTCAACTGGTTCTATTTTCTATATAATTCCAATTTCTTTCCAACCTTTTTAAATATCCAATCACTGTCCCAAGCTAATTTTTCTACTAGATCTTGTTTAAAAAATTTGATAACTTCAGGAATATTTTTCATTATTGATTTTTATCTCTTAATGTTCATGAATTTTAGTGAAGCATTTTAAAATCCTCATCTTTCAACTGGTTCTATTTTCTATATAATTCCAATTTCTTCCAACCTTTTTAAATATCCAATCACTGTCCCAAGCTAATTTTTCTACTAGATCTTGTTTAAAAAATTTAATAACTTCAGGAATATTTTTCATTATTGATTTTTATCTCTTAATGTTCATGATATTTAGTGAAGCATTTTAAAATCCTCATCTTTCAACTGGTTCTATTTTCTATATAATTCCAATTTCTTTCCAACCTTTTTAAATATCCAATCACTGTCCCAAGCTAATTTTTTCTACTAGATCTTGTTTAAAAAATTTAATAACTTCAGGAATATTTTTCATTATTGATTTTTATCTCTTAATGTTCATGATATTTAGTGAAGCATTTTAAAATCCTCATCTTTCAACTGGTTCTATTTTCTATATAATTCCAATTTCTTTCCAACCTTTTTAAATATCCAATCACTGTCCCAAGCTAATTTTTCTACTAGATCTTGTTTAAAAAATTTAATAACTTCAGGAATATTTTTCATTATTGATTTTTATCTCTTAATGTTCATGATATTTAGTGAAGCATTTTAAAATCCTCATCTTTCAACTGGTTCTATTTTCTATATAATTCCAATTTCTTTCCAACCTTTTTAAATATCCAATCACTGTCCAAG
Source organism: Doryteuthis pealeii (assembly GCA_023376005.1). Lineage (NCBI taxonomy): Eukaryota > Metazoa > Mollusca > Cephalopoda > Myopsida > Loliginidae > Doryteuthis > Doryteuthis pealeii. Next base: position 15,844,967 of record CM042181.1, on the reverse strand, counting down.
CTAATTTTTTCTACTAGATCTTGTTTAAAAAATTTGATAACTTCAGGAATATTTTTCATTATTGATTTTTATCTCTTAATGTTCATGATATTTAGTGAAGCATTTTAAAATCCTCATCTTTCAACTGGTTCTATTTTCTATATAATTCCAATTTCTTTCCAACCTTTTTAAATATCCAATCACTGTCCCAAGCTAATTTTTCTACTAGATTTGTTTAAAAAATTTGATAACTTCAGGAATATTTTTCATTATTGATTTTTATCTCTTAATGTTCATGATATTTAGTGAAGCATTTAAAATCCTCATCTTTCAACTGGTTCTATTTTCTATATAATTCCAATTTCTTTCCAACCTTTTTAAATATCCAATCACTGTCCCAAGCTAATTTTTCTACTAGATCTTGTTTAAAAAATTTAATAACTTCAGGAATATTTTTTCATTATTGATTTTTATCTCTTAATGTTCATGATATTTAGTGAAGCATTTTAAAATCCTCATCTTTCAACTGGTTCTATTTTCTATATAATTCCAATTTTTTCCAACCTTTTTAAATATCCAATCACTGTCCCAAGCTAATTTTTCTACTAGATCTTGTTTAAAAAATTTAATAACTTCAGGAATATTTTTCATTATTGATTTTTATCTCTTAATGTTCATGATATTTAGTGAAGCATTTTAAAATCCTCATCTTTCAACTGGTTCTATTTTCTATATAATTCCAATTTCTTTCCAACCTTTTTAAATATCCAATCACTGTCCCAAGCTAATTTTTCTACTAGATCTTGTTTAAAAAATTTGATAACTTCAGGAATATTTTCATTATTGATTTTATCTCTTAATGTTCATGATATTTAGTGAAGCATTTTAAAATCCTCATCTTTCAACTGGTTCTATTTTCTATATAATTCCAATTTCTTTCCAACCTTTTTAAATATCCAATCACTGTCCAAGCTAATTTTTCTACTAGATCTTGTTTAAAAAATTTAATAACTTCAGGAATATTTTTCATTATTGATTTTTATCTCTTAATGTTCATGATATTTAGTGAAGCATTTTAAAATCCTCATCTTTCAACTGGTTCTATTTTCTATATAATTCCAATTTCTTTCCAACCTTTTTAAATATCCAATCACTGTCCCAAGCTAATTTTCTACTAGATCTTGTTTAAAAAATTTGATAACTTCAGGAATATTTTTCATTATTGATTTTTATCTCTTAATGTTCATGATATTTAGTGAAGCATTTTAAAATCCTCATCTTTCAACTGGTTCTATTTTCTATATAATTCCAATTTCTTTCCAACCTTTTTAAATATCCAATCACTGTCCCAAGCTAATTTTTCTACTAGATCTTGTTTAAAAAATTTGATAACTTCAGGAATATTTTTCATTATTGATTTTTATCTCTTAATGTTCATGATATTTAGTGAAGCATTTTAAAATCCTCATCTTTCAACTGGTTCTATTTTCTATATAATTCCAATTTCTTTCCAACCTTTTTAAATATCCAATCACTGTCCCAAGCTAATTTTTCTACTAGATCTTGTTTAAAAAATTTAATAACTTCAGGAATATTTTTCATTATTGATTTTTATCTCTTAATGTTCATGATATTTAGTGAAGCATTTTAAAATCCTCATCTTTCAACTGGTTCTATTTTCTATATAATTCCAATTTCTTTCCAACCTTTTAAATATCCAATCACTGTCCCAAGCTAATTTTTCTACTAGATCTTGTTTAAAAAATTTAATAACTTCAGGAATATTTTTCATTATTGATTTTTATCTCTTAATGTTCATGATATTTAGTGAAGCATTTTAAAATCCTCTCTTTCAACTGGTTCTATTTTCTATATAATTCCAATTTCTTTCCAACCTTTTTAAATATCCAATCACTGTCCCAAGCTAATTTTACTAGATCTTGTTTAAAAATTTAATAACTTCAGGAAATATTTTTCATTATTGATTTTTATCTCTTAATGTTCATGATTTTCATTTTAAAATCCTCATCTTTCAACTGGTTCTATTTTCTATATATTCCAATTTCTTAACCTTTTTAAATATCCAATCACTGTCCCAAGCTAATTTTTTAAAAAATTTAATAACTTCAGGAATATTTTTCATTATTGATTTTTATCTTATTTTTCCAACGTTTCATTCTAATTTCTGCCCTGTCGGTGGGCATTAGAATGCACTGACTGCACCTCTGCAGTGGGGTAAGACTCTCCAAATGGAGCCACCTGTTGGCTGTGGGTGGCAAACCGTGATGCTTAAGGACGAAGTCCAGGTGGATGAGCAGTCCATGACTTGCAACACGCCACTTAGGCTAGACAGGTGGTTAGAGAGGACTCCGCCAATCAATCAGCTGGTTATGTCAAGCCCTAGCATCTATATGATTGCCCTAAAACTTTATCATATGGGTGCTACAAGGTAGTGGCTGAGGGTCTACATGTCCTGGGAATGATGTTAAACTCTATCTGATAAGGTTCCAGTTTTGAAGGTATGGGGAATGTGGAGCACCCCTTCATCACCATTACTCTCAGGTCCACTCTGACCTGGAGTAGTAGTATCTGTTAGGGTCTCATCTATGGGTTAAATATATAAAGATACACGAGGGGGGGGAGAATGAATAACTTAGCTCCCCTGTTGGCTGGGGGCGTTAGAATGCACCGTTTGCACCTCTGCAGAGGGGTAAGACTCCCCCAATAGGGCCATCTGTTGGCTGTGGGTGGCGACCCGTGATACTTAAGGATAGAGCCCAGGTGGATGAGCAGTTCATAACTTGCAATACTCCACTTTGGACCTATCTTGGGCTAGACGGGCAGTCGGAGGAATGTGGAGCATCCCTTCATCACCATTGCTCCCTGGTTCACTCTGACCCGGAGTGATAGTACCCGTTAGGGTCCCATCTATGGGTTAAATAGAAAAACATGCTTTAAAGTAATAGGTTTTCTTTTAAGTTACAAACTTCCTGTTTTGTAACAAATGAAGGTAACAGAAATATATTAATAGAATTTTGTGTATGCCGATTAAATGCAACTTTACAAAAATGTTATTTACACATGCCCATAAAAACCTATATGCCTGCACATAGGCTTGAATGAATGAATTGTATTGAATAATTTGACTTTTAAAATTCATTTGAAATGTGTTACAGACAGAAACACGGAAACTGACAGTCTCACACACACGAGACATACAGACCTAAAGAAGCCTGGGCTTTGTGGTTAATGGAGTAGTTTCTTTAAAAATTCTCTTATTTACAACTACAAAATTGTATTATGCATTAAGAATGAAATTATTGCACAACTTTCGCATTAAATGACCCACCGAGTTTGATATGCCACAAACCAAACCAAACCAAACTAGTTAACTTAAAAAGCTATTGATGGGAAGAATTAGCAGTAGCCAGATTTAGAATTTTGGCCTTCTTCTAGTATGGTACAAGGCAAATATTCTCTAGGTTTCTCATTTTCTTTGACATTTAAGATCTATGAAAATCTTTCAGACTAATTGACAATGGATAACTTAAAAAGCTATTGATTGAAAGAATAGGAATTTTGTTGGTTTTTTTTCTAGTATGGCACAAGACAATTCTTGGACAAGGTCATCAGCACCATGTTAGATTTGAAAATCTCTAAAGTTTAAACTACTTTGAAAGTAGCAACCACATCAATATTATGGGGGTGGGGGATACAAAGATCTAAGGGTCCTCTCCGGGGGGGGGGGATTGGAATTTAGTCACTAGTTGTTGATCAATACCCTTCAATATGTTGAAGGGTGTAAGTCCTTTAAATAACTAACCCGGAAAGTAGGAAACAAAAGTTTTTGTTTTTTAGGGGGGGGGGTGCTACTTCTGTTACCCCTGACATTTAGTTTTATATTCTTAAGCAAGTTTTTCAAAGATCTAAGTGTCCCCTCTGGGGAATGGAAATGAGTCATTTGTTATAAAGGCCATATCTTTTTTTTTTTTTTTTTTTTTTTTTTTTCTTTTCTTCAGAGAAGTTGATTTGTCAAGCCCTAGCACCTATATGATTGTCCCAACTTTCAGACAAGTTGACAACAGATAACTTAAAAATCTATAAATGGGAAAAATCCTGAGTAGTGGGAATTGTTTTTTTACTAGTATGGCACAAGGCAACATACCATTACTCCCAGGTCCACTCTTACCCGGAGTGGTAGTACCTGTTAGGGTTCCATCTATGGGTTAAATAGAAAAACATGAGTTTATAAACCAAATTGATTATCCTTTAAGAATAAAATCCTTTCAAAACTTTGTCAGCATAAACGACCCAATGTTTCTAACTGCATTACTTTGTAGATGTAACTGTAAACCAAATTTCAATGCCTTGTCGGCTAGGGCATTAGAATATGCCGACTGTTTGAATTCTTGGAAGTTGGTCCTGGTTACTCGATGGAACTTCTGTTACCCCTGACATTGAATTTAGCTTGATTTAGTACGGCTTTAAGGATAACCACAATGTTGGTCCTTATAAACAGAAGTAATTAATCAAAATGATAAATACGTTTCAGACAAGTTGATTCATCAAGCCCTAGCACCTATATGATTGTCCCAACTTTTGGACAAGTTGACAAGATAACTTAAAAAAACTATAAATGGGAAGAATCCTGAATAGTTGGAATTGGAATTTTGTTTTTTCTACTAGTATGGCACAAGGCAGATATTCCTTGAGTTTCTTCTGTTGTCTTGTCTGAACATTGGTACAATCATAATTACTAGGGCTTGATGAATCAACTTTTCTGAAATTCCAATTCCCACTACTTGGGATTCTTCCCCTTTATTGCTTTTTAAGTTGTCTATCAATTCCTGGGACATTTAAAAGATTTGACAAATGTCCAAGTATTTAATCCTTCCCACGGGACAATTTTGGTCAAAAGCCATTAACTTTAGAAATGTCTGAAGCCTTATTTTTGGGCAAGGTCTTTCACTACCTTTTTTTAGTTTTTACATCTTGTGATATATTGAAACAATCTAAGTATTTATCATACCCTTACCATGTGTGCTTTTTAAAAAAATGTTTAAAATTTTTATTTTTTATTTTTTTTTAATGCTAGGGTATTAGTTGTGGTTTAAAAATTGACCTACCCTATTGATCCATATTTTAACATGTTGAAATGTATAAGTTTGGATATGATAAAACTGGTTTTGTTTTTGCTTTTCTACTAGTATGGCACAAGGCAGAAATTCTTAGGGTTTCTCCTTATTTTCTTTAACATTTAAGATTTTTGACATAGTCAACATTAAAACCTTCTCTCTGAGCAATTTTGATGAATAGCTAAAAATTTCAAATCTTATTCTTGAGCAAGGTATCTCAACACCTTGTTGGCTTTTAAAACATCTTGTGATGTATTGAAACAACCTAAATATTTGTCATACCCTTACCATGTGTGGCTTTTTTTTTTTCTTTTTTTTATTAATCAGTTATTCATCATGTTGAAGGTTATAAGACATTTGGGTTTCTATCATTTTCTTAGACATTTAAAAGATTTGACAATTGTCCAAATATCTAGACATTCACTCTGAGCAATTTCTAAGAGCCGGAATGAACAACGGCTCTGAATCATCTTGGAGTGAATGCACAAAGTTGGAATGGCAGAAGTTCCAGCATTCTCTAGGGCAGTGGTTCTCAAACTTTATACAGTCTGGGTGCACTTACAGTACTACAGATACTTGATAGAGCACTGTATACAAAATAGGACTAATATGTTATTAAGTTGACTGTTAAATATATTTTTAAAAAATAACATTTAACAAAAGCAAACTTAACATATCTCTGTTTATTCCTTCCTGTGTTAATGAGAAACACGAGCTTGATGAGACCTTGCGATTTCTTCAATGTTTGGTCTTGTGTTTGAGAGACAAACTCTCATTTCCTCATCAATGCATTGAAGAGTTCCTCTCTTTTTACACTTAATTGTTGCGAGGGTTGAAAATCCCAGTTCATATAAATGAGGTGGAAAATTGCAATAAAATGGCCAGCGCTTTTTTAGATATCGACACGTTTTTTTTATAGAAATCCAAAAAGCTTCAAGATACAATTCTTTGTATTTAATCATTAATCCACGATCAATAGACACAGCTGCCAGTTCTTCTTTTAGCGTTAAACTACCAATCTATTGCAATTTCTACAAAAGGGTTTCTAATCCAGTCCTATTGCGCATGTAACATGCCCCTCGTGGGGCGGTGAGATCCTGCATGCCCTTTCTGCTGCGCATCTTACTTGCACCTTCCAACATTACTGCAATTCCTGCAGCTCCTAGCTTTTCCAACTTTACTGGCCATAATCGTCTCGTGATCGTCTGTTTACTTGACCCTTACTTAGGACCTCCACTTGTGTATGTAATACTGCCTCGGGGGTCATCCAGCGGGTTTACAATCAATTATCAAAAGAGAAGAAAGACAAGACAAGACAATTTCAGGTGAACATCAATCAAAACGGCAGAGAGGTATATGGTTCGCATTCAGTCACTTTCATCAGCTTCTAATTCGTCTCCCATGTCTTGTCGAGAGGGGAGACACCCCCTGTTCCTTTTGGGGACCTCTGCTAATGCTGGTTTCTGGTGGACAGCTAAACTGAACTGATCTTCCTTCTTCGGCGTCCAAAACTCAACTCTACTCCGGGGTCCAGAAAACTACTAACTCTTTTTAGCTGGGACTGTATATATATATATATTATATATATATATATAATGAAAAATTCCACCCCCACCATCTCCTTTCTGACTAACCTTGACACTTAATCTCATCTCCAGATGTTTTTTTTTTTTTTTTTTTTTTTTTAAATACTATGACTAGAACAATAATGATACTGACACAACAGATAAACAAATGTCCCGTAATCAATTAACACAATGAATAATTAGGCCCAAAATAAACATTTGTCTCTTGGTTTTGAGACATTTGTCTTGGTTGGATATCAAATATCTTCCTATCACTCCTTTTTTTTATTTAATTATTCGTTCCTTAGTCATATTCACTCATGTATACACACGTGATTCACTATCTCCCTTCCAAACACACACGCACACTCATGTGTCTATAATCTTACATACTATATTTTCACATAACTATATATACACACACACTTGCATGCCTCCAAATGCATTCTGCACTTGATGCAATGCGTCGTATCACACGCAGAAAAGTAACTTATAACTATCATAATGTTGCAATGAAACATGCAGTGTTTATAAAGAAATGGTATAATATAGTATACATTCACTTTTCATATCTGGATAGATTTTTCAGGAATACTACGGAGCGCACCTGAAAAAGCTCTGGGGGTGCCTGGGCGCACTGTTTGAGAACCACTGCTCTAGGTATAAGGCTGTCTCTAACCCTCTTTGCTCGTGATTGAACCAGCGACTCTTCTCTTGTGACCTTTACAGCTCTGTTCTCCTCCTCTCCCAGTTCCTCCACTCCTCCCTTTTCTGTTCCACCTCTCCTTCGTTCCTCGTTTGATTTATGTCATTGCTTGCTCTAGTCTATCAACTGAATGACCTTTTTTTTTTCCCTCCCCACCCCTCTTGGAGAAGCAGACGTTTTATCTCCAACCTCTACCCATAATGCATCAGGTGCTTCTATAAAGAGGCCTTTCCTTCTCTAACTTTTCAATGCTGCCTGCTGCCTGCCTACACACTCACCTCTCGTTCACCCGTTCAGTTCTGATGTCTCAGGCAAGGTGGACTTGCATGCAAAGCAAGTCCTTGCCCATTTTGCATGAGGTAAGCCTCTTCTCTCACTACACTCCCACCTGATCTCTTGATCACAAAAATGGCAGGGAGATGGTGCCCGTTTTTGACAAGTGCTCCTTCGTAGAGGTGGCCGGTGTACGTCTATCTGCACTGTTTCTCTATGATTTCCATCGGTCTCGGTCATCGTTAGACTCCACCATTGTATCTTCTGCTGTTACCGGCCCTGTTCTACCTACTGACATAGTCCCTGAATCACTCTCAGACGGCATGAGTAGTCCTCGCCCGTTTTGCACGAGGTAAGTCTCTTCTCTCACTACAAAGGCTTCAGCAAGGACTGACCCAAACCTGATCAGAAGAGACTAATGGGGACTGCCATGGTTTTGTGGTTGGCTAAATAGATCACTGCCTAACGATGTGGGTTGAAGCACAACTACTGTTACTAGTTGTGGTAACTGCATTGACAAGACTTTTTATTTTTATTTTATTTCTTTAAATTAAATTACTAATAGCTTTATTTGAAATGCAGGAAGTAATTATCTGCGTTACTCCAAAGCTGATGGTAAGTATGGTGCTCCTCCTCAGAAAAAAAACTATCTACCTGGTATGGTGCTAGTGAAAAGGGGATAGACTCCTTCACTGCCTTGTTGATACTGACAATAAGCCTCTCTGCCTATTTTACTTTTACTTACTTCATTTTAAAAAATGTCAAATTACTAGTTTTTTTTTTTTGTTTTTTGTTTTTTTTTTGTTTTTAGTTTTTTTTCCTTAAGAAAAACAGTGAGAATTTCAAAAGTATTTTAAAAAATAATTACTAATTAAAATAATAAATGTGCCTTTCAGACAAGTTGATTAATCAAGCCCTAGCACCTATATGATTGTCCTAACCCTGTTGCTCTTATGGCAAGCCTCAACCCTTTTTATCATATGTGCTAGAAGGTAGCGGCTGACTGTCTTCATGTTCTGAGTTAGATGTTAAACTCTCTCTGAGCTCTAGGGAATGTGGAGTCCCCCTTCATCACCATTACTCCCAGGTTCACTCTGACCCGGAAGGGTGTTAGGATCTTTTGGGCCATCATGGAGGCCTTAAGCAAGAGCGCTTATCCAATGGAATTGGATCCTTGGTAAAGATCTGGTAATCCTGTAAGTCTGTCCTGAGTATTGGTAAAGATCTGTTTAAGTAGTGTCTCAGCCACGCAGTATTGCTAGTGATTGGCTGCAAGAATAACTCGCATGACCTTGGCTAGTGTATAAGTCTAGGTGGGGAATTAGAGCACACCTTATATACAAAAAAATTCCAACAAGTGGTAGAACCTGTTAGGGTCCTGTCTCTGGGTTAAATAAAAAAGAGTTGTGGTAACAATTACTTGAGTTACGCCAAACAGTGAAGGACTTTGAAAAGACGTTTTACTACTTAAAATAATAAATGTGCCTTTCAGACAAGTTGATTCATCAAGCCCTAGCATCTATATGATTGTCCCAACTTTCGAACAAGTTGACAACAGATCACTTAAAAAGCTATAAATGAAAACAATTACGAGTAGTGGGAATTGGAATTTTTTTTCTACTAGTATGGTACAAGGCAGAAATTCCTTGGGTTCCCCTATCATTTTCTTTAAGGTTTATAACAATTGTACAAGTATTTAAACTTTTTTTTTTTTTTTTTTTTTTTTTTTAATTTTTTTATAAATACCCAAAATGTCCCAAGCCTTATTCTTGGGCAAGGTATCTCGGCGCCTTGTTGGTTATTAAAACATCTTGTGATATATTGAAACAATCTAAGTATTTATCATACCCTTACCAGTATGGCTTTTTTTTTTTTCTTATCAAGTGGGCAGAGTTGTGGTTTAAAAATTGACCTACCCTGTTGCTCAGTCATTAAACATGTTGAATGGTATAAGTTGTTTAAATGACTAATCTAGAAAGTAGGAAACAAGATTAGTTTGGATATGATAGTTTTTTTATTTTTTATTTTTTGACCATATGACCTTTAGGCACCCCTTTTGCAATCTCATTTCATAAGGAATTTTTTTTTTCATTTACACTGTCAAAATCCAGTTGTGTGTTAGGGGTTAGTTTTATAATTTAAATCTAAAAATCATCTGTTAACAAAGAACCAGATTTTGACAGTGTAAATGAAAAAAATGTCCTTTGCCTCATATGGTCCAAAATTTTTTTTTTTTTTTTTTTTTTTTTTTTTTAAACAACATATCTTAATTCCAATTCCCACTGCTCAGGATTCTTCCCATTTATAACTTTTGTTTTTCTACTAGGCAAAGATTCTTTGGGTTTTGCTATCATTTTCTTTAACATTTAAGATTGATAACAATTGTCCAAGTATTTAAACATTCCCTTTTCATTTTTGGTAAAAAAAAAAAAAAAAAAAAAAACATTGACCCTTAAAAATGTTGCCAGCCTTATTCTAGGGGGGGGGGCAAGTTCTTTCAGCACCTTGTTGAGTTTTAAAATTTTTTGCTACATGTTACCCCCCCCCCCCCCGACATGTAGATTTGTACCAGCATTTTAGCTTAGAGCGCTTGATGAATTTCTCATCCAATGAGATGAATGTCTCCAATCCAAACTATAGACAGTGGATGTTAATCCTCTCTATGGCTTCCAACCTCCGTTTGACCTTAATCTCTCACTAGGCCCATCTTTGGATTTGTCTCCAATCCAAACTATAGACAGTGGATGTTAATCCTCTCTATGGCTTCCAACCTCCGTTTGACCTTAATCTCTCACTAGGCTCATCTTTGGATTTGTCTCCAATCCAAACTATAGACAGTGGATGTTAATCCTCTCTATGGCTTCCAACCTCCGTTTGACCTTAATCTCTCACTAGGCTCATCTTTGGATTTGTCTCCAATCCAAACTATAGACAGTGGATGTTAATCCTCTCTATGGCTTCCAACCTCCGTTTGACCTTAATCTCTCACTAGGCCCATCTTTGGATTTGTCTCCAGTCCAAACTATAGACAGTGGATGTTAATCCTCTCTATGGCTTCCAACCTCCGTTTGACCTTAATCTCTCACTAGGCCCATCTTTGGATTTGTCTCCAATCCAAACTATAGACAGTGGATGTTAATCCTCTCTATGGCTTCCAACCTCCGTTTGACCTTAATCTCTCACTAGGCCCATCTTTGGATTTGTCTCCAATCCAAACTATAGACAGTGGATGTTAATCCTCTCTATGGCTTCCAACCTCCGTTTGACCTTAATCTCTCACTAGGCCCATCTTTGGATTTGTCTCCAATCCAAACTATAGACAGTGGATGTTAATCCTCTCTATGGCTTCCAACCTCCGTTTGACCTTAATCTCTCACTAGGCCCATCTTTGGATTTGTCTCCAATCCAAACTATAGACAGTGGATGTTAATCCTCTCTATGGCTTCCAACCTCCGTTTGACCTTAATCTCTCACTAGGCCCATCTTTGGATTTGTCTCCAATCCAAACTATAGACAGTGGATGTTAATCCTCTCTATGGCTTCCAACCTCCGTTTGACCTTAATCTCTCACTAGGCCCATCTTTGGATTTGTCTCCAATCCAAACTATAGACAGTGGATGTTAATCCTCTCTATGGCTTCCAACCTCCGTTTGACCTTAATCTCTCACTAGGCTCATCTTTGGATTTGTCTCCAATCCAAACTATAGACAGTGGATGTTAATCCTCTCTATGGCTTCCAACCTCCGTTTGACCTTAATCTCTCACTAGGCCCATCTTTGGATTTGTCTCCAATCCAAACTATAGACAGTGGATGTTAATCCTCTCTATGGCTTCCAACCTCCGTTTGACCTTAATCTCTCACTAGGCCCATCTTTGGATTTGTCTCCAATCCAAACTATAGACAGTGGATGTTAATCCTCTCTATGGCTTCCAACCTCCGTTTGACCTTAATCTCTCACTAGGCCCATCTTTGGATTTGTCTCCAATCCAAACTATAGACAGTGGATGTTAATCCTCTCTATGGCTTCCAACCTCCGTTTGACCTTAATCTCTCACTAGGCCATCTTTGGATTTGTCTCCAATCCAAACTATAGACAGTGGATGTTAATCCTCTCTATGGCTTCCAACCTCCGTTTGACCTTAATCTCTCACTAGGCCATCTTTGGATTTGTCTCCAATCCAAACTATAGACAGTGGATGTTAATCCTCTCTATGGCTTCCAACCTCCGTTTGACCTTAATCTCTCACTAGGCCATCTTTGGATTTGTCTCCAATCCAAACTATAGACAGTGGATGTTAATCCTCTCTATGGCTTCCAACCTCCGTTTGACCTTAATCTCTCACTAGGCTCATCTTTGGATTTGTCTCCAATCCAAACTATAGACAGTGGATGTTAATCCTCTCTATGGCTTCCAACCTCCGTTTGACCTTAATCTCTCACTAGGCCCATCTTTGGATTTGTCTCCAATCCAAACTATAGACAGTGGATGTTAATCCTCTCTATGGCTTCCAACCTCCGTTTGACCTTAATCTCTCACTAGGCTCATCTTTGGATTTGTCTCCAATCCAAACTATAGACAGTGGATGTTAATCCTCTCTATGGCTTCCAACCTCCGTTTGACCTTAATCTCTCACTAGGCCCATCTTTGGATTTGTCTCCAATCCAAACTATAGACAGTGGATGTTAATCCTCTCTATGGCTTCCAACCTCCGTTTGACCTTAATCTCTCACTAGGCCCATCTTTGGTCTCCAATCCAAACTATAGACAGTGGATGTTAATCCTCTCTATGGCTTCCAACCTCCGTTTGACCTTAATCTCTCACTAGGCCATCTTTGGATTTGTCTCCAATCCAAACTATAGACAGTGGATGTTAATCCTCTCTATGGCTTCCAACCTCCGTTTGACCTTAATCTCTCACTAGGCCCATCTTTGGATTTGTCTCCAATCCAAACTATAGACAGTGGATGTTAATCCTCTCTATGGCTTCCAACCTCCGTTTGACCTTAATCTCTCACTAGGCCCATCTTTGGATTTGTCTCCAATCCAAACTATAGACAGTGGATGTTAATCCTCTCTATGGCTTCCAACCTCCGTTTGACCTTAATCTCTCACTAGGCCCATCTTTGGATTTGTCTCCAATCCAAACTATAGACAGTGGATGTTAATCCTCTCTATGGCTTCCAACCTCCGTTTGGCCTTAATCTCTCACTAGGCCCATCTTTGGATTTGTCTCCAATCCAAACTATAGACAGTGGATGTTAATCCTCTCTATGGCTTCCAACCTCCGTTTGGCCTTAATCTCTCACTAGGCCCATCTTTGGATTTGTCTCCAATCCAAACTATAGACAGTGGATGTTAATCCTCTCTATGGCTTCCAACCTCCGTTTGGCCTTAATCTCTCACTAGGCCCATCTTTGGATTTGTCTCCAATCCAAACTATAGACAGTGGATGTTAATCCTCTCTATGGCTTCCAACCTCCGTTTGGCCTTAATCTCTCACTAGGCCCATCTTTGGATTTGTCTCCAATCCAAACTATAGACAGTGGATGTTAATCCTCTCTATGGCTTCCAACCTCCGTTTGGCCTTAATCTCTCACTAGGCCATCTTTGGATTTGTCTCCAATCCAAACTATAGACAGTGGATGTTAATCCTCTCTATGGCTTCCAACCTCCGTTTGGCCTTAATCTCTCACTAGGCCCATCTTTGGATTTGTCTCCAATCCAAACTATAGACAGTGGATGTTAATCCTCTCTATGGCTTCCAACCTCCGTTTGACCTTAATCTCTCACTAGGCCCATCTTTGGATTTGTCTCCAATCCAAACTATAGACAGTGGATGTTAATCCTCTCTATGGCTTCCAACCTCCGTTTGACCTTAATCTCTCACTAGGCCCATCTTTGGATTTGTCTCCAATCCAAACTATAGACAGTGGATGTTAATCCTCTCTATGGCTTCCAACCTCCGTTTGACCTTAATCTCTCACTAGGCCCATCTTTGGATTTGTCTCCAATCCAAACTATAGACAGTGGATGTTAATCCTCTCTATGGCTTCCAACCTCCGTTTGACCTTAATCTCTCACTAGGCCCATCTTTGGATTTGTCTCCAATCCAAACTATAGACAGTGGATGTTAATCCTCTCTATGGCTTCCAACCTCCGTTTGACCTTAATCTCTCACTAGGCCATCTTTGGATTTGTCTCCAATCCAAACTATAGACAGTGGATGTTAATCCTCTCTATGGCTTCCAACCTCCGTTTGACCTTAATCTCTCACTAGGCCCATCTTTGGATTTGTCTCCAATCCAAACTATAGACAGTGGATGTTAATCCTCTCTATGGCTTCCAACCTCCGTTTGGCCTTAATCTCTCACTAGGCCCATCTTTGGATTTGTCTCCAATCCAAACTATAGACAGTGGATGTTAATCCTCTCTATGGCTTCCAACCTCCGTTTGACCTTAATCTCTCACTAGGCCCATCTTTGGATTTGTCTCCAATCCAAACTATAGACAGTGGATGTTAATCCTCTCTATGGCTTCCAACCTCCGTTTGACCTTAATCTCTCACTAGGCCATCTTTGGATTTGTCTCCAATCCAAACTATAGACAGTGGATGTTAATCCTCTCTATGGCTTCCAACCTCCGTTTGACCTTAATCTCTCACTAGGCCCATCTTTGGATTTGTCTCCAATCCAAACTATAGACAGTGGATGTTAATCCTCTCTATGGCTTCCAACCTCCGTTTGACCTTAATCTCTCACTAGGCCTCTTTGGATTTGTCTCCAATCCAAACTATAGACAGTGGATGTTAATCCTCTCTATGGCTTCCAACCTCCGTTTGACCTTAATCTCTCACTAGGCTCATCTTTGGATTTGTCTCCAATCCAAACTATAGACAGTGGATGTTAATCCTCTCTATGGCTTCCAACCTCCGTTTGACCTTAATCTCTCACTAGGCCCATCTTTGGATTTGTCTCCAATCCAAACTATAGACAGTGGATGTTAATCCTCTCTATGGCTTCCAACCTCCGTTTGACCTTAATCTCTCACTAGGCCATCTTTGGATTTGTCTCCAATCCAAACTATAGACAGTGGATGTTAATCCTCTCTATGGCTTCCAACCTCCGTTTGGCCTTAATCTCTCACTAGGCCCATCTTTGGATTTGTCTCCAATCCAAACTATAGACAGTGGATGTTAATCCTCTCTATGGCTTCCAACCTCCGTTTGACCTTAATCTCTCACTAGGCCCATCTTTGGATTTGTCTCCAATCCAAACTATAGACAGTGGATGTTAATCCTCTCTATGGCTTCCAACCTCCGTTTGACCTTAATCTCTCACTAGGCCCATCTTTGGATTTGTCTCCAATCCAAACTATAGACAGTGGATGTTAATCCTCTCTATGGCTTCCAACCTCCGTTTGGCCTTAATCTCTCACTAGGCCCATCTTTGGATTTGTCTCCAATCCAAACTATAGACAGTGGATGTTAATCCTCTCTATGGCTTCCAACCTCCGTTTGGCCTTAATCTCTCACTAGGCCCATCTTTGGATTTGTCTCCAATCCAAACTATAGACAGTGGATGTTAATCCTCTCTATGGCTTCCAACCTCCGTTTGGCCTTAATCTCTCACTAGGCCCATCTTTGGATTTGTCTCCAATCCAAACTATAGACAGTGGATGTTAATCCTCTCTATGGCTTCCAACCTCCGTTTGGCCTTAATCTCTCACTAGGCCCATCTTTGGATTTGTCTCCAATCCAAACTATAGACAGTGGATGTTAATCCTCTCTATGGCTTCCAACCTCCGTTTGGCCTTAATCTCTCACTAGGCCCATCTTTGGATTTGTCTCCAATCCAAACTATAGACAGTGGATGTTAATCCTCTCTATGGCTTCCAACCTCCGTTTGGCCTTAATCTCTCACTAGGCCCATCTTTGGATTTGTCTCCAATCCAAACTATAGACAGTGGATGTTAATCCTCTCTATGGCTTCCAACCTCCGTTTGGCCTTAATCTCTCACTAGGCCCATCTTTGGATTTGTCTCCAATCCAAACTATAGACAGTGGATGTTAATCCTCTCTATGGCTTCCAACCTCCGTTTGGCCTTAATCTCTCACTAGGCCCATCTTTGGATTTGTCTCCAATCCAAACTATAGACAGTGGATGTTAATCCTCTCTATGGCTTCCAACCTCCGTTTGGCCTTAATCTCTCACTAGGCCCATCTTTGGATTTGTCTCCAATCCAAACTATAGACAGTGGATGTTAATCCTCTCTATGGCTTCCAACCTCCGTTTGGCCTTAATCTCTCACTAGGCCCATCTTTGGATTTGTCTCCAATCCAAACTATAGACAGTGGATGTTAATCCTCTCTATGGCTTCCAACCTCCGTTTGGCCTTAATCTCTCACTAGGCCCATCTTTGGATTTGTCTCCAATCCAAACTATAGACAGTGGATGTTAATCCTCTCTATGGCTTCCAACCTCCGTTTGGCCTTAATCTCTCACTAGGCCCATCTTTGGATTTGTCTCCAATCCAAACTATAGACAGTGGATGTTAATCCTCTCTATGGCTTCCAACCTCCGTTTGGCCTTAATCTCTCACTAGGCCCATCTTTGGATTTGTCTCCAATCCAAACTATAGACAGTGGATGTTAATCCTCTCTATGGCTTCCAACCTCCGTTTGGCCTTAATCTCTCACTAGGCCCATCTTTGGATTTGTCTCCAATCCAAACTATAGACAGTGGATGTTAATCCTCTCTATGGCTTCCAACCTCCGTTTGGCCTTAATCTCTCACTAGGCCCATCTTTGGATTTGTCTCCAATCCAAACTATAGACAGTGGATGTTAATCCTCTCTATGGCTTCCAACCTCCGTTTGGCCTTAATCTCTCACTAGGCCCATCTTTGGATTTGTCTCCAATCCAAACTATAGACAGTGGATGTTAATCCTCTCTATGGCTTCCAACCTCCGTTTGGCCTTAATCTCTCACTAGGCCCATCTTTGGATTTGTCTCCAATCCAAACTATAGACAGTGGATGTTAATCCTCTCTATGGCTTCCAACCTCCGTTTGGCCTTAATCTCTCACTAGGCCCATCTTTGGATTTGTCTCCAATCCAAACTATAGACAGTGGATGTTAATCCTCTCTATGGCTTCCAACCTCCGTTTGGCCTTAATCTCTCACTAGGCCCATCTTTGGATTTGTCTCCAATCCAAACTATAGACAGTGGATGTTAATCCTCTCTATGGCTTCCAACCTCCGTTTGGCCTTAATCTCTCACTAGGCCCATCTTTGGATTTGTCTCCAATCCAAACTATAGACAGTGGATGTTAATCCTCTCTATGGCTTCCAACCTCCGTTTGGCCTTAATCTCTCACTAGGCCCATCTTTGGATTTGTCTCCAATCCAAACTATAGACAGTGGATGTTAATCCTCTCTATGGCTTCCAACCTCCGTTTGGCCTTAATCTCTCACTAGGCCCATCTTTGGATTTGTCTCCAATCCAAACTATAGACAGTGGATGTTAATCCTCTCTATGGCTTCCAACCTCCGTTTGGCCTTAATCTCTCACTAGGCCCATCTTTGGATTTGTCTCCAATCCAAACTATAGACAGTGGATGTTAATCCTCTCTATGGCTTCCAACCTCCGTTTGGCCTTAATCTCTCACTAGGCCCATCTTTGGATTTGTCTCCAATCCAAACTATAGACAGTGATGTTAATCCTCTCTATGGCTTCCAACCTCCGTTTGGCCTTAATCTCTCACTAGGCCCATCTTTGGATTTGTCTCCAATCCAAACTATAGACAGTGGATGTTAATCCTCTCTATGGCTTCCAACCTCCGTTTGGCCTTAATCTCTCACTAGGCCCATCTTTGGATTGTCTCCAATCCAAACTATAGACAGTGGATGTTAATCCTCTCTATGGCTTCCAACCTCCGTTTGGCCTTAATCTCTCACTAGGCCCATCTTTGGATTTGTCTCCAATCCAAACTATAGACAGTGGATGTTAATCCTCTCTATGGCTTCCAACCTCCGTTTGGCCTTAATCTCTCACTAGGCCCATCTTTGGATTGTCTCCAATCCAAACTATAGACAGTGGATGTTAATCCTCTCTATGGCTTCCAACCTCCGTTTGCCTTAATCTCTCACTAGGCCCATCTTTGGATTTGTCTCCAATCCAAACTATAGACAGTGGATGTTAATCCTCTCTATGGCTTCCAACCTCCGTTTGGCCTTAATCTCTCACTAGGCCCATCTTTGGATTTGTCTCCAATCCAAACTATAGACAGTGGATGTTAATCCTCTCTATGGCTTCCAACCTCCGTTTGGCCTTAATCTCTCACTAGGCCCATCTTTGGATTTGTCTCCAATCCAAACTATAGACAGTGGATGTTAATCCTCTCTATGGCTTCCAACCTCCGTTTGGCCTTAATCTCTCACTAGGCCCATCTTTGGATTTGTCTCCAATCCAAACTATAGACAGTGATGTGTAAGCTCCTCTCCTTCCAACCTCCGTTTGCCTTAATCTCTCACTAGGCCCATCTTTGGATTTGTCTCCAATCCAAACTATAGACAGTGATGTTAATCCTCTCTATGGCTTCCAACCTCCGTTTGGCCTTAATCTCTCACTAGGCCCATCTTTGGATTTGTCTCCAATCCAAACTATAGACAGTGGATGTTAATCCTCTCTATGGCTTCCAACCTCCGTTTGGCCTTAATCTCTCACTAGGCCCATCTTTGGATTTGTCTCCAATCCAAACTATAGACAGTGATGTTAATCCTCTCTATGGCTTCCAACCTCCGTTTGGCCTTAATCTCTCACTAGGCCCATCTTTGGATTTGTCTCCAATCCAAACTATAGACAGTGATGTTAATCCTCTCTATGGCTTCCAACCTCCGTTTGACCTTAATCTCTCACTAGGCCCATCTTTGGATTTGTCTCCAATCCAAACTATAGACAGTGGATGTTAATCCTCTCTATTGCTTCCAACCTCCGTTTGACCTTAATCTCTCACTAGGCCCATCTTTGGATTTGTCTCCAATCCAAACTATAGACAGTTGATGTTAATCCTCTCTATTGCTTCCAACCTCCGTTTGACCTTAATCTCTCACTAGGCCCATCTTTGGATTTGTCTCCAATCCAAACTATAGACAGTTGATGTTAATCCTCTCTATTGCTTCCAACCTCCGTTTGACCTTAATCTCTCACTAGGCCCATCTTTGGATTTGTCTCCAATCCAAACTATAGACAGTTGATGTTAATCCTCTCTATTGCTTCCAACCTCCGTTTGACCTTAATCTCTCACTAGGCCCATCTTTGGATTTGTCTCCAATCCAAACTATAGACAGTTGATGTTAATCCTCTCTATTGCTTCCAACCTCCGTTTGACCTTAATCTCTCACTAGGCCCATCTTTGGATTTGTCTCCAATCCAAACTATAGACAGTTGATGTTAATCCTCTCTATTGCTTCCAACCTCCGTTTGACCTTAATCTCTCACTAGGCCCATCTTTGGATTTGTCTCCAATCCAAACTATAGACAGTTGATGTTAATCCTCTCTATTGCTTCCAACCTCCGTTTGACCTTAATCTCTCACTAGGCCCATCTTTGGATTTGTCTCCAATCCAAACTATAGACAGTTGATGTTAATCCTCTCTATTGCTTCCAACCTCCGTTTGACCTTAATCTCTCACTAGGCCCATCTTTGGATTTGTCTCCAATCCAAACTATAGACAGTGGATGTTAATCCTCTCTATTGCTTCCAACCTCCGTTTGACCTTAATCTCTCACTAGGCCCATCTTTGGATTTGTCTCCAATCCAAACTATAGACAGTGGATGTTAATCCTCTCTATTGCTTCCAACCTCCGTTTGACCTTAATCTCTCACTAGGCCCATCTTTGGATTTGTCTCCAATCCAAACTATAGACAGTGGATGTTAATCCTCTCTATTGCTTCCAACCTCCGTTTGACCTTAATCTCTCACTAGGCCCATCTTTGGATTTGTCTCCAATCCAAACTATAGACAGTTGATGTTAATCCTCTCTATTGCTTCCAACCTCCGTTTGACCTTAATCTCTCACTAGGCCCATCTTTGGATTTGTCTCCAATCCAAACTATAGACAGTTGATGTTAATCCTCTCTATTGCTTCCAACCTCCGTTTGACCTTAATCTCTCACTAGGCCCATCTTTGGATTTGTCTCCAATCCAAACTATAGACAGTTGATGTTAATCCTCTCTATTGCTTCCAACCTCCGTTTGACCTTAATCTCTCACTAGGCCCATCTTTGGATTTGTCTCCAATCCAAACTATAGACAGTTGATGTTAATCCTCTCTATTGCTTCCAACCTCCGTTTGACCTTAATCTCTCACTAGGCCCATCTTTGGATTTGTCTCCAATCCAAACTATAGACAGTTGATGTTAATCCTCTCTATTGCTTCCAACCTCCGTTTGACCTTAATCTCTCACTAGGCCCATCTTTGGATTTGTCTCCAATCCAAACTATAGACAGTGGATGTTAATCCTCTCTATGGCTTCCAACCTCCGTTTGATCTTAATCTCTCACTAGGCCCATCTTTGGATTTGTCTCCAATCCAAACTATAGACAGTGGATTTTAATCCTCTCTATGGCTTCCAACCTCCGTTTGACCTTAATCTCTCACTAGGCCCATCTTTGGATTTGTCTCCAATCCAAACTATAGACAGTGGATGTTAATCCTCTCTATTGCTTCCAACCTCCGTTTGACCTTAATCTCTCACTAAGCTGATCCTTGAATTTGTCTACAAATTTTTTTTTTGTCATTATGGTGTAAATCAGCCTCTTTTTAGTAAGTGGCCTTGTTGGATAAAGTGCTTTACCACTTCCAGTGTTCATCCTATGGTGATCAGACCTTGGCAAGGACTGACTGGAACCTGAAGATTTTTTTAAATTATTTTTTTTTCTTTAAGATTCTCCCTCAATAGATTGGGGGGCATGCAAGCAAATTAGCCTGTCCATATCCCACTGAAGGATATCCAAAACTGACAATCATTTAAAGATAAACCTCAAATGGTATGTTCTTAATTTTATTCAAAATATTACTTATCACTTAGTAAGAGGCCTTGTTGGATAAAGTGCCTTACCACTTCTGGTGTCCATCTGGAGTGGTAGTACCTGTTAGGGTTCCATCTATAGGTTAAATAGAAAAATGTGTTTATAAAAAATATTTTGAGTAACCATTTAAGAAATTTCTCAAACATTTGTCGGCATTAAATGACCCACTGAGGTTGATATGCCATAAAACAAACCAAAAACAGTGTCTATTTAGTGTTGAATTTTTTTTCTTCAGTATTTTATCATTCTAGAAATATAAAAATTAGGGACTGGAATTTTTTTTCTTTCTACAAATGACCAAAAGTCAAAAACCCTACAGTCTAAATAAATAAATATATTATATTATATAATATAATATAATATAAATTTTTTTTTTTTTTCTTTTAATCGATTGAATAAGCTATTCATTATAAAAATTTGAAAATTTCATTAAAATCTAACAATTCCCTGATTTTTTTTTTTTTTTTTTTTTTTTTTTTTTTTTTTTATAAACATTTTTCTATTTAACCCATAGATGGGACAAATCAGGAAGATTTGTTGAAAATTTTAAAACATTACAAAAAAAAAAAAAAAAAAAAGTTTCCATTTCAGAATGAATTAATTCAAAACTTTGATGGCATTAAATAACCTACTGTTGTTGATATGCCATAATACCAAACCTTCCTGATTTCTTGACCCCTATTGATGTAACATTTTTAAAATTATTGCTGTCCATTTTCCTCCAATTTAATCCGTCTCTGGTTGCATCTTGACAACTGCCTATGGGGATATTCAAGTCCTTCAGGTTTCTTTTGATGTTTTTTTACATGAGCTTTGGTCTACCAATTCTACGTGATCCCTCTCTCAGTTGAGAGTACAGAATCTACTTTGGTAGTCTGTCATGCCCAAGTCTGTTTAAGTGGCCAGCCCATTGCGTTGGACAAGTATTTTGTGCATGCTGTGGAGTCCAGTTCTCTTCAGGATGGTCCTGTTTAAAACATGTTACCACCACATGACATTTAATATGCTGTGCAAGTGAAGCATGTAGTCTGTGGGCATCCGCTTTTTATACCGCAAAGGCTTCTGCACCGTCCAGGAGGGTTGAGAGAACTAATGGTGTGGTATACTGCACATTTAGTTTTCAAGATGTCTCTGTTGAACATTGGTTGAAAACTTATATTACATCAAACATCATAAGAATTTTACAGTAAAGAGTATTTTTTTTTAAAAAAAAAAAATTAAAAAAACTTTAATTCCTGTTTTAGACATGAGTGTGTTCATTGCTAGTCAATGTTAAATTAAAGTTTTTTTTTTTTTTGTTTTAATATAGCAAGGTCTATCTTTCCTTAGGAAAGATATTCAGATGTCTTGAGGGTCAGTAGATTGTCATATTTTAACTTTCTCTCTTACAAATATCTCTTTCATTAACATTCCCATTTTTTTTCATTTTTTTTTTTTTTTTAATATTTATTTGAGGTTAGTGTTATTTAATCAAATTAATTATATAGAGCTGTGTAAATGAAGTTTGCATAATTCAAACAATTTTAAACATCCCCAGTGGTTAAAAAGTTGAATTTAAAGCCGTGAAATTGGGGGTACAAAAGTGGACCTGATTGTGTTGAAAATTTGTTTAAATCCAATCATGGCCCAATTCAAAACAAAAGATTCAGTAATTTCTTCACCATTTTCTTTATTTTTGGAGCAATTTTGATAAAACTTGGGATTCTTACATAAAATTATATTTTCTTTCTGATTCTGCACTCAAATTGTATCTCTATGCTGTAACCCATTATATAGAGAAAGAGATACAGATTTTTTTTTTTTTTTTTTTTAAATATTTTTTAAATAAAGCCTGTCTGGCTTGCATGTTTTAACGTTAAAAAAACAAAACACAATACATATAATTTTTTCTCTCCCCCCCCCCCCAACACACTCGGGTTCCTTCAAAAAAATATAAGTTGTCAACTTTCGTTGGTAGTGGTTTTGCTTCTGAAGGTTGAAGAAAAAAAAAAAACACCTACATGATGTAGTTTTAGGTTTTTTTTTTTTCCAATTAAGACAACCAATTTAAACTTGTTCAATTGTTAAAATAAAAAAAAAATTCAGAAACATTTAAATTATCATCTTTTGATATTGTTAGGAAGACCTAAAGAAAATATAGAATTGCTCCCCTTTGATTTATCAAAGTCAGAAGTGAGTTTTTTCCGCCATCTTACTTGTGGATTGGCGTTTGTTTATGTTTTGGACACAGCGTTTTAAGTACTGGTTAAGTCGCTTGAGAGTAGAAGCAGTTTCTACCCTGTGTTAAAAGAAAAAAAACCTTGTTAATTTTACAACCTGGTCTTGCGTTATCATTTTCATCCTCCATATTGTATCTGTGTTTTTTAACAGATAAAATATGAACAGATATGTTGAAATGTCAAAGAAAATGACTGAGGGGGGAAACACAAGTCGGCAGGATCTAAGTTTACTTAGGCTAGACTGGTGGTCAGCGAGGGCCACCTCCAATCAATCAGCTGGTCACATCAAGCCCTAGCACCTATATGATTGTCCCAACCCTATTACCCTTATGGAAAGCCCCAACCCTTTTTATCATATGGGTGCTAGAAGGTGATGACTGTCCTGGGGTATGTTAAACTCTACTTGATGGTGAGGTTCCAGTCTTGGAGCTCTGGGGAATGTGGAGCACCCCTTCATCACCATTACTCCCTTGTCTACTCTGACCTGGAGTGGTAGTACTTGCTAAATAGATTTGTTTTTTATTATATATAAACATTTTTCTAAGAATTCCCCAGGAGCATCTTTTGGCAAATAGCCAGACCCTAAAAATGCCCAAAGACTTGGATTTTTTTTTTTTCTCTCAAGTCTTCTTTGCCTTATGTTCCAACTCTTTTTGAACATAAACCCACATTCACACTGCTTTAATTTAACTTAAAGTAGTATTCATATTTGTTTTCGTAAAACCGTTACCATCTTTCTAACCTCTGGTTAAAAATGAGATTGTTAAAGATGAAATGGTAATTGCATTTCACTTAGTGCAAATACTCTTGGGAAAGGTATGAATCCTACTGTCCATCCAGCTATGGGCAAATTGTATGGCAGACGGGGCTCTTTAACCTTGGTTAGGCAACCAGTCTAGGAGAAGGAAGACTGTTTTCAAACCTGTTAAACTCCACTTAAGAAATTGACCTTGCATCCTGCTCGTGCGGAGGGGTTGGTTAATGAGTGTAGTCATCTCTGCTAAATGGACCATTCCGTTCTTATTTTAATGAAAAAGAACCTGCTACACAGAAAAATATAAGCGGGTAGGATAATATATTTTCCTTTCTTGATCCGTCGTTTTTCATTTTTTAAAATCTTTTAAATCTCAAGGTATAGCTTGATGTTATATTTCAGTGCAATGACATTTAAGATATAAAGTCAACTTATTTAAAGGTGACTCATTTGTAAATGTACAGTTAGAAGTTTATGATCAATACTTTGTTAATCGGTAATCTGAACATTAGCTACATAAATGAGTAACCTCCCCTTGTTTATTTTCACTTTAAAGAAGCCATGGCTAGATTATCAGGTACTCACATGAAGAAATTTTTTTTTTTTTTTAATTTTAAAAATTACACTGAAATCAAATTTTGTATTTAAATTTTTTATTTTTTTATCTTATGCCTGTTTTGAAAACTCTTTGAATAAAAATTTATTTTAAAATATCCATTGTTTTAATGTTTCTTTCACAAGACTTGATGTTGAAAATGCAGCTATTATTTGTATTGCAAAATAGAAAAAAAAAAACACCCTCCGGGCAATGTAAAAATAGATTTTTGAAACGTATTGCCTGAGGGGTGGGAGTAAAAAAAAAAAAAAAAAAAAAATAAAAAATATCAATGTCAGCAAGTTTGTACCCTAAGTAAAATCATCAAATTCATTAAAGGATTAAAAAATAAAACAATTTGAAATATAAACTTTAAATACATATTAAAATAAAACAAACTATTTATAGATATATAATACCAGTCATGTATTTATTAAAACTTGTTTAAAAAAAAAAACCAATGAGGACTGTCTAATGCTGCGGTTCCCACACACACTTTTATCAGTTCTTATTCAAACTTAAGGAAAAGAGATTAAAGCAAACACACCAACACAATCCTTTTCCTAAATTTAAGGAAAAGTGATTAAAACAAATGTTTATACAAAAATCAAAATTGATTGGCTAGGTTAGCATTGCTCACTACTACGTCCGTGCATTTGCACCAAAAGTTAATTACTTTTCGATCCATCTTCTAAGCATAAAAAACGAAGAAAACAATTAGACTTCATCTCACGTTCAAACCGGACACATCCGACGACCACAAACACGAATCCCGTCTCGCTGCCAGATAGAACACTACCAACTCAACACAATTATGACGCTCCTAATACTACTGTAACGTGGGTGCAAAGTTATTAGATACTTTGCATACAAATAACCCCGAAGGTTAACGGATAAAACATTTAATATATACATAGCACATGGATATGAAGATACAACGTACATAGTAAAAGAGTTACATATATAAAGGGGTACACAAATAAAGATAAAGACACATTCATGAATGGTACATTATAACATAAAAGAGTACAGACATGAGACTAGCGATAGTCCATGCTGTAAAGAACTTACAGTAATGTTTTGGTATGAACTTGCGAGCCTCGTAGAAACGAACTCGTCTCAGTCCCTTGTGACTGAAGGAACTTTT
Organism: Doryteuthis pealeii; assembly: GCA_023376005.1. Taxonomy (NCBI): domain Eukaryota; kingdom Metazoa; phylum Mollusca; class Cephalopoda; order Myopsida; family Loliginidae; genus Doryteuthis; species Doryteuthis pealeii. The sequence goes on along the minus strand of CM042181.1, from coordinate 15,819,500 downwards.
CCCTCAGTACTTAGTGAGAGAGTAACTGATCTGTTGCATGTTAATAAATAAGGCTAAAAGTACACGTGCTTTCCCTTTCGTCATTACATTCTGTGAACTTGAAAAGAAAGAGAAAGACAAGCTAATAGACAAGTTTCAGTTTTATTTAAAACTTACAATTTTCAAAAACTAAATAAGAATGCAGATAAAGATTTGAAACACAGGGAAGTATAATCGAAAAATTTAAAGCGCAAGGGGGAAAGATAGGTGAGCACGTGAAAGTGATAATGCTAATCTGTTTCGATCCAACTTAATGAAAAGGAAAGAAAGTGATAAAAGTAAGAGAATGTTTTACATATTGACAGTGAAGTCAACAGCAGTCTGAGACAATTATAGCCAAACTGAGCCAGGGAGTCTGAGACAATGCCAGCCTTACTAAGAGAACCAAACTGCACGTTTACAAAGCATGCGTTATCAGTACTCTCCTCTACAGTAGCGAAGCCTGAATCATGTAATCGTGCCACGAGAGGAAACTGGAAAATTTCCACCTCAGATGCCTACGCCGCATACGTTGGCAGGACAAAGTGCCAAACGCAGAAGTGCTGGAACAATCACCTGCGAGAGGTGCCATGCATTGGCTTGGCCACGTCAGGAGGATAGACAAAGGCCACATCCCCAAAGACGTACTGTACGATGAATTAGAAAAGGGCACCTGACCAGTAGGGAGACCACGCCTGCCCTTTAGGGATGTCTGTAAGAGAAGCTTGAAGACATGCTACATTAACACCAACACATGGGAGGCTTGTGCAGAAGACCGTGCTATCTGGTGACTCATCAGACAAGGAACGAAAAGGAGTGAAGAAGAGCCAATAGGAAGGATAGACAACAGCAACTCCAGCAAGCATCACAGTTTGTTTGCAGTCACTGCTCCAGAGACTGTCATTCAAGAATTGGTCTGTTCAGCCACTCACACAGTTGCAGATAAATTTTTAAAATGTACACTACGCGATCATCTTCAGTAGACGGAAGAATGTCGACATTTGATTAAACATCAAAATTTTAGTACAAAGTGTCATGAAAATTATGAAGGAGTTTTAAAATCTAAATTGATTAAATTTTAAAACTATCATTAAAGAAATTTTAATTTTATCTGGAGAATATATTTAAAACCAGGCATGATTATTTGTCACCAATAAAAAAAAAAAAAAATTTTTAAATCCAAGATTCACAAAAAGTTTGGGATCAAATTACACAATACAAAAACACCCTTTTTTTTTTTTTATTTTATTATTATTACAAAGACAACTTTAATTTTTAATTTTTTTTTAAATACTTAAACATTAATAAATGAACATTTCTAGTTCTTGTTCATCTATTAATAATGGAGATTCGCTTCCAGTTTTTGTCTGTAACAAAAACTACGTCATAGCTCTACATCACAATATTCTTATGTTATATACACCCAAAATTTGAGTAAGCAATTTAAAAAATTTTTTTTTTTTTTTTTACTCTTGTCCATTCAAGAATTGGTCTGTTCAGCCACTCACACAGATAATCTTAAAATGGACACTACTCCATCGTCTTCAGTAGATGGAGGATGCCAACATTTGAGTACAAAGTGTCAGGAAAATTATGAAGGAGTTTTAAAATTTAATCAATTTAGATTTTTTTAAATTTATTTAATGAGATAATTTTATTTGGAGAATATATTTAAAATCATGCATAATTAGTTGTCTCCATTTAAAGGAGAAAAAAAAAAAAAAAAAAAAAAATCATTTTTTTTTTTTTTAAATTTAAATTTTTTTTAAATTACAAAGACAACTTTAATTTTTAATACTTGAACAAGAACTAGAAATGTTCATTTATTCATGTTTATTAATAATGGAGATTCGCTTCCAGTTTGTCTAACAAAAACTACGTCATAGCTCTACGTCACAGCTTACGTCCCAATATTCTTATGCTATATACACCCAAAATTTGAGTAAGCAATTTTTAAAATTGTTTTTTTTTTACTCTCATCCCTTTTTTTTTTTTTTTTTAAAAAACCAAGAAGTTGATTAAAAAGTTTACAAATAAATAAATACCTACGATTTTGTGTAAAATTGATGTGGAAAATATTCAAAATAATTGTTTGAATATTACATGCACGCAACATTTTATTTGAGAGGGACGGGGGCTCAGTTTTCATTTCAAATTGTTTTATTATTTTTTTTTTACTCCTTTAATAAATATTTTGCTTACTTATGATACAAACCCTCCGACATTGAATTTTTAACTCCCACCCTTTCAGGCAATGTCTTTCAAAAATTAATTTTTATGACGCCCGGAGGGAGTTTTCTGTTACATGAATAAATGAACATTTCTAATTGTTATAGGTGATATACCCTATAGACCAATGGAATGCGCCGACGGGTTACTATAAGTAACAGGGACAATTATGGCTTGAAGAGTAAGCCAATGCGAGTCAGCTCATAACTCTATTACAGTACAGAGAAGTGGGAAATACGTCCGACAATAGTCTCCTTTTGTTAATACATTTTCCGACATTTGTTACCCATCGTTTTGTTCTTATTTGATCCCTTAAAACCCCACAACACTAATGATCTACAAATTTCATAATAAAAATTTGTCCAGGTAAAACAATAAAACAATCAGAGATAGATAGGGAGAAATCAATGTGTGTGAAAGAGAGTGGGATAAATGAGAGAGAGAGAGTGGGATAAATGAGAGAGAGAGATAAGGGGTGGAATCAATGTTTGGTCCTCTCTCTCTCTCTCTCTCTCTTTTATACACAAAGTAAAAAAAAAATTCTTAGTGTGTTGACAAATCAAGATGTCTGAAAGTTGGGACAATCATATAGGTGCTAGGGCTTGATAAAACCAACTTGTTTGAAAGGCACATTTATTATTTTAAGTAGTAAAAACAATCTTCACTGTCCTTGTGTGACCTGATTTAGGTTTGGAAATTAGAAAAAGAAAGAAAGAAAAACGGAAATACTTAGAAAATATTTTTTGTCGGCGATCAGAATCTATGGAAATAAAAAAAAAAAAAAAAAAAAAAAAAAAAGAATAAAAGTGATCTTTTTACTGAAACGGTAAAGATAATAATCAGCAATAATATTGACCGCTAGTGTATCTAGTGCAAGGCCGGAACAAAGGTTTTTTCTCCATTCAGAAAAGATAAATAGCGAAGGTAGATAGGAGACCTATCCTTTTGTTTAGACGTGCTAAAGGCGTCTAGATGGCTTGACTCGCTGGCCCGTCAAACTTAATGAAAAGATTTTTTTCTTAGATAAGAATCAGCCCGACTTTTAGAATGAAAACCCGTTCTTTTGTTTAGGAGTGCTAAAAGTGTCTGGATAGTTTGACTGTCAAAAGAATGAAAAAATTTTCTTAGATAAAGGTCAAGCGTAGTTTCTCCGGTAAGCTCTTTTGTTTGAAGTGGCCGGAAGAAATGGCACTTAGATTGTGATGCGGAAGTAAATTTGATTGGCTGGTTAGGACAAAAGATGGAAGGTACAGAAAAAGTTACTAATATCTTCACGCAGACCAGAAATAAGAATTACTGATTGAAATATTATTTAAACTGAGACAATCTTGACGAGAGATCAGAATGAAGCCGAGCGTGCTTGAGAACGGTAGCTAAGAAAGCTTGAAGTGCGAACGCAAAGATCCCGTAGCCGACAGATAAACTGACTTCAGCCAACATTGCAGCGTAATATTATTCCGACCAGAACACATTGAATTGAGGTCCATCACTCCTATCTTGAGAAGTAATTATTTGTATTCTTGTATTTTTGAATATAAATGTTGATTTTTGAAGAAGAAAAAGTCGTTATTTTTTATGTGACCATAATCAGTTTCTATAGCAGATTTCTAGTCGTTTGAGATCTTAGCACAACATGGGGCATTCGGCTAGACTTTCAGCAAATATAGAGACCCTGCAATCCTTGGTTGGTGCAGAGAATCCGATCTTGACGGCCAATTTTGGAAATTCTGTGAGCGCTGTAGCGACTGAAGGGTTATACTTGTAAATAAAAAATAAAAAATCTTTAAAAAATTTGAGTAACTCAAGTAATTGTTACCACAACTCATTTTTTCCTACTTAACCCATAGATAGGACCCTAACAGGTACTACCACTCCAGGTGGGAGGAGTAATGGTGATGAAGGGGTACTCCACATTCCCTAGAACTCCAGAACTGGAATGTCATACCTAGGATATGGAGACCCTCAGGCAACGCCTTCTAGCACATGATAAATGGTTTGGGGCTTACCATAAGATCAATAGGGTTGGGACAATCATATAGGTGCTAGGGCTTGACAAAAATCAACTTGTTTGAAAGGCACATTTATTATTTTAAGTAATAAAACAATCTTCACTGTCCTTGTAAATAAAAAAAAATCTGAGTAACTCAAGTAATTGTTACCACAACTCATTTTTTTTTTACTTAACCTATAGATAGGACCCTAACAGGTACTATCACTCCAGGTGGGAGGAGTAATGGTGATGAAGGGGTACTCCACATTACCTAGAACTCCAGAACTGGAATTTCCTACTTAACCCATAGATAGGACCCTAACAGGTACTACCACTCCAGGTGGGAGGAGTAATGGTGATGAAGGGGTACTCCACATTCCCTAGAACTCCAGAACTGGAATTTCACCAGTTTCTGTAACACATTTCAAATGAATTTTAAAAGTCAAATTATTCAATACACTTCATTCATTCAAGCCTATGTGCAGGCATATAGGTTTTTATGGGCATGTGTAAATAACATTTGTTTTGTAAAGTTGCATTTAACCGGCATACACAAAATTCTATTAATATATTTCTCTGTTACCTTCATTTGTTACAAAACAGGAAGTTTGTAACTTAAAAATATAAAACCTATTACTTTAAAGCAGGGGTTCCCAACCTTTTCATTACGAGACCCTACTTCATTAACCACAAAGATTTACACAGATGCTTCAAAAGCTAAGATAAGTGTAGGATGCCGTAGTCGCAAATAAGAGAATTTTTAAAGAAACTAATTGCTTAAGCACAAAGATATACACAGACTGTTTGAAAACTAGGATAAGTATAGGAATTGACGTAGTCCTGAATAAGAGAATTTTTTTTCCCCTTTTTAACAAACTGTGATTGCAAGGAATGCTGACTACCGTCAAGCGTCGATTCCTTTTCCAAGATTGCACGACACTGGGGGGTCACGGACATCAAAAACGAAGATGACCTAGGGTGTGCAAAGTTGGTACTAAATTTTTTTTTTTTTCTTCTAGATTTAGACAAGATAAAACCTAAGTATTTCATTGCAATCCAGTTTGACAAAAAAAAATTCATAGGAACCTTTGGCGACTCAAAATATTCGAGAAAGAAATAATCACTACTAAGCAAAGAAATCCACACGAACATACCGACGGATTATTTTACTTTTTCTTGAATGCTTCTAAAACTATTTTTCTTAACTCATTTTCTATTTAACCCATAGATGGAACCCTAACATGTAATACCACTCCAGGTCAGGGTGCACTTGGGAGTAATGGCAATGAAGGGGGACTCCAAACTCCTAGAATTGAAACTTCACTTCTAAATGCAGTTTAATGTCAAACCTAGGACACATCAAAATCTGGTTTGTTTGGTTTGTTTTATGGCCTATCAACCTCGGTGGGTCATTTAATGCCGACAAAGTTGTGAAATAAATTCATTCTTAATGCATAATACAATTTTGTTTATCAACTCATGTTTTTCTATTCAACCCATAGATGGGACCCTAACAGGTACTACCACTCCGGGTCAGAGTAGACAAGGGAGCAATGGTGATGAAGGGGTGCTCCACTTTCCCCAAACCTCCAGAACTGGAACCTCACCATCAGATAGAGTTTAACGTCATTCTCTGGACATGTAGACTCTCAGTCACTGCCTTCTAGTTCCCAACCTTTTCATTACGAGACCCTACTTTATTAACCACAAAGATTTACACAGAAGTTTCAAAAACTAAGATAAGTGTAGGATGTGCCGTAGTTGCAAATAAGAGAATTTTTAAAGAAACTATTTCATTAACCTCAAAGCACAGGCTTCTTTTGGTCTGTACATCCGTCATGTGTGTGTGAAACTGACAGTTTCTGTGTTTCTGTCTGTAACACATTTCAAATGAATTTTAAAAGTCAAATTATTCAATACAATTTGTTCATTCAAGCCTATGGGCAAGCATATAGGTTTTTATGGGCATGTGTAAATAACATTTGTTTTGTAAAGTTGCATTTAACCGGCATACACAAAATTCTATTAATATATTTCTGTTACCTTCATTTGTTACAAAACAGGAAGTTTGTAACTTAAAAATATAAAACCTATTACTTTAAAGCAGGGGTTCCCAACCTTTTCATTACGAGACCCTACTTCATTAACCACAAAATTTACACAGATGCTTCAAAAGCTAAGATAAGTGTAGGATGTACCGTAGTCGCAAATAAGAGAATTTTTAAAGAAACTAATTGCTTAAGCACAAAGATATACACAGACTGTTTGAAAACTAGGATAAGTATAGGAATTGACGTAGTCCTGAATAAGAGAATTTTTTTCCCCTTTTTAACAAACTGTGATTGCAAGGAATGCTGACTACCGTCAAGCGCCGATTCCTTTTCCAAGATTGCACGACACTGGGGGGTCACGGACATCAAAAACAAAGATGACCTAGGGTGTGCAAAGTTGGTACCAAATTTTTTTTTTTATTCTTCTAGATTTAGACAAGATAAAACCTAAGTATTTCATTGCAATCCAGTTTGACAAAAAAAAATTCATAGGAACCTTTGGCGAATCAAAATATTCGAGAAAGAAATAATCACTACTAAGCAAAAAATCCACACGAACATACCGACGGATTATTTTACTTTTTCTTGAATGCTTCTAAAACTATTTTTCTTAACTCATTTTCTATTTAACCCATAGATGGAACCCTAACATGTAATACCACTCCAGGTCAGGCACACTCGGGAGTAACGGCAATTCCCTAGAATCCTAGAATTGAAACTTCACTTCTATATGCAGTTTAATGTGAAACCTAGGACACATCAAAATCTGGTTTGTTTTACGGCCTATCAAACTCGGTGGGTCATTTAATGCCGACAATTCTTAATGCATAATACAATTTTGTTTATAAACTCATGTTTTTCTATTTAACCCATAGATGGGACCCTAACAGGTACTACCACTCCGGGTCAGAGTGGACCAGGGAGCAATGGTGATGAAGAGGTGCTCCACATTCCCCAAACCTCCAAAACTGGAACCTCACCATCAGATAGAGTTTAACGTCATTCCCAGGACATGTAGACCCTCAGTCACTGCCTTCTAGCACCCATATGATAAAAATGGGCTGGGGGCTTGCCATAAGGGCAATAGGGTTGGGACAATCATATAGGTGCTCAGGCTTGATGGTAGTGATCAATGTGGTGTCCGAGAAAAGCATGAAGTGGACTCTGCCTGGTTCCATCCGAGTAACCAGGACCAACTTCCAATAATTCAAACAGTCGGCATATGCTATGCTGCGACACCACCTCAAGAGCAAACGCAACCATGCTTGATGGTGTGAAATACCTGCTTCTCAAACCTGGTGGGTACTTCCTTCTGCACCAGCTAGCTATTTTCTTCCAATTTTGCTTGAAAAATGGTGCTACCCAAAACAGTGGAAAACTGCTAGTGTAATTCCACCTTTCAAAAAGGGCGACCGCACATCACCTGTTAACTATCGGCCAGTCAGTCTTACAAGTTGCATTGCTAAGTTGATGGAGTCCTGCATCAGAGAGGGACTTTGGAATTTCTGGAACTTTCAGTCTTATCCGACCATCCCAGTTTGGATTTATCCCAAACTCTAGCTGTTGTGATCAACTTGTAGAGTTCCTAGAGGACATCACCTTGACTTTGCTAAAGCCTTCAACTGTGCCGCACAAAAGACTTTTGGCAAAACTCTCTGCAATGGGGGTAAAGGATGATCTTTTTAACTGGTTAAAGTCCTTCATTCTCAATCGGAGAGAGGTAGTTACAGTTCTTGGGCAACACTCCTTACCATATGAGATGTCATCTGGGGTACCACAGGGATCAGTTCTTGGCCCCCTTTTGTTTGTTGCGTATATCAATGATATAGATGCTAACTTAAGGAATACCATAGTACTGAAGTATGCTGATGACACCAAGTTGTATCTTGAGGAAAAAAAAAAAAAAAAAAAAAAAAAAAAAAAAAAAAAAACAGATCTGAACGCTGCAGATCTTTATTGCAGTCAGACCTGGACACAGTGCAACAATGGATCACTGACTGGCAACTGAAGCTGGCTGTGGACAAATGCACCACCATGCATTTTGGGAGGAAAAACCCATCATACATATACTCCCTCCACAACACTAATATCAAGGAATCTTCTTGTGAACGTGATCTGGGTATTACTGTCATCAGTGCTTTACATTAGACAAAACACATCTCCAAAATGGTCAAAAAGAGGCCGAGGGTGTACTGGCATTACTCAGCAAGACCTTTGTCAGCCGCTCACCGGCTATCTATTTGAAGCTGTACAAAGTTATGGTGCGGCCACACTTGGAGTTTGCATCACCAATCTGGAACCCCTACCTTGCTCAGAATATTAACCTCCTCAAAACTGTACAGAGACATGCAACCAAACGAATACCCTCCATCAGGCATCTACCATACTCTGAATGTCTCGCTGCCCTGGGAATGGATTTGCTGAAACTTCGGCGTCTGGCAAGGTCATTAATCATCTTAACGGCAACCTTGAGCACCTTTTTGATCTCCATCTTTCTAACACACATGGTCATGCCTACAAAGTCAGAAAACAGCACTGCTCATGTGACTTTCGGAAACATTTCTTCACACTCAGAATTGCGGAGACATGGAATAAGCTGCCCGTCTGTTGTAGGCTGCCAAAGCACTGAATCTTTCAAAGCCTCCATGCTTCCTGTAGTCCGCCGACACTATACCTGATGCCACTCTCCACATACATACGCACACACATACATGCATATTACTACTGTAAACTGTTCATGTTCCTGACACTAATACATTATTCTGTGTACTTGACATGAGACTTTGAGGAGTTGTGGTGCACCTGAGCACTGTACACAATAAATTTCATTATTATTAAGTTTCCAACTTTCAAATATTTCAAACAAAATGTTCCCAGAGTATCAAACAGAAATTTCCAAGTTTCAAGGAGAAGCCACACTGAATAGGAGGTTTTGAAGAGAAGGTTCCAAAGTTCAACAAGAAACCCCTGAAGAAGGCTGGAGGGCACATCATCCGAAACGTGTATATACCAATAAAGATGAGACCAATAGTCCGAAAATTCCAAATACAGATTCTTGCTTTATAAGGGAAATTACCAGCAATTCCAAATCTGAAAAAAAAACAAAAAAAAAACATGAAAATGAAAATTTTATTTTGAAATTAGAATTCTGGCTTCTTGTCTATAGGAATGGCTGAACTTGCACAAAGGTGTCAAAATTAAGGTGACCCAGAAAAACAGAACCCACAAATTTTGTAATAAAACTTAATTTTAACTAGGTGGGTTTAGGGTTAGGCTTAGGGTTTAAGGTTAGTTTAATGGGAAAATAAATAAATAATTTGGGTTCTGTTTTTTCTGGGTCACACTAATTTTGACACCTTTGTGCAAGTTCAGCCATAGGAATTGGGCAGTATCTTAACCGGATCAGGTATCTAATAAGCAAAAGCCTAAGTCATAAAACCACCTTCTGCCTCTTTTTCGTTCCTTGAATTCCTTCCTTTTCATTGTGACCACCAAATAAGATGGGGTTTAAAAGGAAAACCCTAAAAACACACCAAGAATATCCAGATATCTTTAAACCTTAAAACACCTAACCTCTTACCACCCCCCATAAATCAGAAGTTGAATATTTTTCAACCCTTACAATAATTTTGTAAATTACTCACAGCCGGGGTGCTTATTAGATACCAGATCCGCTTAACCAAACCGAGATGAAATATTGAATAAATATATATATATATATATATATACAGAAGAAAACTAGAGACAGTAAGTAAAACGTAAGAGTATTGTAAAATAACGGAATATCGAGTAACTATATCGGTAGGTTTAGCGGTCCAAGGGAAATAACTCCGAACCTTGAGTTCTCTCTCAAAAATTAATTTCTTAAAAAAAATTTTCTTTTAGCAATTTAATAGAATATAGTACATATCAATTAAAAAAGCAAAAATAAAGTTTTCAGATAATGACATTTTTTTGCACTTTTCATTTTTTTTCTACAAAAACTACTGCCTTGAGTATTATACAAACTTTTTGATATAGTTATTCAGACTTATTAAATAAATTTATAAATATCTCATAAAATAGAATGGTAGACTTCGGGAAAAAAAAAAAAAAAAAAAATCCCCTAATATATTTTAGGAAAAAAAAAAAACTATTTCAGACATTTACATCCAAAGATAAATAGTTATGGAAATTTTCGTGAAAATCGGACTATTAATCGATTTTTCATACAATTTTTTTAAAAATCCTCTTCTCGTAACTTGTTTTTGGCTACGTTAAATTTCAGTTGATTTTTTTTTATACATTTTTCAATCATAATTTTCATTATTTCCGTAAGCTGAATTTTTTTAGAAGTAATCAGGAGTTTGTTTAGTGTTTCTTTCGAATGGAAAAAAAATTTAAGATAATATTAATTTTTATGCAAGTTTCATTGTGTTAAATATGGGGGGGGGGGTAAATTTCACAGGGAAAATTGGTGGTACCTAATAATTACCGAAATTTCCGTGAAAATTTGAGGGTTAGTTCATTTTTCAGTTTTTTTTAAGCCTGTAGTCATAACTCGATTTTGGCTACGTTAAAATTCACTGGATTTAAGTTTAACGGTACAAAAATGTAAACATTTTTCGTTCATAATTTTTATTATTTCCATAAGGTGAAAATTTTTTTAAATCGAGAGTTTTTTTAATGTTTTTTTTTCGAATAGACAAAATATTTTAAAGATAATTAAACTTGCATAACGGTTAAGATTAAGTTAAATATAGGGGTGGGGATACATTTCACAGGGAAAATGGGTGGAACCTAGAGTTCCTATATGTATTTAATTGGGGTGGGGGTTATCGCAAAATCAAACGAACGCACAGTATGAAAATTATACAATTTTAGTATTTTGTAAAAATAAAATAAAAATTTTATTCGGGAGTAGGGTATTGTGAAATACCTAAATTAATTTGCCTATATAAAAAAAAAAAAAAAAAAAAAAAAAAAAAAAAAAAAAAAAAACACCAATGGAATAGTTTGCCGGTACCAGTAAAATAGACAAACCCACTTTTATGCTTATTTTACCGGCCATTTAATGTAAAGATTTAAAATTGGTAATTATGAACTTTTGTTGAGTAAATTAGGATGTCCCAGAAAAAACAAAAAAACTCATAAATGTTGTAATAAAACATTTATTAACTAGGGGGGGTGTTAAGGTTAGTTTAATGGGAAAATAAAATAATTTAACCCTAACCCCAAACCTCCCTAGTTAAAGTTAACAGTTTTATTACAAAACTTGTGGGTTCTGTTTTTTCTGGGACACTAATTTACTAAAAAGTTCATAATTACTAAATTAAAGAATTCAGATAAATCTGAGTTTATTTTCCCGGAAAAGGGGGGGGGTAAAAGAGCGTACGTGGCTGGCGCCTGTTACTAATTTGAAGAGAGCATTCCGTAAAGAAAAAAAATAATGAATTAGGGAGTGCGAATCTTGAAGATAACTGGAAAAATTAATTTAAACCTGATAAAAAAAAAAAAAAAAAAAAAAATTGACCTTGTGTCACACTGTCCATGCAGAGGGAATTGGTATATCAAGATCTACTTAAAAAGCATAAAATAGTCGGGAGATGAAACGCATTTTTATAAATATTTTATAAATATATAAAAATACTTAAATTTACATAATAAAAATTCATACAAGTCACGTTAAAAAAAAAAAAAATAAATAAAAAAAAAAAATTTAAGGGAGATAGAGAAAAAAAAAAAAGGTAATGAAGGACTATTTGCTCGTAAATTCCTACCATAAAATAAACTGAACCCCATTTTATGCCCGTGTTTTTGCAATAAATGTTTTATTTTTCTTGCACCCGTTATGTTACAATACTAAATATATTTCCTTTATTTTAATATTCACTTCAATGTGTATATTCTAAAAGCTTTTATTTTGTGAGAATGCTTAGTTTTAAAGTGGGGGGTTCGTTTTTACACTTCAACTTTTTACTCGTAAATTCCTACCATAAAATGCTCAAGCCTAATTTTATGGTAGGAATTTACGAGTAAAAAGTTGAATATTACTTTGTTGTTATTTCTTTTCTTTTTGGCTTTGCTACTCTAAAATAAAAACGTCAGATTTTAATCATCGTCGACGAAAAAACAAAATTACGGTCATAAAAGGAGGATCCAATTTATGCCTAAATTGTAAAACGAGCCCCCACTTTAAAACTAAACATTCTCACAAAATAAAAACTTTTAGAATATGCACATTGAAATTAATATTAAAATAGATAAAGAAAATATATTTTGTATTGTAAAATAACGGGTGCAAGAAAAATAAACATTTAATACAAAAACACGGACATAAAATGAGGGTTCAGTTTATTTTATGGTAGGAATTTACGAGAAATAGTCCATTACCGAAAAAAAAAAAAAAAAAAAAAAAAAAAAGACTATTTGTGAGAAAATATTGTATTTCTTTACTTTTTGTCAAATTAAAAGTGTTGAAAACTGGGTAAAACTTGCAAATCATACTCAAAATTAAAACAGAGCGGGAAAGTTCAGTTACAGGGTGACCGAGAAAAGAAAGAACCCAAATTATTTATTTATTTTCCCATTAAACTAACCTAGTTTAGCAACATGATATTATAGGGTGACCCAGAAAAAACGGAACCCACAAATATTGTAATAAAATGTTTAATGGAAAAATAAATAATTTAGGTTCCGTTTTTTCCCGGTCTCCCTGTAATTGAACTTTCCCGCTCCGTTTTAATTTTTAGTATGATTTGCAAGTTTTACCAAAAACTGCTCAATATAGCGACTAAAATTTAAGTTAACATGATAAAGCAATTAATAGACTAAGAAGAAGAAAAAAAAAACTTATTTTAAATATTGTTTTTCTTACCTGTGTGAAAAAGTTAAACCAAAAGGTAAGCTGTGTTTCACTTGTCAGTCTTTTCCCGATCCCGTACAATGCTCTTCTTGCAAAATCCAAATGATAATTAACATTTTAACAACTTGGCTTTAAATATAAAAGCAATAAACATGGAATTATGGGTAAACAAGTAATAGAAAATTATTTTCAATAATATATTAAAAAAACACTTTTAAATATCCAAAACCGGCTGAGTGTTGAAATAGGTTGGAAAAGTAAAACGGACAAGTTTGGTGATAAAAGGTATTTTTGTAATTTTGTCAACTATTTTTATGTTCGTTTAAATGTAAATTAATAATAATAATAATAATAATAATAATATGTAGTATCTTTAAATCTAAAAATTATGTAATATCATTATTATTATTATTATTATTATTATTATTATTATTATTATGTATCATCTTTAAATCGTGGAGTATTGCAAGTCATGAACTGCTCATCCACCTGGGCTCTATCCTTAAGCATCACGGGTCGCCACCCACGGACAACAGGTGGCCCCATTGGGGGAGTCTTACCCCTCTGCAGAGGTGCAGTCGGTACATTCTAACGCCGCAGCCGACAGGGCGGGTAATTAATTGATTTAATAAGCCTTATTTATAATTTTTCAAGAAATAAGGCTATTTGAGTAATTTCTAAATTTCTTAAATTCTATGTCCACACCAAACTTTTCCGTTTTACTTTTCTGACCTATTTCAACACTTAGCCCCAAAACGTAAATAAAAATTGTTATTAATTTTCTTTCGTATTAAAAAATAGAAGTTGAAAAAAAAAAAAAAATTATTTTTTATTTTTATTTATTTATTTATTTGTATATATATAGGGATGTGCAGAGATGTGCAAAGGGAGGTAATTTATTTTATTTTTTTAATTTCTTAATTTTAAAACAATTACCAAAAATCAGGGAATTGTCCAATTTTAATGAAATTTTCACCAAATTATTTTCCCACGACTTAATTTTATAAGGATTAGTTTATTTTATGGAAGAAACTTGAAAAAATACTTTTTTTGTCAATTCAGAATATAGGAGCATTTGAGCATTTGAAAAAAAAAAATCCCGGTCCCTAATTTTTACATTTCTTGAAAGATCATATCCTGAAGAATATATTAATAAAAAAATAAAAAAATAAATTCAATAACCTAAAAAAGTGATTTTAAAATTTAAAATTCATTTTCTTAAAACTCAAAAAATAAATAATGTAGCAAGTTTTTTTTTTCGTAGTATTAAAAAATATAGTTTTCTTTAAATTGATGCAAAAAAAATTATTCTATCTAAGTTAAACTGAGTTTTACACTACCTTAAACATTTTAAGGTCAATTTTATATGTGCGAGATTATTATGGACTATGTAGAAACGTTTCTTTTTAAATCCCTTTACAGTGGGGTCGGATGCAGCTGTCACATATCAAATACAATCTCTTTAATGTAGTGTGTAGGCACTGCCAATTTATTCGCTCATTTTAAAAACAAATCCAAATTTATTAAATCAATTATTCAAGGTCAAGGTTTTGTCAAAGTCGAAAAGTAGAGAGAATAATGAGAATCAGTAAAAAAAATTTAAAAAAGGGGAAAATGATATTACACATGTAATTTATTTTTAACGCATTTAAAACGATTTTGTCGCTCAATTAAGGTTGTGTTTAATTACGTATTGCTTAAAAACAAAACAAAAAACACAAATTACTATACATTTAACGTTGAAAAATATTCTTTAAACCAAGTTTAATTGAAATTATACATTGCAATACTGATACAAACGACTAAGACTAATGTGTCTACCGTTGGGTTCAATAATTAATTTCAATGGTTAATTAAAAAAAAAAAATTACTATACATTTAATCTTTTTTTAAGCAATACATAATTAAAAACAAACTTAATCCCCAAACCCCTAAACCGTAACCCAATTCGTAAAAAGTTAATTCATAGACTGTAGTTAAACTGTCATGGAGGACCACCAAAAAATTTTCCGACCAATATGCAAGTTTAGCCAAAGGATCTGGATAACCACCAATATAGGCAAAGGATGGTCGGAGACTTGTTAAATTGTTCATAATATCTTTTATTTTTCAGTAAAAATATCAATATATCGTCGCTTTCTTTTGAAATAAAAGCATTTTTAAAAGTGTATCGTCGGATGTAAGAAAGGTAACTCCGTATTTATTAACATTTTAAGACATTGTTTAATTATCTCCCTTGGTTTGCGGACTTTTGCTTCTTGATTATCTCATATTTTTTAAATCTATTAATATAGGGACTGGCAAAAAAATCAGCTTCTACGAGTTTTAAAAGCGAATTAAAATTGATTAAATCTATTATTTAAGGTCAAACTTTGTCTAAATCGATAAGTAGTAACATAATGACCATCATTAAAAATAGAAAAATATCATTACATATGCAGTTTATTTTTAAAAGATTTAAAACCATTTGTTTTGGTCAATTTCGACGCGATCCGCCATTCTGTCTCTTTTTCAAGGGTTTTAAGCGCTTGTTTACAATTTTAATATAAAATTTGCGATTGCAAAAAAAATTACCAAAAATCAGGTAATTATCCGATTTTGATGAAATTTTCAGTATTGATTTATCAATTAATGAATTTTATAATGCATGAGTTAATGATAATAATGTAATTTATTGTGTACAGTGCTCAGGTGCACCACAACTCATCAAAGTCTCATGTCTAGTACACAGAATAATGTATTAGTGTCAGGAACATGAATAGCATACAGTAATAATATACATGTATGTGTACAGTGCTCGGGTGCACCACAACTCATCAAAGTCTCATGTCTAGTACATAGAATAATGTATTAGTGTCAGGAACATGAATAGCATACAGTAATAATATACATGTATGTGTACAGTGCTCAGGTGCACCACAACTCATCAAAGTCTCATGTCAATTACACAGAATAATGTATTAGTGTCAGGAACATGAATAACATACAGTAATAATATACATGTATGTGTACAGTGCTCAGGTGCACCACAACTCATCAAAGTCTCATGTCTAGTACACAGAATAATGTATTAGTGTCAGGAACATGAATAGCATACAGTAATAATATACATGTATGTGTACAGTGCTCAGGTGCACCACAACTCATCAAAGTCTCATGTCAAGTACACAGAATAATGTTGTGTCAGGAACATGAACAGTTCACAGTAGTAATATGCATGTATGTGTGTGCATGTGTATGTGGAGAGTGGCATCAGGTATAGTGTTGGCGGACTACAGGAAGCATGGAGGCTTTGAAAGATTCAGTGCTCCGGCAGCCTACAACAGATGCAGGCAGTTTATTCCATGTCTCCGCAATTCTGAGCGTGAAAAAATGTTTCCGAAAGTCACGTGAACAGTGCTGTTTTCTGATTTTGTAGGCATGCCCGCGTGTATTGGAGAGATGGAGATCAAAAAGGTGCTCAAGGTTGCTGTTGTTAAGATGATTGATGACCTTATGTGCGTTTACCAGGTCAGTTGCCAGACGCCGAAGTTTCAACGAATCCATTCCCAGGGCTGCGAGACGTTCAGAGTATGGCAGATTCCTGATGGAGGGTACTCGCTTGGTTGCACGTCTCTGTACAGTTTCTAGGAGGTTAATATTCTGAGAAAGATAGGGGTTCCAGACTGGTGGTGCAAACTCCAAGTGTGGCCGTATCATAGCTTTGTACAGCTTCAAATAGATAGCCGGTGAGTGGCTGACAAAGGTCTTGCTGAGTGACGCCAGGACGCCCTCGACCTTTTTGGCAATTTTGGAGATGTGTTTCATTCAACGTAAATCATTGCTGACAGTAATACCCAGTAATACTTATAGTGCCAGTGGTCGTCACATAGTGATTTTACCATATAGTTCTGGAAACGCAACTTATAGAAGGGACTATTTTAGTTGGTAAAACTCAGTCTCATATTCTTTTAATTATTTTAAAAGAATTCTTTTTAAAATATTTACGTTTCTTTCTTCAATATGGCCTAAACTGATCACATGACTTATTTTGGTGATACCCAGAGCTTCTTGAAATGGTGTGGTGAAGTCCAACTCATAGTGTTAGTAAAAATGAGAACACAAGACATATTTTAACGGAGGTACTGGACAGATGTGCTTACACATTGGCTTACTTCACGGAACAGAATGATACAAGGGACAAAGGGAAAACGAATTATGCACCAATTCTTTTGGTGCTAGTGGTCGTCGTGTAGTGATTTTACCACATAGTTCTGGAAACGCAACCTATATGTAGTAGCCTATGCTCAAGGGACTATTTTAATTGGTAAAGCTGAACAATATAGAATAAAACAACCTGTTGGATATTGTACAAACGGAAATAGGAATTTCCAATTAGATTAAACAAAGCAAAATGATGAACAATAGATAAAGGAGTCAAAGAGGAACCGGAACTAGAAGGTTCCGCTAGAGAACAATGAATATGTGGGCATTTGGCGGGAAAGCCAGACAAAGAGGAAATAGAACAAAGAAAACAATAGATAGGGTTGCGCTTACTTAAGCAGTCAGCGGTCAGTAGTGAACAGAGACCCCAGTCAGAGAGACAGCCGATGAGAACGTACATGACCGGCGCGGTCACGCACAATCGCTGTGAGGTTCATTCACCCCCCTGTGCCTCAGATCCCAGCAGTGGTAGTAGTCATTGTTAACCCTCGGTCATTTCATTGTCAAGCTCGCCACCCACCACGAGAGAATGTAAAGAAATAAACTAAAGTTTGTTACAATGCCCATGTGTTGAGTCTCTATGCCGACTACTAACCTACCCGCAGTATACCAGCAACGTATATGATTCAGAGTAGCGAAGAAGGCGCTACGCAACAAACCCTTTGTTAAAATTTGAGTAAGCAATTTTAAGAATTGTTTTTTACTCTTGCCATTTTTTTTTTCAATAACAAGAAGTTAACTAAAAAGTTTACAAATAGATAAATACCTACAATTTTGTGTAAAATATTCAAAATAATTATTTAATTAATAATTAATAGATGCGCACAACATTTTATTTGAGAGAAACAGAAATAAGTTTCCATTTCAAATTGTTTTATTTATCTTATCCTTTATTTTTTTTTGGTTTGTTTTGTTTTACGGCATATCAACCTCAGTGGGTCATTTAATGCCGATAAAGTTTTGAAATAAATAAAATTCTTAATGGATAATACAATTTTTTTTATCAACACATTTTTCTATTTAACCCATAGATGAGACCCTAACAGGTACTACCACTCCGGGTCAGAGTGGACCAGGGAGCAATGGTGATGAAGGGGTGCTCCACATTCCCCAAACCTCCAAAACTGGAACCTCACCATCAGATAAAGTTTAACATCATTCCCAGGACATGTAGACCCGCAGCCACCGCCTTCTAGCACCCATATGATAAAAAGGGGTTGGGGCTTGCCATAAGGGCTCTTATCCTTTAATAAATTTGATGATTTTGCTTATTTATGATACAAACCTTCTGACATGGAATTTTTAACTACCATTCACTCAGGCAATATGTTTCTAAAATTAACTATTACACCGCTGGGGAGGGGAGGGGGTCTTACATATATAATGCCCAATTTATTCCTCTGAAATGAGTGACCATTTAAGCGACAGCAGGTACTGTAAGAAACCAAATATCAAAATTACTTGATTCGACATTAAATGACCCCAAAATGGTTGTTATGTCACAAAACAACAAACAAGAATGTTTCTCACTGTTGCTTTCCTCTTCAATTAGAAAAAAAATGAATGGCCAAATAATGGGGGATCATTTCATAACTTGTGAGAATATAAAATGAAACCCTCATTTTATGATCACATTCTATTTTCTTGTTTCTTTACTACTGATTCCCTACAAGAATGATTACAGTCAAGTCACATTAAAAGTACTGGTTCCCGCTAGAAGTTAAGCTATGATGAGCCTGTTCAATACTTAGATGGGTGACCATTTAAGCAACAGCAGGTACTGTAAGAAACTTGAGACTGTTGTTTATTAAAATATTGATTCAGTATTAAATGACCCAAGAAGATAAAAAAAAAGATTTTCTTAAGATAATTTAATCAAAGTTAAGCAGAGATGAGTCTGTTCAATACTTAGATGGGTAACCATTCAAGCAACAGCAGGCACTGTAAGAAACCAAATTACAAAATGACTTAATTTGGCATTAAATCACCCGAAAAGGGTTGATATGCCACAAAACAAACCCTCTGACATTGAATTTTAACAAGCAATATCTTTTTTATTAACTATCCGTAACAATATTAGTTTATCTTTAGTGTAAAATTAATTTTTTCAAATATGCTAATGACAATAACATAAAATAACTAATTTTTTTATTAAAATCAAAAACTACTGGTAATCCTTAACTGTTTCCTCGTAAATTCCTATTATAAAATAAACTGAACCCTCATTTTATGTCCGTGTTTTTGCAATAAATGTTTTATTTTTCTTGCACCCGTTAGTTTACAATACTAAATATATTTTCTTTATTCTTTAACAAATAAAGAAAACACGGACATAAAATGAGGGTTCAGTTTATTTTATGGTAGGAATTTACGAGGAAAAAGTTAAGGATTACCAAACTATTTTAGTATAAAAACGTGCTTTTTATTTTTTTTATCAGCTGCTGATTTTGTTTACTGACAACAGGTGAAAAGCAAAATTCAGTTCCTTTCAAAACTGATCCCAGGTAGGGTGTCTATTAGTGACTTGTTCCATTGCTACAAATATTAGTGAGTTCGATCCTCACTGGGTGCCCTATAATCATGGCCATGTGCCAAATTTAAGCTATGTTTAATTTTTGGATCCTTCTGCCATATTAGCTCGTGCGGTGAGTCCCTACAAATAATTCTAATTAGTAGGACCTGTGGATATACCACAGTAACACTTGCAGAGTATCAGGCGAGCTTACGGGGTGGCAAGGGGTTTAATGTTTTAGGTTTATGGGGGTAACAAGAAGTTTTGGGGATGTTATATGGTTAAAAGGTAACTTGGATATTGTAGAAAATAATATTACCATTACACAGTTACCTCCCTTTGACCATTGCCAAACACAGTCCATGGGTCTCTTAGCCATCACCTGATGAGAAACCTCATGCGATTGGTTAGGGGCCCTTGTCAGTGACCAATAAGAGCACACGTTACGAGGTTCAGTTTGGCCGCCAAATTTCGAGGGTTGATACCTTCAAACCTCCTCTTTTGCTGCCACGGTCATCGAGGAACGACGTGCTCCTTTCCACAGCAATAGACGTTGAAGATCGATGGGCCTTTGAAACAGCTCACGGAAGGGCCATTGACGCGTATCGTCAAACAAACTAAGCTAGCAAGACATTCCTACCTGGGACAGATAAGTCTTGCAAGCATTATCTTGCAACCCAAATCATACCTTTACACCTACACTTTCAATTGTAACACTTTTGTAAACACACACATTTGTATCACAAGTTACTTATTGTATTTTGGAAAAATAAGTAAAGAAAAGAAATGTAGATGGATAAAAAATGAATTTAATCAATATCACTTTAATCGATATCACTTACACGTGTTTCGGTCAGTTTATCAAAATGTATATGGATTACGCTATTATTATTATTAAAATTGAAATAATGATAATAATAATAATAGGAAAAATGTAAAAATATTCCATACACAGAAAGATTTTTTTACGACCTTCATCAGAGTGAATTTTTATTTTTTGAGTAGAGAAAAATTCAAAAAATAAAAATTCACTCTGATGAAGGTCGTAAAAAATCTTTCTGTGTACGGAATATTTTTACTATTATTATTATTATCATTATTTCAATTTTAATAATAATAATAGCGTAATCCATACACATTTTGATAAACTGACCGAAACACATGTGTAAGTGATATCGATTAAAGTGATATCGATTAAATTCATTTTTTATCCATCTACATTTCTTTTCTTTACTCATTTTTCCTCATATTGTCGGATTCATTTCCTATTCCTTTTTTACATATTGTATTGTATATTGTATGTTACATATTCTTGTTGTCTGATAAATGCATTTTGTTTTATAAGCCTGTTGATTCTATATGTGATTTCTAAGATACACTGTATTAATATTGTATGATCCAGTATGTATAAATACAGCAAATCTTTAAATCACTAAAGAGAGCTCAATGTATAATAAACATTTTAGATTATTTTTTTTTTTCAAATTTATTCTATTATTATTATTATTATTATTATTTTTTAACTTATTTTATTATTATTATTATTTTTAACTTATTTTATTATTATTATTATTTTTAATTTATTTTATTATATATATTTTTATTATTATTTTTAATTTATTTCGTTATTATCATTATTATTATCATTATTTTTAATCTATTTTATTATTATCATTTCTTTATTCTATTATTATTTTTACTTTATTTTATTATTATTATTTTTTTACATTATCTTATTATTATTATTATTTTAACTTTATCTTATTATTATTATTATTTTTTTTACTTTATCTTATTATTATTATTATTTTTTTAATTTTATCTTATTATTATTATTTTTTTTTACTTTATCTTATCATTATTATTATTATTATTTTACTTTATCTTATTATTATTATTATTATTATTATTATTATTATTATTATTATTATTACTAGCAAATATATGCACCCTCCGGGTGCAAGCATTTAAGTTTTATTGTAATAAAATGTTATGCTATCTTAGAAAGGCTAATGAAACTAAATAAGATGCCGATAAAAAGATTTGAAACAGAGGGGAAACAACTAAAACTTGCTTTTTTTTCACTCCAGTCTTTCATTGCTAAATTTTCATAATTTAACTATTTAGTCAAATTAGGAAGTAAAGAATAGAATTACTGTTAATATTGTTAGTAGATTTCTTTTTAAAATTTATTGGAGAGATTTTTGCTCATATTCATTAAGATAAAACCAAACAATTAGAAATCAATAATACTAAGCACATATTTATTAAAATCACATTTTTTATATCAATATGCAAATTAGCCTTCCCATTCAAACTGCAAACCGCTATTTTTTGTATATATAAATACAATTGCATGTTATTAGTATGTAGATATGGTCAACAGTATTAATAATGTAAAACAATTTTATTAATAATTGAGGTCTAAATATAAATAAAATCATGGAGAATGTCATGTAAATAACTAAGGGAACTGTGAATTGAGTAGTAATATAGTTTCGGTTACAGACAGACAAACACACAATCTCCATTATAATAATATAAGTTGTGTTCACTACCTGTTATCTTTACCTTTATCTTATCTTAGCTTTCTTTTTCTATAATATTCTTGGTTGCATGTTTTTAGTTTTTTTTTGTTCAACCCCATCTCATTTGGCAGTTGCACTGAAAAGGAAGGAATTCAAGGAACGAAAAAAGGAAAGAGACAAAGGCAGGAGGTAGTTTTATGACTTCGGCTTTATTTATCAGGCCATAGTCGCCTGTAGCAAGGGAATATCTCCCTGGTTAGTAGGTGCGACTAGACCCTGTTATGGCCTAAGGTCAAATGGCCGAGATATTCTTTTGGGGTTCGGGGGGACAGTCCTTTTTGCCGGACATGCACATTGCACACAGTTGCCTGTAGCAAGGGAATATCTCCCTGGTTAGTAGGTGCGACTAGACCCTGTTATGGCCTAAGGTCAAATGGCCGAGATATTCTTTGGGGTTTGGGGGACAGTCCTTTTTGCCGGACATGTACATTGCACAGAGGGTTCTTCCAGTGAAGGCCCCATGGGAGTTTGTTGTTTTTTTTTTTTAAATTTTATTTTCATTTTATTTTAATCCCCACAGGTTAAAAAGGTAGCTAGTTATTCCTGGTCCATATTCCTAGGGTTTGCTTTTAACCCCATCTTATTTGGTGGTCGCACTGAAAAAGAATTCAAGAAAAGAAAAGAAAAGAGACAAAGACAAAAGGTAGTTTTAGAATTTAGGCTTTATTCATGGTTCATAGCCAACAAAGTTTACAAAATTATTTTAAGGTTAGCCGATTCGAATAATTATGGTGAATAATAATTGAGAAATCTCAATTTAAAAGTTAGGCTACATCCTTATTAAACAGAACAAATATTGATGTATAATTTTTTCACTAAAAGGAATTTATATTTCATAAACAGAGTAAAAAAAATCTATAAAAAAATTTTTTACATTTAATTTTCAGATTTTCGGTACTTATTTTCTACTAAAATCGCTCCTTTAATTTTTTTTTTCTCTTCTATTCACACCTTTGGTCTTTAGTCTTTTTATTTATACTGTAATTAGTTTCAATTACATAACCCTACCGATATTTTGCGCGCCAAAAATAAAGGGGGCGGTCAAAGTTAAGTGACCTGAAAAAAAATCAGAAAGTTATGAAATAAAATAACTGATACATTATAAAGTTCACTCATTGATAAATCAACATTGAAAATTTCATTAATACCGGATAATTCCCTGATTTTTAGTAATTTTTTTAATCGGGGGGGGGGGGGTAAGTTTATTTTGTAAAAATATGGCGTCAAAAATGTTGGTACCTACAATAATACGTAGTATAGAAATAATAAATATGTATTTTCTGCTAATAAAATTTTTAGCATTTCAAGAGAGAATATTTTTTTTATAATTCTTTAACAATAAAAATCGGTTATGTTTGAACTACCTTTAAACTATTGTGAAGACGTTTATTAAAATATCCATTCACTCCGAATTTTCGCTTTGCCTCTGTCATAGAGAGTGCCAACAATTTAAAACCTCCAACGGCAGTAAATGATAATAATTTTCAATCAATATTGCAAAAACAACTTTTTACAAAATTTTAAACCATTTAAAAAACATTAATCTTTATTGCAAAATTTTACTAGCTAAAAGCTAAAATAAATCTTATCTTTTAATACATTTTTTAAAACCCACCCCACTTCCGGTTTGCTGCGGACTGAATGTCAACAAGTCCTTTTCCTGTTCCTACAGCAGTGCTATAAACATGGTAAGTTTTCGTCTCTGTAAAAATCTTTTTTAATCTAGCGTTATATTTTTTTCTTTTGCAAACCATTTATCATTTCGAGGCGTATAATTAAATTATTTGTAGGATTTTTGTAAAATTTTTACTTGCTCGTATTGTAGATCTCCATATTTTCTCATCGCATGTGCTAACATCTTGAACATTTCTGTCGTGTACCTCGTAATTTTATACCCCCATGATTTACATCTTTGATTTAAAACTTTGGTATTTATTCTATAATTGTTTAATAATGAATCCGAAAATATGAGTTTTAAAATGTTGCCAAGTAAAAAAAATTGGTTGTTTTTGGGGTTTTTTCTTCGATTTGACCGGCAAAAATAATCTATTTGTGGGAAAAAAAAAAAAGCAACGTGGTTTTTATTTTAATCGATTTAAAATATTTTCTGGTAAAGTTCAAGTTTAGTATCGTAAAAAAATAATTTTAAATAAATGTTTTTGTGAACTTTATGCTATACGTGTAATTTATGTATTTATTTTGTGATGTAATATGTTTTAATGTTTATTTTTTGGTAGACTGTGAATTAACCATTATTATTTTAAGGGAATTAAGATTATAAACTTATCAAGTTCTATACTGAAATATACTTAAAAATTAATATTAGCTTGTAATTTTAGCGAGTATTTAACGATATTTCTATTTCAAAGTAACAATAAAAAAAATTTTTTTTAATTTAAAGTCCAATTTTGCAAGTGTGAGATGAAAAAAATGTATAATTGAATCACTACCCAACAATTTTAAATCTATATAGTATACATCAATTAATGCTGTCGTTTAATTTTTTAAAAACTCCTAAATGAATTAACGTATTAAATTATGTTTTCCTTAGAATTTGGTTTTTATTAAAGGTATTTATCCCAGTTGAGAAATTTTAAAAATATATACGTTTGACTTAATTTCATATTCGACTAACATCTGTCCGGTAGACTATAGTAAAAATTTACGACCCTCAATTTAAAGTCTACCCTTAGCAACACTATACGTTCATTTTCTCTGCTGTTATTTTTCAAATTTGTATTTTAAAGATAAAAAGAAGTCTATAAGGTTTAGGGGTAATTTTGATCTTTCGTCGTCCAGGCCCCCTGCCCTAATTTACGCTATGTTTTAGTAAATTAGGGCTGGAGGCCGGGACGACGAAAGATTAAAATTACCAAATGCCTAAAATAATTAATCGTAAAAATTTTTTTATTGCAGATCGAAAAAACATACGTGGTTGGGTGCTCTTAATTTGAAAGGAGCTTTCCTTTTAGAAAATTTTTATTTATTTTTTTTTTACGTTGAAAAATTCGGAAGTGCATAACTTGAAGATTAACTTAAACTTTTATAATTCCAAATCTTAGTATTTTTAAAGTAAAAGTGATGCTGATAGCTTTGTGATTTGTTTTTTTTTTTTTTTTAACGAGTCCCCGTGAAAATTTACGGGTCCCAACTAAAGCCGTCTAACCCCTACCTTGTAACTTATCCTGTGTAATTCATTTCTAAGAAACTATTGAAATGTATTTACAGTTAGCTTGAAATGGTGAAAGAAGAAAAAAGAAAGACATTGGGACACATGGGTATAATTTTTGTGCATCAGGGACGCAGGACATGTACCTATCAGGGTAATAAAGGACTATTTGCTCGTAAAATAAATAAAGAAAATATATTTATTATTGTAAAATAACGGGTGCAAGAAAAATAAAACATTTATTGCAAAAACACGGACATAAAATGGGGGTTCAGTTTATTTTATGGTAGGAATTTACAAGCAAATAGTCCTTTATTACCCCTATCAGCATCTCTGAAGGGGTATAAACATTCCTCTTCTTTTTCTCCTAATTTAAAAAAAAAAAAAATCACAGATATATTATCTAACATCTTTTATAAATGTAAGTTTTTACCCCACCTGTTTGTCATGTGTAGGATGTGACACAGTTGCAAGTCTGAGGGCATCCAGGTAGGATCAAACTCGTTAGTCTCGCAGATCAATTATACAGAATATCTTGCTAGCCATTACAACTCGATGGGACACCCATAAATACCAAATGCTTATAAAATCAAAATTGCTTTTTCTTTTTAAGTGCCAAAAATACAATAATGTTTAAATATTCAGTATAATGAATCTGCAAGACTATCTTGCTAACCATTACATCATGATGGGATGGTCTCTATATTTACCCAATTAGGATATTACTTGTGCAAACTTGTCACATCCTACTTGGGGTATCTAGCTAGGGTCGGGCTCGCTTTTCAGTAATAATTGATCTGCAGAATATCTACCTATTCATTTTATGTGTGATTTTTTTACCTAGACTCATTTTGTGTGTGTTTTTTACACATAATTATATATAAAGTAATTTAAAACTTTCATTTGTTTTACTCATTTTCTTTTCTTTTTTCTAGACTGAAAGTACGTGTACACTTCGTACAAGAAAGTTCTTGACCAACCGGCTGCTTTGCAGAAAGCAAATGGTAAGTTTTCTTTTCTTTTATTTATAAGATTTTTCAGACTGTTATCCTCATCTTTATTGTTGTATATGCAATGTTTCAGCCAATGTGCTCTCCAACCATCTGCAGGTGTTTCTTGCCAAACTCTGGGGCCTTCACAGAACTTCAAACCAAACCCTTTATTTAACTCCATTGGGGTAGATTGTTCTCATTCTATTAACAATGACTGGATACAAGTGTTAAGCTATGTTACGTATATTCTATATTATTTTTTTTCGTCCGTAGTCAGGATTGAACCTGCAACGTACAGATGATTGTCACTTAAAGGTGTATTAACTGAACACTTCATGTGCATATGATGAAAATCTTGGGACGTGATCCTGAACATTCATGTTGACATACCCTTCTGATGCACACACACACACACTCTCTCTCTCTCTCTCTTTGGTCCTATCTTGGGCTAGACGGGCGGTCGGAGAGGCCCCCTCCGATCAATCGGCTGGTCACGTCAAGCCCTAGCACCTACATGATTTTCCCAACCCCTTTTTATCATATGGGTACTAGAAGGCGGGTCTACATGTCCTGGGAATGACGTTAAACTCTATCTGATGGTGAGGTTCCAGTTTTGGAGGTTTAGGGAATGTGGAGCACCCCTTCATCACCATTGCTCCCTGGTCCACTCTGACCCGGAGTGGTAGTACCTGTTAGGGTCCCATCTATGGGTTAAATAGAGAAATGTATTTATAAAAAAATTGTATTATCCATTAAGAATTGATTTATTTCAAAACTTTATCGGCATTAAATGACCCACTGAGGTTTATATGCCGTAAAAAAAAAACAAAACAAACCAAACCCTCTCTCTCTCCCTCTCTGTGTTTAAAGATTATTTGCAGTAATGAGAAGGGGGCAACATTCACAAAGAATAAACAATTGCACAAAAGTGTAAACGTGGACATACATACACAATTCCTTAATTTTAGGCGTAGAATACACATGGGCGCTAGAAGGCGGTGGCTGAAGGTCTTAATATCCTTGGAATGACGTTAAACTCTATTTGATGGTGAGGTTCCAGTTCTGGAGGTTTCTTGCCAATCTCTGGAGTCTTCACAGAACTTCAAACCGAACCCTTTAATTAATCCATTTGAGTAGATTGTTCTCATTCCGTTAACTGTAACTGGTACAAGTGTTGAACTATGTTAAGTATTTTATGTTATATTTTTTTTTCGCCCATAGTCAGGATAGAACCTGCAACCTACAGATAACTTAGAACTATATTAACTCAATCGTTCATGCTTGATCTGTGCATATGATGAAAATCTTGGGACGTGATCCTGAATAACCGTGTTGATAGACCCTTCTGATGCACACTTACTGGCAAAAGAATGCACCCCCTGAGCGCACATATGTAGGTTTTAATAGAATAAAATATTATATTAAATTAGAAAGACTAACAAAACTAGATAAGAATGAATATAAAAAATATTACTTATTTTAATTGATTTCTATATAAAATTATATATATAGGATTGCTTTTAATACGTCTATTAAATAACTTGATTGTATTAGAAATCAGTAACTGCAAATAATTATTTATTGAACCCAGTTTTGTTAAAATTATTTTCCAAATTATTCCCACCATATACTATGTAAATCTTTCTTAGAGATATATATATATATATATATATAACACATATTTCAGGATTTTAAATGCATTAATATGGGCAGTTTTGCGGCAAATTTAACTTAGCTAGACTTTAATAGAGACATTGTTAATGAATAAGGCTGGTAATCAAGATTAAATATTAACAATTTCATAATCTTTGAGAATATAATTTAGATAAATAACAAAATCGTGACGTCGGTGGTGAAGACAGACAGTTGCATAATCTCCATTATAATAAGATAGATTAATTGGCTGAACAAAGGTGTCAAAATTAGGGTGACCCAGAAAAACAGAACCCAAATTATTTATTTTCCCATTAAACTAACCTTGAAACACCCCACCCCAAGTTAAAATTAAGTTTTATTACAAAATTTGTGGGTTCTGTTTTTTCTGGGTCACCGGTATACAGGGAGACCCAGAAAAAACAGAACCCAAATTATTTATTCATTTTCCCATTAAACTAACTCTAAACCCCCATAGTTAAAATTAAGTTTTATTACAATTTTTTTTTTTTTTTTTTTTTGGTCACCCTAATTTTGACACGTTTGTGCAAGTTCAGCCGATCAATTTTGTGCCATTGAGTCATCCATAAGTTACAACCAAACAATTAATTACTGGCTTTATTAATTTGAAGGAAACATATCTACATTAATTTCTAATTAAAAGATGTTTTTAAACATTCTTTGCCTTTGCCTCCTCCTCCTCCTCCTCTTTTATATAAAGGGTTCCTATGCTAAAATGTTGGGAACCACATTTTCATGGGTCTGTTATGAATTAACTAAATGACAAATTGGCAAAACACAATTTTCCCTGTATAATTATCTGGCATTGTCTAACAATAACCAAAGTTTATCAAATATCCCTTAGTTAGAGAGATTTCTGTCTGATATATATTTCCTGTTTCGGAATCAGACCTGTACCATTGTACTGTACAATAGACTTTGGTAATAATACCTAATAATATCCGTTTTGATTGTACTGTGTTTAATTAGAAATAATAAAATTCTGGTTTCTTTGGTTTGGACTAAAATTAACTTTTTATTAAAATTGATAGGAATGTATTTATTTATGACTGGTAATTCTTCTTTCCTCCCCTCATTTTTACCTAAAGACCACTAAGGGCCTTATTTTTTTCCCCCCTGTTCCTGCGTCAGACCTGTACCGTTATTTATTACAGACACTGCTGTTTAAACAGGAATATTAAATCCCCTGCAAAGCTGGTAAACTTGCTCATTGGATTTAAACTTTTGGGTCCTACTAACTCTGCTACATTCAATTCATTACTTTGTAAACTTGATAAATTTTGAGGCTTGAAATAGTTATTTTCATTATATTCTCATTGGTTATTAAATAATCCTTATTTAATCTTAATTAGAATCTTATTTGTTAACAATGTTTCTGTTAAGGTTTAAAGTTTGGTAATATTACCTGATAATATACATTTTGATTGTACAGTCTTTAACTAAAAATAATAAAATTCTGGTTTGGAAGAAAATTTACTTTTTATTCAGAATGATAGGGGTGTAATTTTTTTTTTTTTTCTTCTTCCCCTCATTATTTGCTACTGACCACTATAAGAGTCTTTAATTTTTATTATTTCCTGTTCCTGCGTCAGACCTGTACCGTTATTCATTACAGACCTGCTGTTTAAACAGGAATATTAAATCCCCTGCAAAGCTGGTAAACTTGCTCATTGGATTTAAACTTTTGGGTTTTACTAACTCTGCTACATTCAATTCATTACTTTGTAAACTTGATAAATTTTTTAGTCTGGCAAAAGAAAAGCTGTATAATTTTGTCTTTTTATATGTTAATTCATTGGCCCATTTAGTTCAAAGATTTAAGTTTACTCTCTTTTTAACTAATAGGATCTCAAATTAAAAAAGATAATCTTATAATGGAGATTGTGTGTCTGTAACCGAAACTACATCACCATTATCCCAATTCCTTTGGTTATTTATTATATTCTCAATGGTTATTAAATCATTTAATCTTAATTAGCATCTTATTTATTAACAATGTTTCTATTACGGTTTAGCTGAGATAGATTTGCCACAAAATACTTAAATACTTGTGCCCTGGGGGTGTTTGTTTTTTGCTAGTTATATTAAAAATGTATATATGCAAACAGGCGGGTAGGTGTAGGACAGGCAATAGGTATCCCAGGTTTATTTATTTTTTACACGGTTGGTCAAACAAGGCATTGGAGAACCTTTTACACTGAGAACACCTGAGGGAGGTCGAAGTATACAGTGGGCCAAAGTTATGTTTCACATACCACAATATAAAGAAGACAGCAGTTTGAAAAATCAAAATGATCCACATGAAGACTCATCTGAAAAATTAAGAGAAACTCATATTGTTTTAGTATTTTATTTTATTTTTTCTTAGTTGAACTCTTTTAGTTTAAATGAATCTTTTTTAGAGAGTGTCATTAATTGAAATATTTAATCTTGCTATATCGCCCCACTACGTATCTCCCCATTTATGGTACTTGGTGGTTTTTTAAAAAAATTCTATAGCAACAATAATCACTTCACTAAATCGAGCTGCTTGGTGACTTTTCTTATTTCCTTGTGGTTCCGAGAGCGTTGTGACATTCTTTTATTTATTAAGTCATAGTGTATGAATGTGAAGAATTGGGGTGAGGGGTGATGCTGTCAGATATTTCAAATACCAAAAATCCACCCCACCTCCTCTGTGTGTGTGTGTGTATATATATATATATATATATATATATATATATATATATAATTTATTTTCTTTGTATGTATTGAATCCTAAAGTGTATGAATGTAAATAATTAGGAGGAGGGAGCTGTCAGCTTTT
Source organism: Doryteuthis pealeii (assembly GCA_023376005.1). Taxonomy (NCBI): domain Eukaryota; kingdom Metazoa; phylum Mollusca; class Cephalopoda; order Myopsida; family Loliginidae; genus Doryteuthis; species Doryteuthis pealeii. The sequence goes on along the minus strand of CM042181.1, from coordinate 15,788,424 downwards.
ACCAATACTGAATTATCTCCCCTTGTTATTTTCATTTACCTTATCTTTAATAATATTGCTTTCTAAAAACCTGTTTAATTTCATTGGGAATCTGACAAGAAAAGGAGAACTTTAAGGTCGGTCCGTTTCTTGGTTGGTGTTTTATCACAACAATGAAAATTGATAAAACTTTCTCCTGGAATTAAGTTATTATAAATGGATATCAGTTTTTCAAAAAGTTCAGTCGTACATTTTAATTTAAGGAGAGAAAAAAATAAATCCCTGTGCATATGATGAAAATCTTGGGACGTGATCCTGAATAACCGTGTTGATAGACCCTTCTGATGCACCCCCTTTTTTTCTTCTTCTTCTTCTTCCCTTTTCGCCTACTTAAAAACACTCTCACACATGTCACTTGTTTACACTGAAAAAAAGAATTCAGATTATGATAATGATAATGATAATAGGACTTTATTTGAATAGAATGGGTTATGAAGTGAATATATAGTGGGCTTTGAAATATTCCATCATATAGGTAAAAAAAATACCTTTTTCACAGCCCCCCCCCCCCTATTTAACAAGATAGTCCCAGCCACTAAAATCTGATGGCGAGGCTCCACTTCTAACTCTCTGGCCAGTATAGATCTATCTTTCAAATTTTATTTCTCCATTAAAATATTTACATACAATAATACCTGGTAAATTTGATTATGAATTAAATTTCTTCAAATCAAACTAGTTCTGCCCCTTAAAATTAAAAATCTCCTCGTGGTGATTGGATACTTTACGTGTTGTAGAAACTCCAGATTTAGAACCTGAACTAAAAATAGAATATAACTTCTTTTTTTTTAATGTATTATGTATTAGCCTTTAAAATATGAATGTAAAAGGTTTTCATTTTTATCTGCTTGAAACTCGTCTGAAATATTTGAATTTCAGAATTTTTATTTGAAATTTTAATGATTATTGAATACTTTAAATAATTGTTTAATTAAAAATGCTATCTCGCCCCACTGTGTATCTCCCAATTTTATGATACTTGGTGGTTTATTAATTCTGATAGCAACATTAAATACTTTATTAAATCGAGCTGCTTGGACTTTTCCATTCCTTTGCGGTTCCGAGAATTCTGTTACAATTTTTTTTTTTTTTTTTTTCCTCATCTCAGAATTTAAATTTTTTCATCTGTCGCTTTATGGAATATTTTAGAAAACTTTTTTTTTTTTTTCTTGCCCTTCCCCTCTCCCCAGGGCTTAAGATCAAGTGTGAGGCCCCAAAATATCTTGACTTTTTTTTTTTTTTTTTTTTTTCAAATTGAATTCACAACATAAATTATATTTTTATTTTCAGGTGGTGGATGTTCTTCATCCTGGTCGTGCCACAGTCCCCAAAACAGAGATACGGGAAAAACTAGCCCGTATGTACAAGACTACCCCAGATGTGATCTTTTCTTTTGGATTCCGAACGCAATTTGGAGGTGGAAAAAGCTCTGGATTTGCTATGGTTTATGATACTTTGGATTACGCTAAGAAATTTGAACCCAAGCATCGACTTGCAAGAGTGAGTAACTGTATATATATTCACTTTGTTATTTAGCTACACCTATTTGAAATGAGAGAATAGGTTTAATTCTTATATATATAGTTTACTATATTAGCTATATATATAATTTGAAAATGGAAATGAATCCAACGATATGTTGAAAGGATAAAATTGATTTAATTTGAGTTACCAACACATGATTCGGCCAAGAGTTTGTTCATGTACACAGGTTTTTTTAATTTATTTTTTATATGATCATTGTTAAATTAATATCCCCAGACACACATATATATATATATATATATATATATATATATATATGTGTGTGTGGATATTAAGTGTTACTTTCATAGGATTCAACTCAAACATACATTTAAAGATTTGTGTATATATTTTTACATATACAGAGTATTATAAATTTAGAATATAAATTTAATTTAGACATGATTATCTTATCAGTCATTAGGTGTGTGTGTGTATATGTATGTATATATATATATGTAAAGCTATATTTACCCCCCTCCCCATAACATCAGAACATTGTTTTTTTTTTAAGACAATAAAACAATCAGCCTTGTTTGTGTCGTGGGCTGCTAAGATCAGCCACATATTAGGATGGATTTAAATGTAGGTATTTACCTTACTCGTTTACCGCGGGTTTGATGTGACACAAGGTCGCAAGTATGGGGCATCTTGTAAGGATCCAAACTTGCTATTCAGTAGTTATGGGTCTTCAAGACTAGCTTGTTAACCATTACACCAGTACAGGGCGCCCAATGATTGATGTAATTATACCTGATTTGCTTTCTTTATTGTCCATGTGCCATTTATTTAAACTTTTTTTTTTTTTGTCCTCTTCTCTTACCCTCTTTCAGCAAATGGTTTATATGAGAAGAAAGCCAAAATCCAGTCGTAAACAAAGAAAAGAACGTAAAAAATAGGCAGAAGAAAGTGCGGGGTGTGGCTAAGACCAAGATTGGCGCTGGCAAGAAGGTAAGTTAAATTTTTTTCCTCTACTGCTCATCTCAAGAGTACCATTATAGGAAGTCTTTTTCCCCTTCCCCCTGGGTAGTGGGTGGCGGGTAAACACAAGGTGTGAGAAACTTTCAGCTTTAAAAATACAGGCCTTATCTCAATTCATTATGAACAAAGTTTGCCAAAGACTATTACCTAAAAACAAACTTTGTATATAACTACATTCTTTTTGTGTAAAGCATGGGTCACAGTCAACAGACATCGGACTACATTTTTCCTTTACAATAAAGTGAAGGGTTGCTGGGTTGGAATCTCCGAAGACCAAGTTCTACTCCCCTCCCCCTCCTCTTTTTTCCTGTCATGGTGATCATGAGCGTCTATACACTATCCAAGTCCTCTACCAGTATCGCAAAGATGGACATCCTTCCTTCAAAATAAGGAATAGTGCTGCTGGGTTGGAATCTCCCCAAACCCCACCCTACAACCTGCCCCTCTTTGAACTGTCAAAACGCCAAAGGAACGTGGTTGAAGAAGTTGGTCAGATATCACACTTTGTTCCTTGGGCTGGGAAAATCTGGATCCTGATAACATTTATTTACACTTCTAATATTTCTTCAAGTGGAAATTTCTGTTTAACTCTTATCATCCTATACCGCCTCATTCCACCTGGCCGGAAGTCATATTCATTTTCTTAATCTGCACCAAACGATATCCTTTGTTTAAATGTAATATTAAACCTATTTAGAAGTCTTTGATTTAAGGAAAATAACAGGTAACTTTAAATGAAACGGCCATTTTTGATAAATCCTTATAGGAATGGGGCTCTGAAGTTGGAAAATTCTCAACAGGATATTAAGAGTTAAACTGAAAATCTTTGGGGTCGCAGTTTCTTTTAAATTGTGCATTTAGAATTCTTACTCGTTTTTTTATTATCTATCCACAAAGGGTGGTCCTTTTTTTAATAACCAGTGTGGTCCATTTTAAATGGTTTAAAGGGGAATTGTATTATCCTTTGTCTTTGCAATTCTAGTTTTATTGGAATTTATTCAAGTTGTCACTTCTACGACAAGAAAAGCGACAATTCAAAGAATAGGAATATGTGAATTTATTGACTTTTAGAAAAGAATGAAGATTCCAAATGAAATGAAAATTTTGTTATTTTCTAATCGTTTTTTTCTAACGCAATTTTTTGTTTTTAGAAATAATATAATCATCATCATCATCAACAACAAAAGCTGGTAAGAAGTGTCACTGCATGTCATGTTGATATTGTGTGTTATTTGTTAAACCACTTCCCCATTCATATACCTTCCCATGAATTCCCGTGTGTGTCGTTGTTGCACTTTGACAAATCTTAGAATTATCTCCCTTCCCTTTTTTGTGGGGGGGGGGATAATTATAACCCGCAATATATGTTATTTGTTGTCAAAGGGTTAATTTATGATATAGGATGATTTTTTGCACCAAAAAAAACCAGAAATATAATATGTAAAATTAAGTAATGTCATCGTTAGTAGCCTAAAGTTAGTGTCAGGCAGCGAGGGAGTCTATTCCCATTTCAATAGCACTAGACTAGGGAGATTGTTTTTGGCATCGGGTGCAGAGTGCCACATCTACCATCAGCTACTCATGTGCTGAGTTGGCAAGGGCCTGTATCAAACTCGGAACCATTTGGTTCCTAGTTGGGCACTCCTGGCTGAGATATGTACTCCCACCATCACCCCGTATACCCACTGGGGGTGGGGATGGGATGATTCGGCCACTCTAGTTCAGATTTAGTTTTAAGGTTGCCACTCAATTCCTGTGTGGGTGGGGGTTGTGTGGCATCCTTGACAAATCTTAAGTCTATATCTGGTGAATTTGCAATCACTGCACAGGAATTTTTTTGTGCTCATTTCATGTTATGTTGGATTGATTCTGTTCTGGATAGAAAATCAATAGTCCTATCAGTTGAGAATTTTATCTGGAATTACATCATTCCAATTTAACATGAAATTAGCACAAAAATCTTTCTGGTGAAACTGTAATTGCTATACACTCTTTAAAAACAACTTTTCAACAGCAAATGCACTATGTCCACCAGTCCAACACATTAGCTAGGTGGAGCTACCATTACCACTTGCCTAAATTCACTTGCACCACACAGGTCACAGTTTAAAATGTGGGAGATGTTTCTGTCACAACCTGTATATGCATAGGCAGAACTGGAGAAAGATATGTATGTATATATATATAACAACTTACATGGAAAGATATTGGCTTGATGGAGCTACCATTACCACTTGCCTAAATTCACTTGCACCACAAAGGTGAGAGATATTTCTGCCACACCCTGCATACTTATTGGCAGAACTGAATAAAATATATATATATATATATATATATATATATATATAATATATATAAACAACTTAAATGGTAAGACATTAGCTAGATGGAGTTACCATTGCCACTTGCCTAAATTCACTTGCACCACACAGATCACAGTTTAAAATTTCTATCACACCCTGTATGTAATAATGATAATCTTTTAGTTCAAAGAAGAAACTTAATGTTAATCATAATGTGGTGTTTCATTGCTATCACCAAAAGGCTTTGTATGATTGTGATTAAGACTTGTCTGTTTCTTATTTAATAACATAATTACATCGCCAGTGTGTGTGTGTGTGGGGGGGTATGGATTGGCTCTTTATGCGGGGGGTGAATCCTTTTGATGTGTGTTAAATTCTATTGTGTATCTGGTACAATTTTATGGAAATATCAGATGTTTTTTTTATGATATCTCAAAAGGAATAGGTTTTTTGGTATTTTCATAGATTTGGTCTGAAGGAAGATAAAAAAAGTTTCAGAAAATAAAAAATGTGTTAAATTCTATTTTAAACATTAAATTTGGTCTGAAGATATGGCTTTGGTTTTTAAAAGATAAAATTTTCAAAAAAATAAAAAGTTTAGCTTGAATCTGCAGAGCTGTAATGGACTCCCAGCCATTCGACAGTCAGTCTATTTAGCCAAGTTAATTATTACATTGAATATAAAAGTAAATCTTGGCCCTATTTATTTGGTGGTTGTACATAAACCTTTACAGAATTAAATATTCAGCAATTTAAAGAGAGTTTTAAGTTTTGTTTTATGTTAAATATTGTCCCTGCAATTATTTTCTGATCTTTTTTAAAGAAGAAGAAAAGATTTGTCTATTAGTGGTGTTAATTTTATTATAATACACTGACAATACGGAGTTCAATATAACGGTAAAATTTGTAGGTGAAAAAATGGAAATGAATTTCATAATATGTTGAAGAAAATTATTAAAAGTTGTTTTTTTTTTTTTTTTTTTTTTTTTTTTTTATATATACAATGGTGGGATCAATAAATTCATCCTCACCCTTGTATATTTTTTTCACTTTTAATCATTTTCTTCAATATATATATATATATATTTAAAAATCCGAAGCGTAATAGCGTCCACAAAGGCAACCGACGTTATTTGCAGTCCAGAAGCTAACATCAAGAAAGGATCTTCTAATAAACACCATAAGATCTAACTTGATAGCCCGATGATTGCAACCTAGCAAGACAACCTGGGTAGCTGTCTGTAATAAGCATTTTTTTTTTTTTTTTTTTAACTCAACAAATTAAATAAATAATAGCTCTCACAATTTGTGGTTGAGCACTGTATTTTCTTTGTTTCATCACCAAAAAAAAATGTTTTTATATATATATATACATACGTGTGTGTGTAATTTGTGATTATACTGTGATCCCCCTTTGCTGTTGTGGTCAGTCTATTGTCAACATTTCACTCTAGTCTTAGCGCTGTGAAAACATTACCAGTTCTATTATTATTATTATTATTATCACCTGTAGACAGCTATTATTATCACCTGTAGGCAGCTGCACCTGCTTTCTTTTTTTTTTTTTCCTCTATGCATTTATTACTAAAACTGTTTTAACAAACGTTTTTTAAAACATTGTTTTTTGCAATTTTTGTTATCTAAACATTTTGTTTTTTCAGTTTTTAATCTCTTTTTGATAATTTGTTGCTGTTTCTCTCATGAAGAAGAAAAAAAGCCTATTAATTCTGGTTTCCTACTAATTTGCAACCTTTTGAGTGGATTGTTTAATAAAGGTGGCGGTTAGACTAAGGTTATTACGTTATGGCTCTACTTCCGCCCAACTGCAGGTGTGGGTGTTTTGACAAACAGGAAAGGGTCGAAATCTAAGCTTGATTACCTTATTTGAAAGATATACATTTATAATATATTCAAACATTAGTCTACACTGTGTTTAGAATATATATATATATATATTATATATATATATATATATATATTCTAAACACAGTGTAGACTAATGTTTGAATATATTATAAATGTATATCTTTCAAATAAGGTAATTGTATTATTCAGCACAGTTGCTAGCTCAAAGAATTACTTTTTCATGGGCAATAAGGGTGACCCTATATACATTTGATATAAGTGATGCCCTTAAGCTAGGTGTTAGTAGTTTACAGCATCTAGATAAACATTAGCAGCTATGGGTATGATATCATTAGTTTGAATTGAATAAGATTTTTAAATTAAACTTATCAAAATTCACTGATTTTTAATGTACAAAATGGTCCGAAGGTCTTGTCACCTCTACATATTGTTTCAACTTTAATTTTTGTTTTAATAATATATAACTTATGTAATTATTTTACCTCTAAAAAAAAATTGAATTATTTTTCTCGGAGTTCAGCTTGTATCATGAAATTATTTTACCACTTTTTAAAAAAAAATATATGGGGGTGAGAAGACTTTCGGACCCTCTGTACCGTTTGATTTATTACTAATAATATTTTCACGATATTTGAATAATAAACTTTTTTTTTTTTTTTTTAAATTTTCATAGTTGACATTCCTAGTTATATTGCCATGACAACCTCAGACTGTTGTATCATTTCCAATATTTTTCCTAAAATTTAAAAATATATATTTTTTCCAAATTATCTAATGAAGTCCATAAAGGGTGAAACATCAAAATAAATCTATTAAAACTTTACCAAATTCGGTTTTTCACATCTTATTTTTCTCTTCATTTTTTCCCTGGTTACAATTCGTACATGGAGTCTTTTGAGTGGGGTCAAGATTCCAAGCATTATATGTAATGTTTTACTGTAGTCCAGTTATTATATTACCGATATATTAAAAAAAATTTGAATAAATTGAAACATTCAATGTCACTGCAGATGTCAAAATATCAGAGGCTGTTTTTAATAAATCCACCTTTTTGTGATGGGTGACCATTTAAGCAACAGCAGGGTACTGTAAGCAACCTGATATTAAAATGACTTCAGCTTTAAATGATCCCAAAAGGGTTGATCTGCCGTAAAAACAACCAACTTCCTTGTTGCGATGGGTGACCATTTAAGCAACAGCAGGTACTATAAGCAACTCGATATCAAAATGACTTGATCTGGCTTTAAATGGTCCCAAAAGGGTTGATCTGCCGTAAAACATACAAACCACCTTGTTGCTATGGGTAACCATTTAAGCAAAGCGGGTACTGTAAAAATCAAAAGGGTTGATCTGGCGTAAAAACGACCAACCAACCATCTTGTTGGTATATTGGTAATTTGTGTTTAAATTGGTCTGTCACAGCCCAATATTAGTAAGACTGTGCAGCACCGAGTAAGAATTGATTTTACTCATATAGACAAACTTGTTAACCATCGCTTTATAAGTGGAGTGCTCTCTTATTTGTTATATTTGATTTTGGACTCTTTCTTCTTTTTTTTCACCAGATTTTGTCTTGCTTATCTGTTGCTTATTATTTATATATACATATATATATATATATATATATATCATTTTCTATTTGCAGAATTAAAGATGCTTCAAGTGAGAGAAGGTAATTATTTTTTTATTATATCTAATGTTTTTTGCTTTTTAAAGATTCTTTGACTTAAGACATTATGAAACGTACACTTTGCGGTCAGGTCACGCTGGAAGCACTAATTCCTGCTAGATCACTGAAGTTAAGCAATGAGCCTGTTTAATACTAGATAATTGAATTTAAAAAAAAAAACAGTTTAAATCTTTAACTCTTAATGTCCTATACCACCTCATTCCACCCGTCCAGAAGTCACATTAATTTTTCTAATCTACTCCAAATGCTTTTGTTTAAATGTAGTATTAAACGTATTTAGAAGTAAAGGGTTTTTTTGTTTTTTTTATAGTGTGTTTGAAGCATTGTGCGTAAGTGTAATAGAAATTTTTTGAAGGCAGTTGACAATGCAATATATGTTGAAAATTTTTTTTTTTTAACATACTATTTTCGGAATAAAATTCCATCATCAGAGTTAGAAGTTTTTTTAAAGTACGGGGTGTTTTTTTTTTTTTTTCATAAGTACTATTTAAAAAAAAAAAAAACACCTAGTACTTTTAAAAAACTTCTAACAACTCTGATGATGGAATTTTATTCCGAAAATATTAAGTATGTTAAAAAAGGGAGAGAAAAAAAAAGGTAAATAAACATAATTTTCAACATATATTGCATTGTCAACTGCCTTAAAAAAAAAAAAAGTTTCTATTATATTTAGAAGTATTTAATTCAAGGGGAGTAACTCGAGTAACTTTAAATGAAAAGGCAATTGTTAGCTTTTTTTTTTTTTTGATAAATCCTTATAGGAATGGGGCTCCTCTGGACTTTGAAAATTCTCAACGGGGTGTTAAGAGTCAATAATGAACGCCATTAGATTTTTTTTTTTTTTTTTTTTTTTTTTTTTACATTCTAAATTCATCACTTTATATTCAAAACTGCACAATTTGTTGGAATCTGTAGAAATTTGCTTTTTAAGCAGTAAATAAAGTTAGAAATTATCCAATTGTAACTACTAGAAGCATTGTCTGGCAGAGGTTTTTTTTTTTTTTTTTTTTTTTTTAAGTTAGTCCCGCAGATCCATTATTACTGAATCGTGGGTTGAATCCTCATGGGATTCCACATTTAAATCCCTATGTAAAAATTAAAAAAACACTGTATGATGTATAAAATAAAGTGAATATCCAAATACTTGGATCTTGCTAGAGAACTGAAATATGATGGTGACAGTGATACCAATTGTAGCTTGAGCACTTGGGATGATCTCCAAAGGCTTGGAAATGATAGAAAGGATCGAGATCAAGTTAAAATCGACTAGAATACTCAGAAACTTACTGTTACTCGGACTCCAGTGGAAAAACTGCTATTGAGTATCTGGCCGCCATCCTTGGCCAATTGTAAAAGGACTAGCACCTATATGATTTTCCCAACCCTATTGCCCTCATGGCAAGCCCCAACCCCTTTTTATCATATGGGTGCTAGAAGGCGGTGACTGCGGGTCTACATGTCCTGGGAATGACGTTAAACTCTCTGATGGTGAGGTTCCAGTTTTGGAGGTTTGGGGAATGTGGAGCACCCCTTCATCACCATTGCTCCCTGGTCCACTCTGACCTGGAGTGGTAGTACCTGTTAGGGTCCCATCTATAGGTTAAATAGAAAAATGTATTTATAAAAAAAATTGTATTATCCATTAAGAATTGATTTATTTCAAAACTTTATCGGCATTAAATGACCCACTGAGGTTGATATGCCGTAAAACAAACCAAACCATCTAAGTATGAATGAGCCAAGGTTAAGAATCAAGCTAGTATAAATACAACAACAGCAGCACTGCCAGTGATTGGATAAGAAGGCTGGTCACGTGGTAGTAGGCGAGTCTATATGTAGAAGTAGCCATCTGGCACACGCCTTATATCTTCAAAAATTTCAACAACTGCCAGTTAAAAAAAATACTCACAAGGAGTAAAATAGTAATATAAGAATCCCAGTAACTTTTATTATTATTTACACCTTTTGAGTTTTCACATCAGTGTTAGCTGATGGTCTTTCACTGGAGTCTGAGTGACAGCAAGTCTCCTCAGGTCTCCAGGACTCTTCTGAGTATCCTGGCAGATTGCAGCAGTGCAGTGTTCTGAATGGTTTCAATCCTTCCTCTGATATCCAAACTTTCCAAGCCCTTTTCTAATCCTTTTGGGACTGTTCCAAGTGCACCATCTACAATTGGTATCACTTTCACTTTCATATTCCATAACTTTTTCAGTTCTCTGGCAAGGTCCAGATATTTGTCAATTTTTTCATTTTCCTTTAACTTCACCCTGTGATCTGCTGGCACTGCAAAATCCACCAGTTGACAAGTTCTTTCTTTTTTGTTAATCAACACTAGGTCTGGCCTTCTTGCTGGGATAAGGTGATCCGTTTTAATTTCAAAGTCCCAGAGAATTTTATGCGTTTCGTTCTCAAGAACAGATTCTGGTTTATGCATATACCATTTTGTTGTGTGGTCAAAATTTAATTTCTTGCATAATTCCCAGTGGATCACCTTCCCAATCCAGTCGTGTATAGTTTATTATTATTACTAGCAAATATATGCACCCTCCAGGTGCAAGTATTTAAGTTTTAATATAATAAAATATCATGTTAAATTACAAAGGCAAATGAAACTGAATAAGAATGCAGATAAAAAAGATTTGAAACAGAGGGGGTATGATTGAAAAATAGAACAACTTGGAAACTAACTCTTCCATCATTTTCCATTACTCCCGTCTTTCATTGGTAAATTTTCGTAATTTAACTATTTAGTTAAAATAGGAAGTAAAGGATAATATCACAGTTATTTCTTCTTGTTAATGGATTTCTTTTAATATTTATCCCCGAGATTTTTTCTCATATTCATTAAGATAAAACCAAAAAAATTGAAGTCAATAATACTAAGCACATATTCATTAAAATCAATTTTTTAAGATCAATATGCAAATTAGCCTTCCTATTCACACTGTAAACCTATTTTGTTGTATATATAAATACAATTGCATGTTAATAGTAAGTAGATATGGTCAACAGTATTAATGATATAAAACAATTTTATTAATAATTGAGGTTTAAATAAAAAAAATAAAATCATAGAGAATATGATGTAAATAACTAAGGGAATTGTGACTTGTATAGTGATATAGTTTCGGTTACAGACAAATAAATCCACAATCTCCATTATAATAAGATTATTATTATTATTATTATTATTATTATTATTATTAAAACTTTTTCTCTTTGTATTTTCTTTCAGGATGATGCCCAGCTACTGTTGGATATTAATCTTTATTGTAAAAAAAATAAAAAAATCCTTACAAATACAAAGCTTTGTTTTTTATTCATTTATATTTCTATATAGTTAGGAATTAACTCCTATACCACCTCATTCCACCCGGCTGGAAGTGACATTCATTTTCCTAATCTACCCCAAATGATAGCCTTTGTTGAAATGTAATATTAAACATATTTAGAAATCTTTAATTCAAGGGAAATAGCAGGTAACTTTTAATGAAACGGCCATTTTTACCCATTTTTGATAAATGGTTATGGGAATTGGGCTCTGGACTTTGAAAATTCTTAACGGGATGTTAAGAGTTAATGAATGAAATGAAATGCGTTAAAATTTTCCAGAGGATTTCTCTCAATGGGGGGGGGGGGTTCTTAAGAGAAATCCTTAAGGGAAAATCTTTCTCATTTTTTCCTGGACTCTTTTGAAGCATTCAATTAATATAGTTAATATATACTAGCAAATATATCCACCCTCCGGGTGCAATTGTTTAAGTTTTAATATAATAAAATACCATGTTAAATTAGAAAAGCCAAAGAAACTGAATAAGAATTCAGATAAAAATATTTGAACAGAGGGGGTATGATTTAAAAATAGAACAACTTTAAAACTAACTCTTCCATCATTTTCCCTTACTCCTGTCTTTCATTGGTAAATTTTCCTAAATTAACTATTTAGTTAAAATAAGAAGTAAAGAATGAAATTACAGTTATTTCTTCTTTTTAATGAATTTCTTTTAAGATTTATCCCCGAGATTTTTGCTCATATTCATTTATATAAAACCAAACAATTAGAAATCAATAATACTAAGCATATATTTATTAAGATCAATATGCAAATTAGCCTTCCCATTCACACTGTAAACCGCTATTTTCTTGTATATATAAATACAATTGCATGTTATTAGCATGTAGATATGGTCAACAGTGTAAGTAATGTAAAACAATTTTATTAATAATTGAGGTTTAAATAAAAATAAAATCATGGAGAATATGATGTAAATAACTAAAGGAATTGTGACTGCATAGAAATAGTTTCGGTTACAGACAGACAAACACACAATCTCCATTATAATAAGACGTATTGGAGAAGATAATAAGAAAATTAAACTTAAAAATCAAAACTGAATAGAATTAAATGGATATCTTACCTTTGTGAAGTTCTCTTGAGAAATGATTTGAATTGTTTATTGTAGCTAATATTGTCTGTTTCATTTCCGGTTTATATGTAACGTATTTGAATTTAAGATATATAAAAAACGGACGACTGGAAGGTTTTTTAAACAACTTTTTCAGTTGTAAAATAAGATACTATTTATTAATTAAAAAAATGTATGGTTATTTATTCAGGTTTGAATTTGTGTGTGTATATATATATATATATATGAGATAATATATATATATATATGAGAGAATATATATATATATATATATGAGAGAATATATATATATATATATATATATATATATATATATATATAGAGAATATATATATATATATATGAGAGAATATATATATATATATATATATATATATATATGAGAACAGGGGATAAAAAAGAAAAAGAGAAATAACACCAAAAAAAAAAGAAAGAATAACAAAAGGAAAGGTGAAAGCGAAACAAAAGCTAAGTATGTAAATTTTTCTATTAACGGTTTTTATTTATTTGTTCATTTTTGTTTTTAAATTTTGACATGTCTACACGGTCGCAACATATTGGCAACATTTTACCGGATGTCAGCCTTGTTCTCAACAAACTTAAAAAAGAAAAAAAAAAGAGAGAAATAAGAAATTACAGTTATTCGCCCATTTCATTCATAAAGGAGAAGAAGAAAGAGAGGAAAAGGAAATAAGAAGAGAAATTATAACCACACAAATAAAAAACCATAAGCACGTCATTTCTGAAAATAAACTCTGATGATGAAGCTCTAGCTTCGAAATCAATAAGACATATAAAACATCTTTTTGTCTTTATTTTTTATACGCATTGTATTGCCTTTGAATTTTAATATTTTATAATATATATATATATATTTTTGGAAGATTATGTGCTTAATTAAAGTCATACCTAATTTGTTAATTAAAGAACATAATCTTCCAAAAATTGTCGGCCTTCGCCATTTCAAACACATTGTTTGTCCACTTCATACTGTCGTGCCATAAGTCGCCCAAGAAGTGCGATATACACATCAGTTTAAAATAAATAGAAATTCTGATGAAGCCAGCTAGTGTAATGGTTTGAGTGTCAGCCTAACAGGTAGGGTTCGAATCATGCACAAAGCACTGCCCTGTCTATAACTCTCCTGATGAGGCCTAATAGGCTGAAATGTACATACAGAGATTGACTTTTTCTCGATTTGTTTACGCTTTACATTTAAACCGATATGCACGCCTAATTCATTTAATTATAATTAATTAATTAACAAATTAGGTATGACTTTAATTAAGCACATAATCTTCCAAAAATTGCCCGCCTTTGCCATTTCAAACACATTGTCCACTTCATATATATATATATATATATATATATATATAATTACGCCTAATTAAAACCAATTAAACTGAATTTTTTTTCATACACTTTGTAGTGCTAACACCAAGGAATATCTAAGTATAAATATTGTGTCCATAATATAAATAGAAAAAAATCCTTTAGCTGGAGAAGGTTGATAAACTCAGCTTTAGTATAATAATAGATATATATATATGGAATTTTTTTTTATAGAGGAATTATATATATAATTGATAATTTTGAATCATATTACCACGACCAGACAACTCGGCAAACACCATTTGCGACATCTGGAGCACTGGACAGCTGTTTCGACCTCCTTTGGTCTCATCAGCAGTGCATACCACAGGTTTCGTTCTGTAGATGCAGGCCCCGAATTGGGAAGTCGTTGTCCTAGAGGTGCCCTTGCCCTCTGTAATCCTTCGTTAGGATACATGGCAATATAGGTTAAGTGACTGCGCATTTGAATTAATGTTACCATTGACTAGATGATTTGGCATTCTCCGTTTGTGGCATGGGCTGGTGGCCCAGTGTGTTAAGTCCCCGCTCTTCACGCTGTGGTCCACTGGTTCAATCTCTAGTGGCGGAGATTGTGGTATGCACTGCTGATGAGACCAAATCCCTGACGGTATACAATCATTTTTATTTCACATGAAAATAATCCTAAGGCATAGAGTGCTTTTTTTTTTTATCTTATATTTTTGGAAGAAATTACTTTTAAATTTGGTCTATTGTAGTTTCACTCCCAAAGAAAAGAAAAAAAAATGCAAAAAGAAAGAAAATAAAGTGAAGATAGAATAAAGAAAGAAAGAAAAGATAAAATAAATAAAGAAAGCATAGGAGGAATGTAAAAGAAAGAAACAATTAGTTGAAAGAAAAAGAAGGAAGTAAAGAATGATATGAAAAAGAAAGTAAGTAAAAAGAGAGAGAAAGAATGAAAAAGGAATAAGATGAAAGTAAAAGAAAGAAAGAAAGAATTTCTTTCTTTCTTTCTAGCCTTTTCGTAGAAAAAAAACAAGTTTCTGCTTGTAGTTAAAAGTGTCTCCTATTTAATTGTAAAATTTCAAGAATATTAATAAAGATTAACCACTTTGATTTTACAAAAAAATTTACACAGAAAAAATCAACCGCGGAACAAAATTTCTATCACTCATTTTTGGCCGATTTAACACGAAATACCGTTTAACTCACTGTAAAAGATGGTTCAATGGATAAGAAACACATAAAAATTACATAGTCAGAAAGATTCTTTTCTTTTCTTTCCAACCATATGAATTTTTTTTTTTAATTGGGCCCGAAATACGCTAGTAATTACCTTTTTAAGCTGATACGGTCAAAATTACGAGAAATTGTTAACATTTGAAAATGGAGTAAATTTGACAATTTTCTTTTCAAAATTAAAACTTTGAGCAAAATCCCTGACGGTATACAATCGTTTTTATTTGACAAATTATATATGGAAATAATCCTCAGTCTGTATTCTATTACTGGTATAGTGCTTTTCTTTCTTTTTTTTTTTTTTTGCTTCTATTATATTTTTTAATTCAAATTCACTCGATTTTATTTTCGCTTTCACGGGGCCTAGAAACAAAAAAGGCCGTTTTTACTTCCATGTGTCTTCTAATTGAGCGTAAAATTTCAAGAATATTGAAATATTATACTACTATAATTTAAAAAAACAAGTCTTTAAAAAAAAGGTCATATTTTATGTTTTGTTTTTTTTAAGCAAAATATCATTTTAACTTGCTGTAAAAAATTGTTAAATTCATAAAAACATGTAAAATTTATATATTTAGGAAGATTATTTTCTTTTCTTTTCCCAACCATCTAAATATTTTTAATATTGGTTCAGAAATACTTGAGAAATTACAAATTTTACTGATTAAGGTTGCAAATTTTAAAATGTCCACATTTATCAGCTAAATGCTTGTAATGCTACTTTTACACCCGTCCGACAAATAAATTTGAGGGTTTTTTTTTTTTTTTCAAAATACAAACTTTCGAAGCAAATCCTAAACGGTATAGCAATCTTTACATTTTACACATTATATATCAAAATAATTCTGAAACTTTCTAATATTACAGACATAGTGCTTTTTTTTTTCTGCTTCTCATACACATTTTGAACAAATAGCCTTGGAGTTTGTACTATTGTATTTTCACTTCCACGGGTTCTAGAAACAAAAAAAAAGGCCCCGTTTGTACTTCCAGGTGTCTTCTAATTGAGTGCAAAATTTCAAGAATATTGATAAAGATTAGCCACTTAGATTTTCAAAAGAAATGTAGAGTGTAAAATGTATTCTCGGAAAAAAAATTCCTACCATTTTCAGTTGTTTGAAGCAAAATACATTTTTAACTCGCTGTAAAAAATTTTCAATGAATAAAAACACATACAAATTACATATTTAGAGAGATTATTTTATTTTCTTTCCAACCATATAAATATTTTTAAGATTGAACCATAAATATATGAGAAATTGTGATTTTAAATCAATAAGGTCCGATTTGTTACGTCAATTGACAGGGTGTTTTTAAATCCGAAAGTCATGTAAATTCGAGTTTTTTCTTCAAAATCCAAACTTTCGGAGCAAATCCCGAACGATATAGCAATTTTTAAATTTCACAAATTTTATATGAAAATAATTTTGAAAGTCTAATATTACGGACATAGTGCTTTTTTTTTTTTTTTTGCTTCTCTTATATTTTTTAAGCAAATAGTCTTGAATTTGATTAAGATTAGCCACTTTGATTTTGAAAAACAGAACAGTGTGTAAAATTTATCCTAAAAAAAAAAAAACGGTCATATTTTTGTTTTCAGCTGTTCGACCGAAAATACGGTTTTAACTCGCTGTAAAAAATAATTCAATTGATGAAAACCGATAAAAATAATTTTTAGAAAGATTATTCTATTCTCTTTCCAACCATATAAATATTTTAAGATTGGTTAAGAATACTCGAGAAATTGCAAATAAACCGAAAATACGGTTTTAGCTCGTGTAAAAATAATTTAATTGATGAAAACCGATAAAAATAATATTTAGAAAGATTATTCTATTCTCTTTCCAACCATATAAATATTTTTAAGATTGGTTAAGAAATACTCGAGAATTGCAAATAAACCAAAAATACGGTTTTAGCTCGTGTAAAAAATAATTTAATTGATGAAAACCGATAAAAATAATTTTTAGAAAGATTATTCTATTCTCTTTCCAACCATATAAATATTTTTAAGATTGGTTTTAGAAATACTCGAGAAATTGCAAATTTAAATGATTAAGGTCGCAAATTTGAAAATGTTAGGGTTTTTTCAGCTAAATGCTTGTAATGCAAGTCAATGTCCTATTGTTGAAAAGTCTTTTTCACTGGGGTGGGGTGGGGGTGGTCACAGGTGAGGTAAAATTTACTTCAGACTCCACATGATAATATCCTGAAGATTGTCTTGGCTTGTCAATCGAGCAAAGTTGTAAGCTGTTAACTTTTTGTTTTCCAAAATATTCATTTTGAAAATCTTGATAGATTGACGGGTCGATCTTATAAAATCCCTTTTTCATCCTCAAATCTTCATCAATTTTTGACATTTGCATCACGGTCACGTGAGGGGTAAATTTTTCTCTCTTTTGTATAACACCTTGTTGGATAAAGTGCATTTCCACAAGAGCACGCATTTCCATTATGTCACCGAGTGGCAGTCCGGGTTGAGGTTTAGCAAAAAGAACTGAGTGTCGGAAATTCCCTAGACCTCTCAGTGGAACTTCCAATGATCTACGCCGGTAGGTCAGTCTCAGTTTTTCTGCACAGAGATTCAGTGCCAACTTTGCATGCTCCAGACCGTCTTTGTCATCGTCTTTGATGTTCATGATAGCCAAAGTCATGTGCAAAGTCGGCAATGGAGCCAACGCTTGTTGATAGTCATTATTTCTTTCCACCACAGTTTGTTGAATTATCCCTATGTTTTTGTGGATTTCTTCGTTGTCAAATTGGATTGCAACAAAATAATTTGGTTTCATTGTGTCCAACCTAGATGAAAAGAAATATTTAATTCATTAAAATTTATATTTGTAGGGATTATCTTATTATAATGGAGATTGTGTGTTTTTCTGTCTGTAACCGAAACTATATTACTACTCAAGTCAAATTCTTAGTTATTAACGTCACATTCTCCATGATTCTATTTCTATTTAAACCTCAATTAATAATAAAACTGTTTGACATTATTAATACTGTTGGTCTTACCTAATTACTAATAACATGCAATTGTATTTATATATACAACAAAATACCAGTTTTCAGTGTAAACGTAAAGCTAATTTGCATATTGATATAAAAAAAACTGATTTTAATAAAAATGTGCTTGGTATTATTGATTTCTAATTGTTTGGTTTTATCTTAATGAATATGAGTAAAAATCTCTTCAATAAATCCTAAAAGAAATTCATTAACAAGAAGAAATAACTGTAATTTTATTCTTTACTTTCTATTTTAACTAAATAGTTAAATTAGGAAAATTTAGCATTGAAAAACGGAAGTGATGAAAGAGTAAGTTTCAGTTGTTCTATTTTCCGATTATACCCCCTCCGTTTCAAATCTTTTTATCTGAATTCCTAATTAGTTTCATTAGCCTTTCTGATTTAATCTAATATTTTATTACATTTAAACTTAAATACTTGCACCCGGAGGGTGCATATATTTGCTAGTAATTGTAATAAAGTTGAAAATATTTAGTATTGTTGCATACCCTTCTTCACTTCACTTACTTCTTGTCGTATTTTCTATTCTGGCCGGCTACTATTCTGATCGTCTTTGGTATTTCTATCATCTATCTTGACTTGGTCTGGTCTCTTCTAAGGTCTGGACTTTCTTGGGAACTTCGGGTCTGGTTTTCTGTTAGGGATTTCTCGTTATCAGAAGCCCTGTGTCATTGTTAGTTTTTAGGTAATAAACACAAGACTTCGATTTACTTTGATGTTACTTTATTTTCAATCCCCAACCCAGACATCTGCTCAGATCGACTTACATCCTATCGGGCTCGGCTCCTACCTGCTAAATGACTGAGACTTTCTTACTATCCTTAAACCGGAAGACAGGCTCTTCTATGCCTTCCGGTTCTCACGATTTATCCCCGAAAGGCAAGGTGAGAGTGAGGTCAAGCACCGTCACTCACTCTCAAGGCCATCAGCTGCACTAATCGCCATTATGTTTCTATACTACCTTATATAAGTATTAGGGATCTAATAATTATGTAACAGTATTATTTATATTATTTGGACTATTGTCCTCATCTTTATTGTTATCTGAACAATGACCTTTCTTTTTCATATCCGGGAATTTTCTCGAACTCTGGAACCTTCTTGTCATAATCGGGAGCCATGACAGAACTTAGAACCCAACCCTTTATTCAATCCCTGGCGGTATCATGTTCTCATTCCACTAACCATAGCTGGGGTTCAGGTGTTAAGCTGTGATAATTACTATTCTATATTACTATCACTCTTGACCAGGATTGAACCTGCAGCCTAGAGATAACTGTCTAAAACCAATGCCTTTATCCACTATGCTGTGTGTCCAATTGGACACAGCATAATACTAATAATAATTTCTCTCTATTTCAACATTTTTGTTGATTTAGATAAAAAGAAATTTCTCTCCCCTATTTCAACATATCCATTGATTTATATATTTAAAGAAATAAAAAAATCTACCCTTATTTCAACATTTCTATCGATGAAAAAGAAAAAAATTCTCTCCTATAGTTCAACATATCCATTGATTTATATATTTAAAGAAATAAAAAAATCTACCCTTATTTCAACATTTCTATCGATGAAAAAGAAAAAATTCTCTCCTATAGTTCAACATATCCATTGATTTATATATTTAAAGAAATAAAAAAATCTACCCTTATTTCAACATTTCTATCGATGAAAAAGAAAAAATTTCTCTCCTATAGTTCAACATATCCATTGATTGATATATTTAAAGAAATAAAAAAATCTACCCTTATTTCAACATTTCTATCGATGAAAAGAAAAAAATTTCTCCTATAGTTCAACATATCCATTGATTGATATATTTAAAGAAATAAAAAATCTACCCTTATTTCAACATTTCTATCGATTAAAAAGAAAAAATTTCTCTCCTATAGTTCAACATATCCATTGATTTATATATTTAAAGAAATAAAAAAATCTACCCTTATTTCAACATTTCTATCGATGAAAAAGAAAAAATTTCTCTCCTATAGTTCAACATATCCATTGATTGATATATTTAAAGAAATAAAAAAATCTACCCTTATTTCAACATTTCTATCGATGAAAAAGAAAAAAATTCTCTCCTATAGTTCAACATATCCATTGATTTATATATTTAAAGAAATAAAAAAATCTACCCTTATTTCAACATTTCTATTGATTAAAAAGAAAAAATTTCTCTCCTATAGTTCAACATATCCATTGATTTATATATTTAAAGAAATAAAAAAATCTACCCTTATTTCAACATTTCTATTGATTAAAAAGAAAAAATTTCTCTCCTATAGTTCAACATATCCATTGATTTATATATTTAAAGAAATAAAAAAATCTACCCTTATTTCAACATTTCTATTGATTAAAAAGAAAAAATTTCTCTCCTATAGTTCAACATATCCATTGATTGATATATTTAAAGAAATAAAAAAATCTACCCTTATTTCAACATTTCTATTGATTAAAAAGAAAAAATTTCTCTCCTATAGTTCAACATATCCATTGATTTATATATTTAAAGAAATAAAAAAATCTACCCTTATTTCAACATTTCTATTGATTAAAAAGAAAAAATTTCTCTCCTATAGTTCAACATATCCATTGATTTATATTTAAAGAAATAAAAAAATCTACCCTTATTTCAACATTTCTATCGATTAAAAAGAAAAAATTTCTCTCCTATAGTTCAACATATCCATTGATTGATATATTTAAAGAAATAAAAAAATCTACCCTTATTTCAACATTTCTATTGATTAAAAAGAAAAAATTTCTCTCCTATAGTTCAACATATCCATTGATTGATATATTTAAAGAAATAAAAAAATCTACCCTTATTTCAACATTTCTATTGATTAAAAAGAAAAAATTTCTCTCCTATAGTTCAACATATCCATTGATTTATATATTTAAAGAAATAAAAAAATCTACCCTTATTTCAACATTTCTATTGATTAAAAAGAAAAAAATTCTCTCCTATAGTTCAACATATCCATTGATTATATATTTAAAGAAATAAAAAAAATCTACCCTTATTTCAACATTTCTATTGATTAAAAAGAAAAAATTTCTCTCCTATAGTTCAACATATCCATTGATTGATATATTTAAAGAAATAAAAAAATCTACCCTTATTTCAACATTTCTATCGATTAAAAAGAAAAAATTTCTCTCCTATAGTTCAACATATCCATTGATTGATATATTTAAAGAAATAAAAAAATCTACCCTTATTTCAACATTTCTATCGATTAAAAAGAAAAAATTTCTCTCCTATAGTTCAACATATCCATTGATTTATATATTTAAAGAAATAAAAAAATCTACCCTTATTTCAACATTTCTATCGATTAAAAAGAAAAAATTTCTCTCCTATAGTTCAACATATCCATTGATTGATATATTTAAAGAAATAAAAAAATCTACCCTTATTTCAACATTTCTATCGATTAAAAAGAAAAAATTTCTCTCCTATAGTTCAACATATCCATTGATTGATATATTTAAAGAAATAAAAAAATCTACCCCTATTTCAACATTTCTATCGATTAAAAAGAAAAAATTTCTCTCCTATAGTTCAACATATCCATTGATTGATATATTTAAAGAAATAAAAAAATCTATCCTTATTTCAACATTTCTATCGATTAAAAAGAAAAATTTCTCTCCTATAGTTCAACATATCCATTGATTGATATATTTAAAGAAATAAAAAAATCTACCTTATTTCAACATTTCTATCGATTAAAAAGAAAAAATTTCTCTCCTATAGTTCAACATATCCATTGATTGATATATTTAAAGAAATAAAAAATCTACCCTTATTTCAACATTTCTATCGATTAAAAAGAAAAATTTCTCTCCTATAGTTCAACATATCCATTGATTGATATATTTAAAGAAATAAAAAAATCTACCTTATTTCAACATTTCTATCGATTAAAAAGAAAAAATTTCTCTCCTATAGTTCAACATATCCATTGATTGATATATTTAAAGAAATAAAAAAATCTACCCTTATTTCAACATTTCTATCGATTAAAAAGAAAAAATTTCTCTCCTATAGTTCAACATATCCATTGATTGATATATTTAAAGAAATAAAAAATCTACCCTTATTTCAACATTTCTATCGATTAAAAAGAAAAAATTTCTCTCCTATAGTTCAACATATCCATTGATTGATATATTTAAAGAAATAAAAAAATCTACCCTTATTTCAACATTTCTATCGATTAAAAAGAAAAATTTTCTCTCCTATAGTTCAACATATCCATTGATTGATATATTTAAAGAATAAAAAAATCTACCCTTATTTCAACATTTCTATCGATTAAAAAGAAAAAATTTCTCTCCTATAGTTCAACATATCCATTGATTGATATATTTAAAGAAATAAAAAAATCTACCTTATTTCAACATTTCTATCGATTAAAAAGAAAAAATTTCTCTCCTATAGTTCAACATATCCATTGATTGATATATTTAAAGAAATAAAAAAATCTACCCTTATTTCAACATTTCTATCGATTAAAAAGAAAAAATTTCTCTCCTATAGTTCAACATATCCATTGATTGATATATTTAAAGAAATAAAAAATCTACCCTTATTTCAACATTTCTATCGATTAAAAAGAAAAAATTTCTCTCCTATAGTTCAACATATCCATTGATTGATATATTTAAAGAAATAAAAAAATCTACCTTATTTCAACATTTCTATCGATTAAAAAGAAAAAATTTCTCTCCTATAGTTCAACATATCCATTGATTGATATATTTAAAGAAATAAAAAAATCTACCCTTATTTCAACATTTCTATCGATTAAAAAGAAAAAATTTCTCTCCTATAGTTCAACATATCCATTGATTGATATATTTAAAGAAATAAAAAAATCTACCCTTATTTCAACATTTCTATCGATTAAAAAGAAAAAATTTCTCTCCTATAGTTCAACATATCCATTGATTGATATATTTAAAGAAATAAAAAAATCTACCCTTATTTCAACATTTCTATCGATTAAAAAGAAAAAATTTCTCTCCTATAGTTCAACATATCCATT
Source organism: Doryteuthis pealeii (assembly GCA_023376005.1). Classification (NCBI taxonomy): domain Eukaryota; kingdom Metazoa; phylum Mollusca; class Cephalopoda; order Myopsida; family Loliginidae; genus Doryteuthis; species Doryteuthis pealeii. The sequence goes on along the minus strand of CM042181.1, from coordinate 15,764,928 downwards.
GATTGATATATTTAAAGAAATAAAAAAATCTACCCTTATTTCAACATTTCTATCGATTAAAAAGAAAAATTTCTCTCCTATAGTTCAACATATCCATTGATTGATATATTTAAAAAATAAAAAAATCTACCTTATTTCAACATTTCTATCGATTAAAAAAAAAAAATTTCTCTCCTATAGTTCAACATATCCATTGATTGATATATTTAAAGAAATAAAAAAATCTACCCTTATTTCAACATTTCTATCGATTAAAAAGAAAAAATTTCTCTCCTATAGTTCAACATATCCATTGATTGATATATTTAAAGAAATAAAAAAATCTACCCTTATTTCAACATTTCTATCGATTAAAAAGAAAAATTTCTCTCCTATAGTTCAACATATCCATTGATTGATATATTTAAAGAAATAAAAAAATCTACCCTTATTTCAACATTTCTATCGATTAAAAAGAAAAAATTTCTCTCCTATAGTTCAACATATCCATTGATTGATATATTTAAAGAAATAAAAAAATCTACCTTATTTCAACATTTCTATCGATTAAAAAGAAAAAATTTCTCTCCTATAGTTCAACATATCCATTGATTGATATATTTAAAGAAATAAAAAAATCTATCCTTATTTCAACATTTCTATCGATTAAAAAGAAAAAATTTCTCTCCTATAGTTCAACATATCCATTGATTGATATATTTAAAGAAATAAAAAAATCTACCTTATTTCAACATTTCTATCGATTAAAAAGAAAAAATTTCTCTCCTATAGTTCAACATATCCATTGATTGATATATTTAAAGAAATAAAAAAATCTACCCTTATTTCAACATTTCTATCGATTAAAAAGAAAAAATTTCTCTCCTATAGTTCAACATATCCATTGATTGATATATTTAAAGAAATAAAAAAATCTACCCTTATTTCAACATTTCTATCGATTAAAAAGAAAAAATTTCTCTCCTATAGTTCAACATATCCATTGATTGATATATTTAAAGAAATAAAAAAATCTACCCTTATTTCAACATTTCTATCGATTAAAAAGAAAAAATTTCTCTCCTATAGTTCAACATATCCATTGATTGATATATTTAAAGAAATAAAAAAATCTATCCTTATTTCAACATTTCTATCGATTAAAAAGAAAAAATTTCTCTCCTATAGTTCAACATATCCATTGATTGATATATTTAAAGAAATAAAAAAATCTACCCTTATTTCAACATTTCTATCGATTAAAAAGAAAAAATTTCTCTCCTATAGTTCAACATATCCATTGATTGATATATTTAAAGAAATAAAAAATCTACCCTTATTTCAACATTTCTATCGATTAAAAAGAAAAAATTTCTCTCCTATAGTTCAACATATCCATTGATTGATATATTTAAAGAAATAAAAAATCTATCCTTATTTCAACATTTCTATCGATTAAAAAAAAAAATTTCTCTCCTATAGTTCAACATATCCATTGATTGATATATTTAAAGAATAAAAAAATCTACCCTTATTTCAACATTTCTATCGATTAAAAAGAAAAAATTTCTCTCCTATAGTTCAACATATCCATTGATTGATATATTTAAAGAAATAAAAAAATCTACCCTTATTTCAACATTTCTATCGATTAAAAGAAAAAAATTTCTCTCCTATAGTTCAACATATCCATTGATTGATATATTTAAAGAAATAAAAAAATCTACCCTTATTTCAACATTTCTATCGATTAAAAAAGAAAAAATTTCTCTCCTATAGTTCAACATATCCATTGATTGATATATTTAAAGAAATAAAAAAATCTACCTTATTTCAACATTTCTATCGATTAAAAAGAAAAAATTTCTCTCCTATAGTTCAACATATCCATTGATTGATATATTTAAAGAAATAAAAAAATCTACCCTTATTTCAACATTTCTATCGATTAAAAAGAAAAAATTTCTCTCCTATAGTTCAACATATCCATTGATTGATATATTTAAAGAAATAAAAAATCTACCCTTATTTCAACATTTCTATCGATTAAAAAGAAAAAATTTCTCTCCTATAGTTCAACATATCCATTGATTGATATATTTAAAGAAATAAAAAAATCTACCCTTATTTCAACATTTCTATCGATTAAAAAGAAAAAATTTCTCTCCTATAGTTCAACATATCCATTGATTGATATATTTAAAGAAATAAAAAAATCTACCCTTATTTCAACATTTCTATCGATTAAAAAGAAAAAATTTCTCTCCTATAGTTCAACATATCCATTGATTGATATATTTAAAGAAATAAAAAAATCTACCTTATTTCAACATTTCTATCGATTAAAAAGAAAAAATTTCTCTCCTATAGTTCAACATATCCATTGATTGATATATTTAAAGAAATAAAAAATCTACCCTTATTTCAACATTTCTATCGATTAAAAAGAAAAAATTTCTCTCCTATAGTTCAACATATCCATTGATTGATATATTTAAAGAAATAAAAAAATCTACCCTTATTTCAACATTTCTATCGATTAAAAAGAAAAAATTTCTCTCCTATAGTTCAACATATCCATTGATTGATATATTTAAAGAAATAAAAAAATCTACCCTTATTTCAACATTTCTATCGATTAAAAGAAAAAATTTCTCTCCTATAGTTCAACACATTGATTGATATATTTAAAGAAATAAAAAATCTACCCTTATTTCAACATTTCTATCGATTAAAAAGAAAAAATTTCTCTCCTATAGTTCAACATATCCATTGATTGATATATTTAAAGAAATAAAAAAATCTACCCTTATTTCAACATTTCTATCGATTAAAAAGAAAAAATTTCTCTCCTATAGTTCAACATATCCATTGATTGATATATTTAAAGAAATAAAAAAATCTACCCTTATTTCAACATTTCTATCGATTAAAAAGAAAAATTTCTCTCCTATAGTTCAACATATCCATTGATTGATATATTTAAAGAAATAAAAAAATCTACCCTTATTTCAACATTTCTATATAGTTCAACATATCCATTGATTGATATATTTAAAGAAATAAAAAAATCTACCCTTATTGAAAAAATTTCTCTCCTATAGTTCAACATATCCATTGATTGATATATTTAAAGAAATAAAAAAATCTACCCTTATTTCAACATTTCTATCGATTAAAAAGAAAAAATTTCTCTCCTATAGTTCAACATATCCATTGATTGATATATTTAAAGAAATAAAAAATCCCTATTATTTCAACATTTCTATCGATTAAAAAAAAAATTTCTCTCCTATAGTTCAACATATCCATTGATTGATATATTTAAAGAAATAAAAAAATCTACCCTTATTTCAACATTTCTATCGATTAAAAAGAAAAAATTTCTCTCCTATAGTTCAACATATCCATTGATTCGTATATTCCGATTAAAAAGAAAAAATTTCTCTCCTATAGTTCAACATATCCATTGATTGATATATTTAAAGAAATAAAAAAATCTACCCTTATTTCAACATTTCTATCGATTAAAAAGAAAAAATTTCTCTCTATAGTTCAACATATCCATTGATTGATATATTTAAAGAAATAAAAAAATCTACCCTTATTTCAACATTTCTATCGATTAAAAAAAAAAAATTTCTCTCCTATAGTTCAACATATCCATTGATTGATATATTTAAAGAAATAAAAAAATCTACCCTTATTTCAACATTTCTATCGATTAAAAAGAAAAAATTTCTCTCCTATAGTTCAACATATCCATTGATTGATATATTTAAAGATGATTACTACCCGATCAACTATTAGATTAAAAAGAAAAAATTTCTCTCCTATAGTTCAACACCATTGATTGATATATTTAAAGAAAAAAAAAAACTTTCTAATTAAAAAGAAAAAATTTCTCTCCTATAGTTCAACATATCCATTGATTGATATATTTAAAGAAATAAAAAAATCTACCCTTATTTCAACATTTCTATCGATTAAAAAGAAAAAATTTCTCTCCTATAGTTCAACATATCCATTGATTGATATATTTAAAGGGTGAAAATCGGTGGTACCTACCATACAGACTCAAAGGTGATTTTTAAATAGTCTTTTCTTTTGTTCTCACAATGGAGCCGTGTAAAACTGCGAATTAAATGAAAAACTTTGTATAAGTCACAATGTATACAACAAAAAGGACAATAAATTTACAAAACAAACGTTACACAAAATAAAAAATAAATAATAATAAAAAAAGATGACGACGTCGACAATAATAACAATAACAACGACAATAATAATAATAACAACAATAACAACAATAATAATTTAGTTGGAGAGGGGGATTATAACCGGATGTACCATCTCGGCCACACTATTTGCCCTAGCTATGAATATGCTAATAAAAGTTGCAGAGGGAGAATATAGAGGCCCTATCACCAGATCTGGTCTAAGACAACCTCCAATTTCGAGCGTACATGGATGACATGACGATTACATCGACTTCTGTTATTGGTGCAAAATGGCTGCTGAAAGGGAATTGAAAAACTCATTACATGGGCCAGAATGAGTTTCAACGCAACAAAATCACGGTCCCTAGTGTTAAAAAAAGGGAAATCATCGAAGGAGCGATTGAAGCTGTCTGGAGAATTCATCCCCACAATAAAGCAGAATCCCATAAAATGTCTGGGAAAGCGTTTTGATAATTCCCTAATGGACGTGGCGGCAATCAAGGAAACAAGAGAAGGTCTGGAGAGATGGTTGAATAAGGTTGATAAATCAGGCCTACCGGGCCGTTTTAAAGCTTGGATATATTGTTACACACTGGACCCGTCAAAAACACAAACACTTGTATTTAGGAAAATATAAGAGATGTTTATTTTCCCCGGTTGTGTACAGTTGAGAGTCGTGGGCAGGGTTACACAATGTGGAGCCTTCGGGAGTTCTCTTCAATTGATCTTGAACCTGATCGCCGTCTGTCTAATCGATCTCTACGGGCTTCTTTTATTGTAATCTGACCCCCGGTGTCACGCCTCCTTGTTCGTGACACCTACGCAGTTTTTTCTGTAGACACGCCTCTTCGCCCACGCAGGCTAAGGGCTACGCCTACAGATTTCTGCACCGAAATCATGGCAAACATCCACCTGCATTTCCAGGTGCAAAAGGTCAGGTCGGGGCCACATCCTGTTTTCGTTTCCAGGCTGCACCTGGCCCCCATGCACTTCCTATTCAGCCCGGTCCTTGGGTGCACTGATCAGACAATATATTACAACATCAGCATGCTATTCTGCCAAAAGTATTATGGCCATTAACCATCTATGAATTTACTGCCTTTAACGTAGAGCAGCTGGAAAAGAAAATCAATTCCAGATTTCTGGCTGGGTCTACCAAAATGTCTGAGTAGTGCGGCGCTATATGCAAATTCGAACGCATTGCTGCTCCCTTAGCACTTGACATCATCTCTGAAAATAAACACACAAAATATATCATCTTTTCAGACTCGCTCTCAGTCCTACTATCATTAAGAAATAAAAAACTGGAAGACCCTCTCATCATTAAGCTCCAGAATAGATTAGACTCAATGTCTAACTCTAAGGAGATTATTATATGCTGGATACCAAGTCATATAGGAGTGAGGGGGAATGAAAGACCTGACTCTGCAGCTAAATCGGCTCTAGATTTAATCCCAGATAGTTCCAGATACCATATACTGACTCGAAACCTAAAATTAATAGATTCCTTCATACAAAATGGCATTAACACTGGAATAACTGTATCCACAATAAACTCTTCCTAATCAAACCCCCTTTGGGAGGCTGCAGACCAACTTTAAGAAAGTCTAGAAAGGAACAAGTCATTATGTCCCGATTATGCATTGGTCATAAAAAACTAACGCACTCTTATATACTCAAACAAGAACAACAACCACAATGTGAAACATGTCAAACACCCCTGACAGTTAAACACTTATTCATGGAATGCAGATTTTTTGCTCCCATCAGAAACCATTATTTTAAAGCAAACAATATGAAAGATCTGTTTGAAAATGTTAACATAGAGGATATTTTCTCCTTTTTGAGGGAAATAAAATTATACCATAGAATATAGACATGAAACAAATCAATGCCATACAATATAATTCCTAATAATGCTAACACATTGTTGAAACCAATTACTAAAAGTATATATATGAATACACAATATGTATAACACCCCAACCGCTAGGCATGATATAACCCTGGACGGGTTGATATGCCGTTAAAATTAATAAACCAACCAACCAACTTAAAAGCCATGTAGAAGAATACAAAGTCGCTAAAATTAGATCATCGATACAATACAAGTTCTCCATGGATCCCAAAGTGTGCGGTGCAAGCGTTAAAGTATACACGGGGAGAAAGTGGAAAGCGACTAAGGCTTTAAAAATAGCAGAAGAAAGACTACGAGAAAAGACGCTATTAGATGTCGTGGCAACTGGCCGAGCTGGATTGGGTTATTTCCCTTCCATCAGGGTGGATAAAGTGATTGGAAAAGAGAGACACCACCTTCTACAAGAGGAAATTCGGAGAGGTGAAGAAGAGAAAAGGACAGAGAAAATGGTTGGGCTAAGACAACAGGGGGCATGGACTAGGTGGGGATCAATTGAAAAGCGCAGAATCACATGGTCCGATGTGTGGAATAACAACTGTTACATAATGTATGCGGTTGCATAAGATTATTGTCAAATCCCCTGTAATTCTGAGGGGATGACCCTTTTCATACCATGGCCGGGTCCTTCCATGGAAAATTACAGAAGCCCACCAAAAGTCACGTGGGACCTGTTTGGTCCCCAGTTTTTCAGTTAGACGTCAGGCAGAGAAGTCAACCATTTTAGGTCCTGCCTAAACTGGAACTCACGCGCGCTATGTTAGTCAGATATTTAGTTACATGAAATGTATAGTTAAGGAAATAAAAGTTGTATAATTAATATGTTCTTGTGGTTGATGAATATCTTGGTAACAAGACTAAGAAGTGAATCCAGGACGACCAGCCAGCAAGAACATAGTTAACAGAAAACCAGACCGAAGTCCCCAAGTCAACACCAGACGCAAGATCTTAGAAGATACCAGACCAAGTCAAGATAGAAATACCGAAGACGATCAGAATACCAAAGCCGGCCAGAAGAAAATACGACCAGATATAGAAGAAAGAAAGAGATATATAACATTATAATTACAGAAGCCCACTAAATATGCCAAGTCACGTGGGACCTTTTTGAGTCCCCAGTTTGCAGTTGGACGTCAGGCAGAGCGGTCAGCCATTTTATGCTCTGTCTAAACTGGAACTCACGCACGCTATGTTAGTTAGAGGATTATGTATAGTTAAGGAAATAAAAGTTTGGATAATTAATATGTTCTTGTGGTTAATGAATGTCTTGGTAACAAGACTAAGAAATGACGACCAGCCAGCAGGAACATAGTAACAGAAAACCAGACCGAAATCCCCAAGAAAGTCCAGACCTTAGCAGATCTCAGACGCTAGGTCTTAGAAGATGTCCAAGATCTTAGAAGATGCCAAGTCAAGACAAGATGGTAGAAGAAATACCAAAGACGATCAGAATACTAAAGACGGCCAAGAAATAGAATTAAAGAAAGAGGTATGCAACATTATAATTACTAGCAAATATATGCACCCTCCGGGTGCAAGTATCTAAGTTTTAATGTAATAGAATATATTATATTAGAAAGGCTAATGAAACTAAATAAGAATGCAGATAAAATGATTTGAAACAGAGGGGTGTATAATCGAAAAATAGAACAACTGAAACTTACTCTTCTATCACTCTCGTCTTTCATTGCTAAATTTTCCTAATTTAATTACTTAGTTAAAATAGGAAGTAAATAATAAAATCAGAATTATTTCTTCTCGTTAATCGAATTATTTTAAGATTTATTGAAGAGATTTTTGATCATATTCATTAAGATAAAACCATACAATTAAAAATCAATAATACTAAGCACATATTTATTAAAATCAAATTTTTGATTTCAATATGCAAATAAGCCTTCCTGTTCACACTGTAAACTGCTATTTTAGTGTATATATAAATACAATTGCATATTATTCATTTGTAGATATGATTAACAGTATTAATAATGTAAAACAATTTTATTAGAAATTGAGGTTTAAATAGAAATAAAATCATGGGGAATGTGACATAAATAACAAAGGGAATTGTGACTTGAGTAGTGATATAGTTTCGGTTACAGACAGAAAAGCACACAATCTCCATTATAATAAGATTTAGTGCCAGTGAAGAAGGCGCAAATGCAACAGTTGAGTTATTTTATGCCAAAGACGTTTTATTTTATTCATTCTTGATGGGTACTCAATTTTTTTAAAAACACATTTCTTTCAAACTCATTTTTTTCCCATTCAACCTATAAATGGTACCCTAACAGGTACTACCACTCCGGGTCAGAGTGGACCTGGGAGTAATGGCGATAAAGGGTTAATAATGGTGATAATTTGGGTTCTATTTTAACTGGGTCACCCTACATACAGGGTGACCCAGAAAAAACAGAACCCACAAATTTTGTAATAAAACAGTTAATTTTAATTAGGGGAAGGGTTTGGGGTTGGGGTTGGGGTTGGGTTTTCAGAAAAAAACGCCCTATGTTGGTGTTTTTTTTTTTTTAAGCGACACCGCTTCGGCTACGGACTTCAATGGTAGCTGGTGTTTTCTTTCAGCAGCCACCGGTTTTGAGACAAGAGGCCGGGACGGAACTCTTGCAAAGAGTACCGAAATTTGTTACATTATTTGATTAGGCATGAGCAGTTAGTCAATTGGTTGGATTTTACAGCATGTCAACCTTTGTTGGGTTATTTTATGCCAAAGACGTTTTATTTTATTCATTCTTGATGGGTACTCAATTTTTTTAAATTTCAATTTTTTTAAAAACACATTTCTTTCAAACTCATTTTTTCCCATTCAACCCATAAATGGTACCCTAACAGGTACTACCACTCCGGGTCAGAGTAATGGCGATAAAGGGTTATTCCATACTTCTCAGAGTTGCAGAATTGGAACCTCACCATCAGATAGAATTTAACGTCATATCCAGGATACTAAGATCCTCATCACCCATATAATAAAAAGGGTTGGCGCTTGTCATAAGGGCAATAGGATTGGGACAATCATATAGGTGCTAGGGCTTGGTGTGACCAGAGGGGACATCTCCAAACACCCGTCTAGCCTAAGTAAGGGCCAAAGTGGAGTGTTGCATGTCATGAACTGCTCAGCCACCATTTTTAAACATTACAGGTTGCCAACCATGGCCAACAGGTGGCCCCATTGGGGGGGGGGATTCTACTCCTTTACAGAGGTGCAGTTGGATTTTACCTCTTTGCAAAAGTGCAGGGCGGGGTCACTTTTTGTTAAGAGAGATAGTAAAAAAATATTTTAAGGTTTTCTATATCTAAAAATAATTACCCAAGATCAGGGAATTGTCCAGCTTTAATGAAATTTTCAACCCTTTATTCATTAATGACTTAATTTTGTAATGAACTAGAAGCGGCTACCCAGCATCACCTAGGTAGAAGAGAAAGGGGCAAAAAAGTCAGTCCATTAGATCCACTAGCAAATATATGCACCCTCCGGGTGCAAGTATTTAAGTTTTAATGAAATAAAATATTATGTTAACTTAGAAAGGGTGATGAAACTAAATAAGATGCTGATAAAAAGATTTGAAACAGAGGGGGAACAACTAAAACTTGCTTTTTCTTCCCTCCCGTCTTTCATTGCTAAAATCTCATAATTTAACTATTTAGTTAAATTAAGAAGTAAAGAATAGAATTATTGTTAATATTGTTAATGGATTTATCCCTGAGATTTTTGCTCATATCCAGGACACTAAGATCCTCATCACCCATATAATAAAAAGGGTTGGCGCTTGTCATAAGGGCAATAGGATTGGGACAATCATATAGGTGCTAGGGCTTGGTGTGACCAGAGGGGACATCTCCAGAAAAGCGCAAAAATGGTCCGATGTGTGGAATAACAACGTTGCCATAAGATTTTTAATACAATCAGTTTATGACACCCTCCCTTGACCTGCAAACCTTTTTCTGTGGAAAAAAATGGAAAACCCCATGTGTCAATTATGTGGATGAATAGGCTCTCTAAAACACATATTAAGTAGCTGCCAAACAGCTTTTTATTTAATTTAAAAAAAGGGGGGGGGGAATTTAATGTTTAAGGAGGTTTAAGGGATAAACAATTTTCTTTCTAGTTATACTAGTGTAAAATAAATATTTATAACTTGAAGCGGAACAAATAAATTAAGACAGAGCTTTTAAATTGAATATTTCATATTTTATTGGTAATTAGTTTTATTTATATTCTCTTTAATTCCGATAAGTCATCATCTAAACGTTGTAATTCGGGTGGTAAACGTAAATACTCTTTTATATTTTATTGATAAATATAAGATGTAGTCTTTTATTTTTTCATTTTTTTAAGTTAGTAATTAATATGTACCACCAATTTGACCCTGTGCAATTTAACCCCCCCCCCCTACATTTAAGACAATGAAACTTGCAGAAAAATGAATATTTTCTTGAAAAAGTTTTTCCATTCGAAAGAAAAAACATTAAACAAACTCCTGATGATTTTTTAAATTTTTTATCAGCTTACAAAAATAATGAAAATTATGATTGAAAAACAATGTTTTCATTTTTGCACTGTTAAATCAACTGAAATTTAACATAGCTAAAAATAAGTTACAATAAGAGGATTTTTAAAAAATTCTATGAAAAATCAATTAATGGTCCGATTTTCACGAAAATTTCCATAAATGTTTACCATTGGATGTAAATATATCTGAAATAGTTTTTTTCTAAAATATATTAGGGGAAATATTTTTTTACAAGGTCTATCACCCCCCCCCCCTATTTTTGGTACATTTGGTACTTTTTTTCTATAAAGATAAAAGGCTGAATAACTATATCAATGAAATTGTATAACGTACCGAACTATATTTTTTTTAGGAAAAATTAATGAAATCGGAAATAAAAAGTGCAAATATCTTGGCCTGGTGCAAGGCGTGAGGTAGTAGAAAGGGAGTTGATACGGTCACTTGGTGCGGGAAATAGGAGTGGCCGAGGGGCCGTAAGTCAGGAATGGCCGTGGGGTCGGTGAGGTGTGGGTATCGACGTGGTAGTGGAAAATAGCGGCCTTTGATCTTGCCCGCCTGGTGATATTCTCGGCGTCCTCGCCGTCCGTCAACTGCCGATTCTCAAAAATGCCTAGGTTTATATGCTACGCGATCGGCTCCAGAATGCCTTTGAGGTGTTTAGCGGGAAGATTTTTCATTGGCTGAAAATCCGGATTCCTTACAATATTATTTTTTGTTTGTTTTGGAATTCCCTTCAAGCGTAACTCAATCTGAGCCTATGCGCAGAACTGCGTCGAATTGGTCACTTCGTGATAGGGTACCATTGAGTTCACTTCCGCTTGTTGCCTCCGACTTGAGTTTTGATGTTTTATGCTAGCGAGGTGTATTTTGTGAGTAAGCATTGTGAATCATAAGAGATATCTTCTCTCTGATATAACATTATTAACATAGCTACTGGCAAAATGAGCCTAAAATGCATTTTTGACAAAAATAATTTACCAAAAATCAGGGAATTATCGGATTTTAAGGAAATTTTCAGTGTTTATTTATCAATGAATGATCTTTATAATGCATTATTTATTTTATTTAAAAACTTACTCATTTTTTTCAGGTCACTTAATTTTGACCCCCCTTATGTTGGGGTCGTAAAATGTTTTGCGAGTTGGTCATTTTCGATACTAATTACAGTATAAATAAAGAGATAAAAGACCGAACTTATGAATAGAAACAAAAAAAAATTTTTACGGTTGTTGTTTTATGAGAAAATAAGTACCGAAAATCGAAAAATAAAATATAAAAAAATAATAAAATAATTTATTTTTTGGAGATTTTTTTTTACTCATTTCGATAATTATTTAATTGGCTATTATTTTATTAAAGAAAAAAATTATACATCGATGTTTTTTCTGCTTAAAAAGGGGAGGGGGTACATTTTCAATAGAGTTTTTCTTCAAAACTTATTACTTTTTGAACCTAAAATAAGGTTTGCATTAAGTAGATATTTATTTTTAGAATCTAAAAATATAACCTTTTAAACTTAAAATCCGAATATTTTAAATGAATTTTAAATATTACTTTTTCATAGCAAAAATACTAGATTAAAGTTTTGAAATAAAATAACTAATGCATTATAAAATTCATTAATTGTTAAATCAATACTGAAAATTTCATTAAAATCGGATAATTACATATCATATCTACACTTTTGAACGTTTCCCATATTATCACAAATTTATTCTCTGAATAAATTTATTTGTTATTTTATAATCATATGCATTTGTTTTATCATTTCTCCGTATTTTCTACCTAACTGTGTCATATTTTCATTCGTCATTCCTAATATATTTGAACACATCTCATAACCCCCTACAAAGCCAACATTCGCAAATGTATGTATCCCCGAACCCAAGGTCAGAGGTACCAGGGTGTAGAACGCCACCACTACAAAGAGGACCTAGGCGAAAAAGACTTAGGAATGAAATCAACCGATTAAGTCCAGACCCTAAAAAGAAAAGATATTAAAGCTAAATTTCACGGAGAATTTAGCTCAGGGGGAGGTGATGTAATGAATATGTAAATACCTTGGTACCCCCTCACTATAATCTGATTGGAGTGTCATGTATAAATAGTCGACATTGTGTTGGTACAGGCACCTACACCTACACCCAATCTTACTCGCTAGACTATACCACGCCTGCTAGGAAGACATATTGCTATTCGACGCACCAGCTACTACTGCAATAATATAACAAATACCAACTTCAGAATATATCCCTTAACCCTGATATATCAGCATATATGTGAGGAAGTTAGTTTTTTTAAAATTTTTTATCACATTTATGGGAATTAAAACTGTAAAAGGATCAACTCTCACTTGTGGGGGAAATTACCGCAACTTTCAAGTTCGGACACTGAATGAAAAGACAAGACAAGATAAATATATTTAACAACAAATTTAATATGTATAAACAAAAAAAAGGGAAAGATAGATTTAAGGATAGTTTTTGCAAATTTTGGTGTGATTTGCGGAGAACTTAACTCAGAGTCCGGTTAACAAAGTTCTTTGAAGTGAAGTGTAATGAATATGTAAATACCTTGGTACTCCCTATCGGCAGAGGCGGATTGAAATTTTGTATATTTTGCAGGTGACGAATTTTAGAGGTTGATTTTAAGGAAGCTGTTAATGGCAGTCCCACAAGAAGATGACTTCTTTCTTTCTTTCTTTCTTTCTTCTTTTCTTTTTTACGTCCGTTTCATAGACTTAAATTTTTTACGGCTTTTCAGGTTTTTTGCTTTTTTGATGTCAAATGTTCTCAAAAAATTTCGACTTTCGTCGTACTCAAAGTTTTTGACTTTGTTCTTGGTTTTGGAAAAGCAAAGTCTCCGCTGTATCAAAGCTTTCACTTTTAAGTGAAGAAGTCTTCTGTTTTTTCTCCGTGAAAAAACGTCTTTAATTTTTAAATTTTAAAGTTTCCACTGTGTGAAAAATGTTTTTTTTTTTTTTTTTTTTTTTTTTGAAAAATAAGTTTGTTACTAATTTTTCTGTACCAAAGTTCTCACTGTTATGAAAACGTTCTTCTGTTTTTCTCTGTGAAAAAACGTATTTAACTTTTCTTTAGAAAAGCCTCAAAGTTTTCACTGTTATTGGTCCCACAATTTTGCTGACAACAAATTTGGCTTTCCGTGTCTTTACAAAGAAGTTGCTTCGCACCGTGCGCTCAAGGACGTACTGACAACACCGTAGTTCAAAAATAGTTATTTATTTTTTCATACAGTGAATGCCGTGAAAACTGTGAATTAAACGAAAATTCGAATAAGTCACAATATCACACAAAATACAATGAAATACAAATACAATAAAATAGACAAATATTACATAGAAAATTCCAACTATAAAAACATTTAAAGCACAAACTATGAATTACAAATTACACATATGAAGGGGGGTTTGGGGTATTTAGAACTCAAATGCCACAAAAAAGCACAAACAATAATTTAACAGGTGAAAAGGATATTTCTCATTTTGAGAAATTACAAATTAAAACAAAATAACAACATGTAAATAAATGCAGTTTCAGAGAAGAGAATGGAGGACTTAAATACCTTTGCTGGCACTCAGGGACTTGCACATTAAAGGGACCAATATCTTAGTGGTTCTAAGAATTGCGGTTTCAAAACTACCGCCAAAGTTGCTCACAATCGGAGCCTCAAAAAGCTTGACTTGCTCAAATGACCATCTCAACGGAAAGAAAGATTTTGCTAGCACTCTTTTTAGACTTGACAATACCAAAAATTCCTACTCAATCCAAGACTTTATCTTTTATTTAAAACCCTTTTCTATTTCACTGCACAAAACAGCAGAGAGTTACTCATCATAAAACACAAAGGCAAAATAAGCACTCCAAACAATCTCAGAAAATGCACTTACACATATAATAGGGGTTATTAAAAAACCCAAGAACTATTTTTTTATAAGGTAACCATTTTTACCATGAGGGTGATCAGGGTCATAGGGTACTTATTTGGGGGTCAAGAGGAGGGAGTGGGAAGGGGAGGCCTAAAACCGGACATGATGCCAATGACAAGGCAAAATTTGTTTACTGCTGGAATCAGCCTAAAAACAGTGACAGCTACAGAAGCTGTCTTTGAGTTTGCAAACCCTAATTGAGTTGAGATGATTTCTGTATAATTCTTTTAAAGGTGAATTTGTTGAATTTCAAGGTTTGCTCCTGGAAGCGAGTGGCAACTTATTTACCAATTCAGTCTGAGGGAATTAACAGGTTTAAGCTGAACCGCCCACTGACTGTTTTCTCGTTAACAGTGGGGATCGATGACGTAGCAGAAGGTCACTGTAATCTGACGCCTTAGAGTCTGTTGTATTTCTTCTTTGTGGAATTATTAACAGAAAATACAAACTGTTGGTTTAAATGAGGTTTTATTTTTGGTTTGAGAAAAAAATTATTCTTTTACATCAAGTTGTATTAAGCTGAGTTGTAACCTCTTAAACCGTCGTGTGGATCCAGGAGCTGAAGTTTACCGGGGACTGTCGTGGAAAGCTGGTCTCTCCCTTCTGGGTTCTAGTCGTCAACTCCTTCTACCACGTGTCCCTTTAGTGACTTTTTCAATTACTACTATCCTACCTCCTATTATTATCTACCTCTTACTGCTACCTCTCCTATTCCCATCTAAAAGAAACGGTCCTTATTTTACCGCCTAAATTTAAATTCTTGGTGCCAGTGTGTCTACATTTTTCTATTTTTAGAACACTAGCCAAACGCCATTGTTTCGACCATAACAAGTCCAAAGGTTTTCAGGTTAAGAAATGGGACATATCTTTAATAGACACGTCATCTTTAATCAAGTTTTTATTGTGATTTTTAAAGGAAATTTTCATATATACATTTAGATTCGTGTTTTCTTCTTTTGACATATACTTTAGTCATTTTTGTTTTGATTTTTAAAAGAAATTTTCATACATTAGAGGTCACCAGTGTAAGAATAGCTGCTTACAGTCTATGAGGAATAAAATATAAGTTCACAGAATGTAATGACGAAAGGGAAAGCACATGTACTTTTAACCTTATTTATTCACATGTAAACTCAATAACAGTCGATATAACAAGTACTTAGGGGTAGTAATTACAGTTCATATATCTCCCTCGCTGAGGGGGTGTCAGGTTGAGTCTTTGGTTGTTACTCCCTCACTGAGGGGAAAGTTCCTTCAGTCACAAGGGACATGGACGAGAGCTCGTTTCTACGAGGCTCACACGTTGCTACCAAAACCGTAAAGAAGGGTTCTTTACCCAACCCGACAAGGAGCGTTACCTTTTCTACTTTCTGTCCCAAAAGGCACAGGAGAGTTCTAGTCCCTACATGTACATGATGTCCTGGGAATGACGTTAAACTCTATCTGATGGTGAGGTTCCAGTTCTGGAGGTTTGGGGAATGTGGAGCACTCTTTCATCACCATTGCTCCCTGGTCCACTCTGACCGGAGTGGTAGTACCTGTTAGGGTCCCATCTATGGGTTGAATAGAAAAACATGAGTTTATAAACAAAATTCTATTATGCATTAAGAATGAATTTATTTCACAACTTTGTTGGCATTAAATGACCCACCGAGGTTGATATGCCGTAAAACAAGAAATAGATGCTTCAATAGAAGAACTGGAAAAACTTCCTATGAAATGTTTACATCTCAAAAACCTGACATAAGCAATATGCATACATTTGGTAGTACATGCTTTGCCTATATTCAAAATAAAACAAAATTGGACCCAAGGAATCAACAAGGAATTTTTGTTACAAGTTCCACAAAGCATATATGCTGTAAAATTAGGACCAAACAATGAAGAACAATTTAAGGCTAGATATGTAGCCAAAAGATTTTCACAAATAAAAAATGTGGACTATAAAAAGACTTTTTGGACAAAGACTTGTTTGCAAATTAAAAATAAAAAGAAAGAAAGAAAGAAAAGTCTTTGTATAGACTAAAACAAAGTGGAACAATTTGTTACACATTTTTTTAACAAGCCAGAACATTTTGAACAATCATTAAATAATTATTGTGTGTATTCAAATTATTATCAAAATTTAAATACAATTATTGCAACTCAAATTTTATAAAGCAATTTATCTCAAAATTTTAAGAGAATTTATAAAACCTATTTTAATTAGATTTAACAAGAGTTGCCTACCTTTAACTGTAAATTTTTTTTTGACCTCATGAAGAGAAATATGACCTTATGAGGGGGAGTTTTAAGATTTTTTATAAGATCATATTTCTATTAATAAATACTAGCAAATATATGCACCCGGAGGGTGCAAGTATTTAAGTTTGAATGTAATAAGATATTATATAAAATTAAAAAGGCTAATGAAACTAAATAAGAATGCAGATCAAAAGATTTGAAACATAGAACAACTGAAACTTACTCTTCCATCACTCTCGTCTTTCATTGCTATTTCTTCTAATGTAAGTATTTAGTTAAAATAGGAAGTAAGAATAAACTTACAGTTATTTTTTCTTGTTAATGGATTTCATTTAAGATTTATTGAAGAGATTTTTGCTTATATTCATTAAAATAAAACCAAACAGTTAGAAATCAATAACACTGAGCACATATTTATTAAATTCGATTTTTTAATATCAATATGCAAATTAGCCTTCCCGTTCACACTGTAAACCGCTATTTTGTTGTATATATAAATATAATTGCATGTTATTCGTATGTAGATATGGTTAACAGTGGCTTCGGCCTCTGGACCATTGATATAATTAACGGCGTCGATCCCAGGGGGCCATCCCCCCAGGCAACACCTGCCCCCTTGATTTAAAGGGGCAGGGCTGGGTTTATTGCCCAGTGCCTGAGGCGCCCCCCTTGAGGGGAATGCCGACGGGATCGATGCAATTTTTCACCTGCCACCCCATGAGTCTCGGCTTGTGGGTGGTCCCACATAAATAGGGCCTTTGTGCCTGACCCGTACAAGTGGGGTACGTGGAAAATATCATGTAGATATGGTTAACAGTATTAATAATGTAAAACAATTTTATTAATTATTAAAAGGTTAAAATAAAATCATGGAGAATGTGATGTCAATAACTAAGGGAATTGTGACTTGAGTAGTAATATAGTTTCGGTTACAGACAGAAAAACACACAATCTCCATTATAATAAGAGATATTTGATGTGACATCAGCAGGAGCTCAGACTCCGCCCAAGGTTTGTTCCCGCTTGTTTTAACTTAATTGTAAAAATTAATCAGTTCATAATAAATCATTGTTGAATTTACCTTGTGTGTTAACGTCTCCTGATATTCTCTTTTACATATTGTAAATTCTGTTTTTCCACACATTATTTCCGTTATGCACACTATATATTCAACCTCAACACATTTAAAACAATTTTTTCCGTCAATTTCGATCACGTATAGCTTGAGACGACGTTTAAAAATGGCGTGTTTACAAAATTAATGTAACATTCACGATTGCAAAAGAATTTACCAAAAATCGGGGAATTATCCAATTTTAATGAAATTTTCAGTATTGATTTATCAATTAATGAATTTTATAATGCATCAGTTATTTTATTTCAAATCTTTAATTAAGTTTTTCTGCTATAAATTAATATGAAATTCATTTAAAATATGAGCAGCAAAATTTTAAGTTTAAAATGTAAATTACTAGATTCTAAAAAAGATAACTACTTTACTTTAGTATCTATGACCCATATATTTTGGTCGAAAACTGTATTGGAGATTTAGCACCCCCCTTCCTTAAACAGAACAAATATTGATGTGTGTGTGTGTGTGTGTGTATATATATATATATATATATATAAGAGAAAGGAAATGAATCTGAAG